>VZRM01009862.1:4395149-4675555 GCA_013397955.1 Grantiella picta
TCTCCCTCATCGCCCCGGCAGCACCCGGCCCAGCCTGGCCCAGCCTGGCCCAGCGCGGCCGCCGCAGCCCGGCTGTGTCACACCGTCCTGCCGGGCGGACAGGGCCCGCGGCCGCCTCTGCCAGCCCGCCCCGGCAATCGTCGAGCCCGCTGGCACAACCAAGGGCAAATGGGAGTTGTTAAAAGCACTGCAGGAGTGGCCCTGCGGGTGTGCCGGCCCTGCGGCGCGGGAGGATAGAACCATCATCGGCAGGGTTGGAAGGGACTTCTAAGATCAGCCAGTGCAGACATCCGCCCAGCACTGCGACTGCAACCACCTAACGCTAAACCTTCACCCAGCGCCAGATCCTGATGACTCTTAAACACCTCCAGGGATGGTGGCTGTGCCACCCCTCTGGACAACCTGTTCCAAAGCCCAACCACCCAAACAAAATGAAGAAATTGTCTTCTGGTATCTAATCTGAATCTCCCGTGTAAAACCATTTCCTCCTGTCCTCTCTGCAGACACGGCAGAAGAGACGAGCCCCACCTCAGTACAACCTGCTGTCAGCGAGTTGCAGAGAGCAGTGAAGTCCCCACATCCTCCTCAAGGCTAAGCAACCCCAGCTCCCCCAGCTGTCCCTCCTATGTTTTCTAAACCTTTCCCAAGCCTTGTTGCCCCTCTCTGAACACACTCCAGCCCCTCAATGTCCTTTGTAAGGGTGCCAGAGCTGAAGGCAGCACCCTCAGCGGTGCCCAGCGCAGGGGTTGGGATGATCCCTGCCCTGGTGCTGCTGCCCACACTGCAGCAGGGAGCACTCACAGGGGAAAGGCCTCATTGCTGGCCCAGCTACACAAAAAGCCTGAAGGATTTGCAGTCACCCACTGGAGACCAGATTTTCTCCAGCCTGGTGCTCACAGAACCAATTGAGAGTTTAATTTCCTCAGGTTTGCTGCCTATGCTAGGAATTAGAAGGCACTGACAGAAGTTTCAGGAAGTTCCTTGCCAGTGAGGTGGATCAGCATTGTTTCACTGAGTCACTACACCTCAGTGCTCTGCCTTGAGCCTTGTGTTTTTGCATCTCCCATGGTTTAGGACCTTAGTGCTCATGTTGTCACAGCATTTCAGCATCTCTGTTGCTATGCTTCCACATCAGATGTTCAAAGTTTCTTTTCTTTTAAAATTCGATGGCCAGTTTTTCTAACCTTTTGCCTGCCTGCTTCACCAGGCCTCCCAGAGGGAGGAAGCCGTGTGGTAGCCTCAGGCTATGTTTGTGCAGGAACAAAACCAACACCCTGTAATCGATAAGCCTTGTTCACCTCTTGACTAGAGGTTGGGCGTGCACAGATGTCAGCTCAGGCACTGCAAGTGCCTCATCATCATTCTAGACGTAGGGAGTGAAGACTGGTACATTTGCCCCGTAAGCAGCAGAAAGGCCTTTTGAAAAAAAGAAGGAGCAAGAACTGAAGCTTTTATATGGGTTTTTTTGCCTAAACTTAAATGTACTGGCCACATTAATGCATTTATTCTTAGAACGATCTGAAGTATAATGACTCTCCTGTGGTACAGGAAGGGGGAAAAAAAAAAGGCAAGCAGAGAGATTAAATCTCTTGTTTAAAGCTGAAGAGATAGCAAAGCCAGGAAATGATCTCAGGTTTCCTCAGTCAGGCATCAGTGCTTTAACCACACAATCATCCTTTCAGTCATTCTCAGCTTCTGAGCATCAACTGCATTAGCATAGATCTGACTTTTCCTACTTGGTTCATCAAAACAACTTCACCGTTCCCACTGAAATGTCTTCCAAACAACCTTCTTCTCCATTTCCTTCCCAAAAATAATAATTTTTTAAAAATTACAGTCTCACTGGGAGACGTATTTCCCACTGCCTTCCTGCAGGCATTGGCTGGTGTTTCTTCAACACCAATACTTGAAGTCCTTTCTCACAAAGTGATTGTGGAGCTCCCCTGGTGCATCTCTGAGGCATCTCCACATGCCCAGCGGCACAGGGGGTGAGATCAAGGAATAAAGATCAGAGAACCAGGAACACTTGGAACCAGCACAAAGGAAGCACATAAGCTGTGTGTGCTGACCTGGAAGTGGTGGTATAACCACATTTTTTAAGTCCAGCTCATGCTTTTATAATCTGGAAATAATTATGAAACAGAGGTCTGAAAGAAAAGTGCATATATAAAAGAAGAAAGCAAGCTAGAGATATTTTAGGATAGATTTGAGAACCTCCAACTATCTGTTTAGATTTTCATATGCTTATACGGGCTAAAGATTAGGATCCAATCTTGAGCAGAATTCACAGTTTTTGAAAAAGGAAGTGTTGCATACAAAGCTCCAGCTTCTGACTGCTTACCTCACAAAAATGGTGTTAACCCTCCTACTGACAGACTGCAGACTGAGGTCCTGCAATGATCAACTGCAGAATCTTTTCCTACCAGTTTATTATCACATGTTTTCAGCTTGAGGTCTTCACCTTGAATTGATTTTCTATTAAATTGATTTAAATGGACATTATGTTACACTGGGAGATGGACTAAAAGCTTGTTATTATCCCCTTTGCTCACTGACCTGGCAGCATGCTGCCTCCAAAACCAGAGATACAGCAGTGAGTGACACCAACCACCCAGAAAAGAGCTGGATGTGCACTTAGTGATATTCACACAAATATTCTCCCAACCCGAAGAGTTCACAGGCCAGGGACTCCACTCTAGTGGAAAAAGAAAGAAGGATTTTTCAAATTTGACCACGTAACAGCCCTACATTCTACAAAATCTGAACTCAATATTCCTGGTTTTCTACATTACAATGAAACTTAATTAGTCTGCTTGAATTAAAATTATCCTCAAAGCAAGGACAGTCTACTTCCTACATCACTTCATAAAAATCATCTTTGCCATGATGTCCATTAAAAAAAAATCCTTGCTAGGTAGTTCATATGCTGTGACTGCTGCAAACTAATCTGTTCACTATAATTTCACTTCTGCTTTGTGCATCCACTTTCTGTTACTGCATTCAAACATATTCTGTTTGTACTCAGATTTTATGTTCTCTGATAAAAGAGCTATATTATCTTTGTTTGCATTCTTTCTAGTTCAAGAAAGCTTAGCAGCCAGGTGCCACAGTTGTTTCCCCCACATATAAGTAATAATTTATTGGTTTTGGGAATTTTGCTTTTACAAAACACTGTAGCATGGATTATCAGTAACTCCCAAACATTCAAGAAAAGGCAAACAGACCTTGGAATTAGAGATCATATGCTTCTTGGGGGTCTAGGTGGACTTTTGATTAAATATATGACTGTGCATGCAGTTGTATGGTTAGTGGTTGAAATTCGTAATTTCAAAATATCTCATGATTCTGTAAAATTTATTCATTGACAGGTATCAGAAATGAACTTTCAGCTGTCTTCTTAATCTGTCTCTCTACAGTTTTTTTCGTTAAGGAATACATCCCTTATATTTTCCAAGTTTTATTTTGACCTCAGGGAGTCACTGTCTCCAGAATTACCTATTTGCTTTTCAAATTCTTGTACTTTTTAAACTATACACGTAATTTCATTTTTTTCTACCTTAAAAATATGTTCTAAAAGGAATGCTTCAAGTTTATGAAGTTGTTTGCTGAGATAGCCAAGAAGGAAAACAATGGGCCAATGTCACATACAGAAATACTTAACAGGACTGTGCTCATAAATGTGTGTATGTATTATATCCATGTATAGTCTCCAAAAGTAATTAAACTTTGTACCATTCTACAATAAATAATTGTATAAAATAATTCTGTTTGGTGCAAGTTGAGGTCTTTGTGTCACTGCATCTTCTTTTGTGTGCTTAAGGGAAAGCACAGAGGTGAGCTCAAACTCATTCTGCTGAAATACACATTTCTCCTGTCACATTTAAGACTAAGTCCTTTGTTCTTCTTTGCTTTGATAAAGGATCCAAATTAGGTACTTGAACATTTGATATCTTTTCAGGCCTTAGTGCTATCTAGCACTTTCTAAATAATATTTAGATAATATTTAAAGAGGGCAGTATTTAAATGAAGACCTGTCCATTGCCAGTTAGGGCTGCTTTGCTATTTAAATAATTGTCTCAGATGTCTACCTTGCAAAGACAGTGTTGCTGTATTTATGGTTTTGGTGAGTGATTATCTGAGCCTTCTTACCCTTTTTTCATAAAACGTTTTTTTGGTCCTCTCTAAGTCAAACTCTTCTGCTGAACGTTGCTTAAAGAATACTCAAATATCAGTCCAGGATGTTCTTTTAAAACTCTGTGATGTGTGATTCTGTGGCCAGCCCTGCTGATGTTCAGAGATGCTCAGGATGCATTACACAGTCTGTTCATGCTGGGAAAAGCAGGGAATTTACAAAGGCCTAAACTGCTCTTATTTTAGTGGTGCTGGAGTAGAAATAGCCTGGACCAGTTCAGTAAAATCTGCCATTGAAGCCTGCTTCAGGAATCTTTACACCTTTTGCTGCCACTGTGCTCTTTCTTCTAAGGGCTGGCCATGCATGATGTTTCAAAACACTACATCAGACTAAATAATTTAGACCTACTTAGGTCTAAATTATTTAAACAGACTAGTTAAACAACTTAAGAAGCCTAGTTAAAGCTGCCTCTAAAACACAGCCTTGGTTTTCTGCACCGTCTTCAGCAGCCACACTCCACACATCCACACCACCTTCACCAATGCATTTCCAGGCAGTCATTAAAATCGTGTTGCACACCTCTAAAATCCAAGTGTGATGTCTTTCTTCTTAAGGAAGATACTGCATCTTATTGTCTGACTGTTAAAACACATTTGTGTATGATATATTTCGTTGAAGTCTGATACAGTTTGTGCCTTATTTTTCTTTGCAACTTAATTTGTATTCGTGTAGGTTGAAGGGCCAAAGGAATACAAATGCCTAACGTTTCCATTATTCAGTGGGATTTTGAAGGATTCTGGAACATAAATAAAACCCCTTATTTCAGCTTGATTTACTATGGAAATTACTTCCTTTTGTATAATTAAAATTTTCTCTGAATCAGGACAGATTAATGGTTTTATTGCATTTTACAACTGAAAGGTTGACTGATAATCTCAGAACTCAAAAAATAGCCTTATACTAGTGACATGGTTAAGGAAGTTTATCTCATGTGTTTGGGATTCTTTCTTTATCTGTGAAGTCATTCAGTTACACAACAGGAAAGACAACAGTCGTTTTTAATAATGGCCTTCAAATTTAACAGAACGAGAAAAGTCGACTGGAATTCAATGAAATCTCAGTAGAAATCAGTAAAAAAGATGAAAATGTATTTACAATTTTATGGTTTATCTTTATGCAAACATTGTTTCAAAGGATCCTGCTTTAAATTAATGCTAATCCTAACCTGATGTGAATAATTTGTGGTTTTGCTAATTTTGTTATTTAATAACATTTTAAATTTGACAATCCCTAAAATGTTTAATGAAGATGAAATTACAGCTTTTCAGTTTGTACAGGCAGTGTCCTCCATTTTACAATATCATTACAGCTTTTAATCCTGAGATTTGTAGAAGTAATAATCTACTTAAAATCAGCACACAACACAGTGGGTAATGGACCAACAGAGCTGTAAACATTAAGAAACAAAATGTGAGAGGAAAGAAAGCCTCTAGGAGAAGAATACAGCAAGAGCACCATATTTCTGTGTTTTCATTTGATTGCTCAAAGAACAGCATTCATGTAAACATGCACCAACAGGGAAGAGTCACAGCTGGAAATGAAGAACTAAACATGAGCCTTCTGGGCCTTGTTCGAAACATATTTAGAAAGGACAAGACTCCTGGATGGTGTGATGACCAAAGATTCCTATGTGCTGTTAGCACACAAATGTGATATACAGAGAGCAAGGGGGTTTTTTTATACCCCACTGATGAGTCTGAATCTTGAACTGATAGCTGACAAACCAGTTTGATTCTTGGCAAACTCGGTGTCACATCTCTTCGAGGACTGCCTATCACCTCCCCTGCCTTAACAGTAGTTTGATTATATGTTGTTCTCTCAAACCTTTTTAAAAATAAGATATCTGTATTATCTCCTCATCTGTTTCATTGTAACATTTGCTATTTTGTTTCAGAGGTTTAAGGAGTGTCCGGAATTACCTTTATGAGCCATAATTTTGTTTCTTTAGATAGTGTTTTTACCAGTGACAGATAGTCTGTAATTGGTGAGAGACTGTAAGAATGATAGAGTGATATCACAGAGTGGTTTAAGTGGGAAGAGACCTTAAAAGATCATCTCATTCCAGCCCCTTGCCACGGGCAGGAAAACTTTCCATTGGACTAAATTGCTCCAAAGCCCCATCCAGCCTGGCCAGGAGCAATCCCAGGACTGGAGTATTCTCTGGGCAGCCTGTTGCAGTGCCGCACCACTCTCACAGTAAAGAACTTCTTCCTTATGTCTAATCTAAAACTGTCCTCTTTCAGTTTAACAATCCTAAACCAGACAGATTTATAGATTAATCCCATCTTCCTTTCTTGGGGAAAAATTCCCATTAACTGATGAGGAAATTATATGATAAAAGTATTACACGAGATGCTTTTGCATATTATAAGGAGGCACTAATGATTTTAAACATGTCCTCTGATCAATTTAATAATCTGCTTCTCAGTGCATCTAGATAACAGAGATCACAAGAAACAAAACAGATTCTGCACTGTAGCTGTACTTCACAGGGATTCTGGCCACAGCGGCCTGAAATGACGAGGCTACAAATCCTCCTGGAGAGGCAGTTGCAGCTCAGTCTCTGGCCTGAGAGATGCAGATCATATTCCACCTCCCTGAGCCTGGCTCATCTCTCATCCCACTGAGGAGGCCCTGCTGCCTGTGCAGCGCAGGCCAGTCCCTGGCTGAGCAGTTGGTTTGCAGCAGTCACGCCCTGTGCAGGATTCCAGCTCACCAGCAGCTGGCACAGGGAATATGTCCTGCCTGCTCAGATGAAGCATGAAGATGTTTCAAGAGGATTCATGTATTTTTCAAGTCTTGATTCATAGCTGGATCAGACTGTAGAAAGGAATTTACTCTAAGTGGTGTTGTTTCCATGAATACTACTTCAATCGTGCTATTTTTTTTATATGCAACTAATCTGTTTCAATTAACTTAGAGACTTAAAGAAAAATACAAACAGACTATTCCAGTAGCAAACAGAGATTTCAAAATACAGGTCAGGACTTTAAAAATAGTTTCATTCCATGTATATATTTGACCCTAATCTTTCTTGTCTGAACATGTCAAAGCATCAGAAGATTAAAAAAAATGAAAGCTGAAATTCCATTACATTTGCAGTATTAAATGGCAATGAAAACCAAAGATCAGATTAAAAGGTGCAATTGCTTTTCCTCTGGGCACATGGCAGTAACATGTGCACTGAGAAGTGACCTTATCCCAAATTATGTGTGACCACGCAGTAATTAACTGAATAACAATGTTTCAGAGCTCCACAGGAACATCAAGGACAGTAACACTGTATGCCCAAAATCATAGCTTGGAAAATCACGAGATATTATCTCTCAAAATGTTTTATAAGAATTTTCTTCTTTGATGCTTACTCCATCTCTCCTGTTTTATTAACTCTAGTTACTCAGGAAGGCAGTGCTTGTATATGGACATGTATATAAATAAAAATATATTTCTATAAAATGTAACTTTTACATACACGTTCATATGCACATTCATATGTGTATATGGATGTTTACACATACATATGTGTGTGTACGTATATAGAGATATAAAAACATAAAAATTATTCTAGGTGTTGGGAATCACCTGGAGAATGGTAGTGGATTTTAGATGATTGCTAAATACTGACCCTGGGCTGTTGCAGATGAAGTTTAAGGGGTCATCAGTGATTGTTCCTCCCCATGGGGTCGGGTAGCTCAGCTCAGCATGGCTGGAGGATGAGCCGTCAGTCTGTCTCCAGGGCCCTTCCTTAACACTGAACCTTTCTGGACATTGTTTTCTAGGTCTGACATAGTTCAGTCGCAACAAGTGATAAGTACTTGCTTTCCTGTCAGGTAAGAAAGCTGGATTCTCACAAAGACAAAATAAATTTTATTCTTACACCTGCCTCTGATACCTGGACCTCTGAAGACATTCATCCCAAGCGATTCTGACAGTTTCCTGAAATACTGGCACCAGAGATTCAATCACTACTCTGTCTAGGAAGGCACTTAGCAAGGTTCTGCTGTTAAATCTGTTCTCCTTTTAAATCAAGAGGTGTGTGGAAGGTGTTTTTCTCTGAGTTGATAATTTCTAACTGTAGACAGTGGCAAGTTGGAAAGGGACTGAACTATTTTAGAAATGCACGCAATAAATAATAATGCTCTCCATGGTTGTCACAAGGCTCAAGGACAAATTCTAAACAGCATGACTCCAGGACTTTAATGGCCAAAAATATGTTTTCAATCTACACTGGGCAATAGAAAATGCTGGCAGACAAAAAGTTACATGCAAAATCATGAGAAAAGCTGCTGCTCTTTCAGTCTCACAATCAAAACAGTTATGAGAAATATTTTGCACTCAAGATCTGAAATCAAGGAACTCCTGGTGCACTACAAACATGAATGTATCCTCAGAATTTGCTTTGACAGAGTTAGGGCTACTTCTAGTAAATTGTAAATAAAGAGAGACATAGAAAGGTGCCAGGATCAAGCTGGCAAGCTGTGGCAGAGACAGAGCTGGAACCCACCATTCCTCCCTGTCAAATCCATACATTTAGGACTGAACCATGCAGAGCCTGTATGGAATTATCCATACCAAAGTGGTAAAAGAAAAGTGTAAAGAAAGAAAATAAAACCTGATACACTGAGTGTGAGAAAGTTTTCACAGGAACGACTGTAACTAAATACAAGTGTTTGTGGATATTTGCCTAAATGTTGACAGTTAAATCCAAGGTTCCAGAAGTCCCAGAGGTGCTCCCAGAAAGAGAGGCCAATGCAAAGAAGCTGGAGGTTATCTCCTTACTGAGAGGGCAGCTGAAGTACAGAACTAACTCAGACGGGCATATTGAAAGTATTATTAGATAAGCACGTAGAAAATTAAAAACCTACATAGAACGCACAGATAAGTGGATAAACTTCTAGGGAATGCTTGGCTTTCTTCCATTTAATCTAATTCTAAGCTGTTTATTTGATTGCAAACATGTTTTATATGTCTGCTGAGATTTTTTATGCTACATTTTTATAATCCATCACCATCCTTTTTCAAGATCAGGATGGAACTCTGGCAACATGACTAAGTTGCAAGAAAAAGAAATATTTTAGAGAATGAAAACTGTAATATAATGACAGCTGCTGGATTCAAATACAGTATCTATGGGGAAAGGAGGATCTTGGTGAAAGGGGAAAGTTCTTGTGCATGATTCACTTACCAAGGTGAGACTGGAACTACCTGAATTAAGGCTTTCCCAGTGACACACATCACTGGATGTTCAGAGTATTTAATTTCTGCTAAAACTCATGATTTTGCTGCTGTGTGACACACAGTGTTATACACCTTTGCATGGAACACTATCTTCTTGTGCTCATCAGAAAGCACTTTAGGGAAAAAACTTTTTGGAGCCAGAATGTCTAACCATAATTAGCTCAAGATGCGCTGTGTTGTCCAGAGGGAAAAGGGCTTTGGAGCCATTTTCATTATAAAAGAGATACCTTATTAGTCCTGTGAAAATCTGCCAAGATGACAACCCTCATTGATGTGAAAATTCAACACCTAAAGCTCTGCTACTGATTCCAAAATATGTCACAAGAGAGAAATTAGATGGGAAAAAAGGATTTATGGTAATTTTCCTTAGGGAAGAATTCTTTACAGGTATAATCTCCTAAATAAGTAACTGCACCCTTCATCCTGGCAGAGCCAGTGTGACAGTGTGCATTTAAAGTGACATATCTAAATACTAAGAAAATAGTAACCTGTGCTGCTGTTGTACCTAAATCATGAGCAGTACCGCAAGCTCTGGCTAAGAGAAATGAGCCCTAGTTTTCCCTGGAGCTGTGCTTCTCCTTTAGTCCCACAGAAAGAATTCTGCTTTGGAAAACATTGAAGCAGCTGCAGATAGAAATACGAAGTATCATTTCTCTAGATGCAGATGGCCCAAAGTGGTCCAAAGATGGGAGAAGACACAGGGAAATAAGAGATTAGGAAGAAAGGGAATCAGAAAATTATGAAATGAGACAGAAAACAGTTTTTCAAATCAGGAGAAGATGACCTTGTTAGTAAGAGAATATCAGGTCTCATGAAATATTGAAGAGAGATGTGAAAAAAAAAATCCTGTCATGTTTCCCTGGAGTGGTGGAAGCCCCTGCTTTGCACTTGCTCCATGTTGCTTTTAATTCCTGATGCTCCTATGGGGCATCCCCTAATGAGAGAGATACACAAGGGTATCACTGGGGAGACACAAGTACAGTCTGTAAAATTTTACACCTGAGGCCAATTTAAAGTACTTAGCTAGATACACATTTTGCATATTCAGCGAGTGAATTAAAATGGAAGCATCGGATAGAAACATGATCATCATTAGATCTGCTTTCTAAATCAGTGTTCATGTGACTCTCCCTTTGTCACTGAATGAATAAATACCATTTCATGAGCCCTGGAAGGCCATTGTCGTTCTAAATGCAGAAATGCTTACCTGGCAATGTTGGTATATCAGTAACCAAGGTAACTGGCTTTTTAAAAAAGCTTAAGCAAAAGTCTGCAGCCCTCTGACACTTCTAGGTCTGTCCTGCTCCTCCAGGTGCAAATTGTAGATTCAATATTGGCTTGGGTAGGATTTTATTTTGAATATTTTATTTTCAAGTATTATTTAAATTCATTAATTCCAAAGACACATTTTTTGTAGGTGCATGATGGATATGCAAACATTTCTTCATAAACTTTTGGCTTAGGCATGATGAATGTACAGAATTATTGCTAAAAATAAATGCACCCTCATAAATAAATTTTAAACATTAGGCATTTACCTAAAGGTATATTGGAAGACACAATCATTTTTCCTGCATCCTCAACAGGTCTTTATTAAAAAAAAAAAAAGAAATACAGACCTAATTTCCCACTACCATTAGGGATGATGAAAATCACCGTGCTTCCTGCTTTCTTCCCCAAGATGTTGCCCCAAATTATGTTGATTCCAGCTTGCTATCAGCTGGGTCCACAGCTGATGACAAATGTCAAGTCTTACAGTAAAAGTTAATTTGAAAGAAAAGCAGCCCACAGATATGTTGATAGATCTCTTCAGATATTTCCATGATTAATAATTCAACAGAGGATGATTTGATCTTCTTACAAATTTAGAAAGCTATGATGATAAACGTACCAGATTAAGGAACTGGAAAACCATCATCCTCTGTTTCTACATGACTTTGAAACAGCTTCAGGGAATATATATTCCACTGCCAACACATCTCTCTTGGGAGCTGGGAAATCCTCTTCAGAGGAAAGGACACTTCAGGACCCATGTCTAATTAACCTGTGGTCTTTTTGCCAAAATACTAACATAAGATTCAGCCTTAGAGAATGAAGAGCACATGGTCACAAGACTGAAATGCTGATAACCACTGAGAAAACCATCTTTCACTGGCACTTTGATCTCTGAGAACTAGCCCAGGACTAAAACTTACCCTGTTGCTCTTTTAATAGCCATCAGACCATATTGTCTATCAGAAATAATACAATGCCTGCACTGAGATGTGATCCAGTTGGTGACAGCGAATTAAATCTCACTATGTTCTCTTTACAGGTCCTTTGAGATAAAGATCTTATTATCCATTACCTCTGTCTTTGTAGAGCATGTAATTTCATATGAAATTTACTCATTTAAAGGCTAATAATATGTTTAAAGCTCTATATTAGATGGCCTTTGGTCACTGCCAAGAGGGAATGAAGCTGGCGCTGAAAGTTCATCCATGTGGATAGTAAACAGAAAGAGTAAAACCAGATCAGTGAGAATGGGTTTTATATTTGCTCTGCAACACTGAGTTCTGTAAAATAATATGTACAAGTGAGAATACATTTCCATATCAAAATGCAGTCAACAGCAGGAGACTGTATTTTGAATAGCATAGTAAATTCTGTACTGTTTAACTAACAGATAAACTGGGGGGGAAGAATGAAAAGGAAGGAATATACTGGAGACCTTCTGTCTACAAAGGCGTTTATTTTCTCACTGAGAGGACAAAAATCATCATTATGACAGATCTGGTGCTTCCTTGTTTGTACTTAAGAATAAAAACAAGATCCATATTTTGGTTTTATGCTTATTTTTTTCATTCATTTTATTTTTATAATTCATTTTCCTATCTCCATTTTTTACATCTATTTATATCTGTAAGGATATATATCATATATTTGTATCTATATGATAGCCTTGGCAGCTTGGCAGTTCTTACAGGAATGAACTGAAGCACTCAGTCCCATTGGCTACTCAGAGACTTGGCAAAGGGACACCATTGCTGAGCCATTTCACGCATTGCTTTGAGCTGCCTCTCAGGCCAGCAGCTCATGGAAATACTGAGACAGAGTCTCTCGGGGCTTGCTAATGCCTAGTATTTAAAAGTAAGAGCTGGGAGAAGTACAATAAGGCAGAGGATAAAGAGGAGGTCATCCCAGATTTTGTTTGCTGGTGGAGATGAGACTGCAATCTCAGCATTCCTTATCTCTGCCTTATCTAATCAATGTACATCCCTGGATCAGACCCAATAATGATGCCGTTTTGAGGAGGGTGTGGGGGAAGCAGGTGTGCTTCTCCAAATCCCAGGGATACTAAAGATAGCAGAGATGACAGCAGAATTCCTTCCATCCTCCCAGCCTTTCTCCACAGCCACTTCCCACACTTTTTAATCACTTCAGAAAACATAAGGAGCAGAGTCACCCCCCGAGTGCCTTGCTGGCCAGTTAGTTCTAATTGCCAACACATCAATTACAATCCATTAATTTCTGGTTCCATTCCTCCCTTGTTTACCAGACGTGATGTCAACCCAGTGCTTGGGTTGTATCAGCGGCTGGTTTTGTTTCCTCCAGCAAACACCCTCTCCACCCCAGACCATTGTTATAGGCAAATAGGACATTCTGTGAAATGTCTCTCACGTAAAAATCCAGCTTACAGTCTGGTTCTAGTATGAGAGTGTCTCCTATGAATTGACCATCTTGATTTCAATGTTAAAGCTAATGCCATTACAAAGTCAAATTAGCCTGCCCTCTAGACCTGTAATAACATTTAAGTAGGAAAAGTACTATGCTCTGTGTTCACTCTGACAGCTGTGTCACTCCTGAGTGCTCCTGGTACCGAGAGCATTTCCACAAGGGCAGGATGGGTTTTATTCACCCACTGTGTGCAGCGTGTCAAGTCATCCTTTTCACATTTTGCACTAATTAAAAAATAAACATGTGGTATGGCAAGTAAGGTTCAAAACTCTCTGAAGGACAGACCTGCATACAGCACATCAGCTGATCTTTTGTGCCCTCAGCTATGACTTATCCCTATTCTCTTAAATTACATTCGACTGGCTGATCAGTTCATAAAATAAATGGACAGCTGCAGCAGAGAGCAGACATTTTAATAGCAGAGTGCTGTAGACATGGCTGCCTGCCAAAGAACACATTGTTAAAGCAAGAAGCATAAAATGAAAAATTAAGATATTGGCACCACGACCCACTGCTAAGAGCTGAGGGTCAGTAAAGGACACAGCTATAATCTAAAAGATTTCTTCCACTAGATTAAATTTAGGACAGGCAAAGCATCCTTGCTTCGGAGAAGTGTTCTGCAGTGCTGGGAACTGAGGCAAGTCTCCAAACAAACATAGAAGTCCCTGTTGCTGTCCTGGCCATCTCAGCTTCTCTGCTTGGCAACTGGCAATTTGGTACAATCTCTCTTTATAGCACAGCTGTCGCAGCTGGACATAGCACCACTCAGATCAGCTCTGAAATGTACATTCTCAGTAATCAATACTTATTTTAAAGTATGTGTTTCATTAATACTTTGCCTTGGCTATTGTTTATTTATTTGAAAAAACATCAATGGTTTCTTGAAATTGCCTTTTGCCTGAAACAGATGCAGAATAACTGCAGCAAGGGAGAAGAATATATTCAGATACTCCTTCCTCAGTGTCTGCCAGTGTTATCACCAGTTAACAAACACTGCATAAAAAAATTGGTTTGGAGAAATCCTCTAGTTAAATGGCTCAGCATTCATTATTCAGGAGCTCCAAGCCTATGAGTGCACATCCCTTCCTCTGGGTACATACATTGTGCTCCAGTCTTTGCTTACTCATCATCATGTGCTGCTACTAGAGTCATGTTTTCTTTATTGCTGTCCTCTACAATGACTATGGTATAGCCTGTGATGCGTCTTTATTCCCCTCAGAAATTCTTCTGTCACTATGAACTACTGCCTCTTCTTTGATTTCTTTGCAGAAGTTGTGTTTTACTCCACAGACATGTTTAAATAGCTTGTCAACGTCTGTATGCCATCCCATTTATTTCTGTGCCTGAGAGTACTCTTTCCTTTGGAGATGAACAATTAAGCAAACAGGTAAAACTGAGATGACGAGACTCTTCAACAATGTCTTGAAGGACCTGTGACAATATTACAGTATAAATTGAATTTTTTTTTTTGCTTGTTTGTTTATATGGAGTCTGTCTAGGAGTATTCCCAGTGATCCCTGGAGAGCACAGCTAAGAATTGGAAGTCTTCTCAACCTGTGGCCATCCACAAGCAACAGGCAATATTATCTATAGATTTCATTATTTGCAATCACTTAGCCAAAACCAAAGGTATGAAATACAGGCTGTTTGTGTGCCAGGAAATCTTGTCAGCTCGATGCAGCAAGATTTTCTTCCACAAAGCAGAGCAGCTCAGAAATTCCTAAGGTGAATCATCAAGAGCGTCCTTCCGTGAATTTTTATAATAAAGCAGGAGTGTTACCAACGCTTTCAATGATTTACAAAGAGTGTAGGAACTGAGCCTGAACATCTCCAGCACAGTATTCATTATTCATCCGTGTTAGTCGAGCAGAGCTGAGCCTTCCCTGTGCTGCACTGGGCAGGAGAGCAGTGTGTGATTATCTGCCTCACTGCCACGTGAGGTGATGGGAACAGGGAGAGAGAAGGGCAGCTCTGCTCAACCACGTCATGCCAAACACGTCCCAGGATGTGGGAGTTCTTGTGCCACATCCCACTGTGCTCACATGGGAGAACACGAGGTGTACGCCGCCCTTGGGCTTGCTTTCTTTCCTCTTCACCCCACCTAAATCCAGCACATTTAGCTGTGGGCTCAGACCATCTCATTACAATTCCTACACTTCGAGGTTAGGATTTTAATATGAAGTATTTTCCTGACCTTGATCCAGATTATTCTTACACACCAGCAATAAATTACTGTTATGAATAATGGTGCTTTCAGATATTTTGGGTTAGGAAGCTATACAGAAGAGCTTGGGAAACTCACTTCTTTTCAGTGGCTTAATAGAAGCAGATAAAAATAGGAAAAAATAGCCTTTTTCACATTATACATTTTAACCGGAAAGTATGTGATGTTTGTACCATTATCTAAATTTTCTAATGCAACTCGTCTCAACAGGGCATGAAATGAAGAGTTGCAGTTTCATTCTCTCAGCTTGGATAACCCCGTGTCTCACATCCTAATCAAAAGGTGTTTATAAATGCAAGTGTCTAACATACATGATCAGATATAGGTGTTTTATAACTGCATCCAGAGGGATTTTTTGGGCTTATCCACACTCACCCTAATTGATTGTGACTGTCCACTCACTTTATTTTAGAGCAGTCAGATAGGCTGGGTCAATTTCTTGCTAGAAAATGGAATTGCATTTGCATTATGTTAACACAGGGTCAAGAAACAGGCTGAATATAAGGGAAGGTTAAAATCAGGCACAGAAAAATCAGTCTGACCCTGCTTACACACGACTTCCTTGTCCTGGGCTGTACCAATCCGGGCTACTACAAACACAGACAGTAAGCTTCCTTCCACTTCAACAGCAGTATGAAGACCTGACAAAGTGGGACAACTGAGCAGCTTAACATCACTGCCACACAACGTGGAGACTAATCTATGTTTATTCAGGACACTCCTGCTCTGGGTTCTCTGCGGACACCTTTCCCTCAGCCCTGTCTGAGCAGGGGAAGATCTGGGTCCTGCAGTGATTGAGGTCACTGGGGCAGCCACACCACCGCCAGGCTGCAAAGCACAGTCGGCTGGTCCTGCCCAGCCCGGAGTCACAGCCACAGGGACTGTCACACCCACGTCACGACAGCGACACCCACAAAGGCTCCCAGCTGAGCCACACATCCTCACGGATGGCCTAAGGCCACAGAGTTACTCACTGATCCTCTGCTCTGTGAGAGCAGGAGGCTTTTCAAGCATCATTTGTCACCAGGAGCTCTGAACAGAGAAACACCACTGGCCATAGTTAAGTGGCCACATTTAAAAGGTTACAGTAACACATTCCTCTCTGAGGGTTACATGGAACACGATAAGTGTAATCAGGGGCTGAAGATTGAATGTGAATAATCTTTATCCGAATGTCTCCTACACATATTTGTGCTGATAAAGTTGAGCTATAAATATGAAAGGCAATTTTAAGGAGAAAAACTGAAAACACAGTTATATGTTAGTGAAGCTGGAGTCAAATGTAACGCTAATGAGTGCAATAAAAATGCCAATTTGTTGCATCTTCTAGAGATGAGAATCTCAGAGTAATAAAAGTAATGCTCACGCTAAGTACGGTCAAGATTAAAGGGACATCAAGGCTCATTTGCTTCAGTTCCTCTGTCTTCTGAAATCCTCTCTTAAATCTTAAGGCTTCAGTGACATCTGCTGTTGAAGACCTATTTAATTAGTCAGTTGTAAATTAAAAGACATTCCCTCTAAGTGAATCCCTCTTCCGCAGAGTATCTACTATTCAACTACATTTGCAAAGATTCCTACCACTTTTTAATCTGATCAAAAAAACCTCTGAAACTGAGCTCTTTTGTTGCCCTGTTCATCCAACAAGGTGTTAAACCACTCTTGCCTTTTTAAAGCAACAGAATTTTTCTCCCTGCCTTCTCCTGCCCTCCCTTCCAATTTTATTACATGGAAATTGCATGAGCACATGTTTAATTGCCAATAAAGCTATTCCCAATGTGTTCAAATCCGTTGGTGGAATAGCAAGATGGAGTTCATCATCAAAAAGCAGCCATTACAAGAGGAAGCATGATCCTAAAGCTTTGTAAACTAATGCTTTTGTGCTCTCACAGGAGCCTTTGAGGAGCATGAAAGAGGAATTCATCTTGCCCCTAGTCCAAGCAGATCAAGGAATGCTTAAAGTAAAGCTAAAAGTCTGATTCTTCACCTCAGGACAGAGACAGAATTATTCACAATTAAGCTCCCTGCACTGCAGGTCACACATCCAGTTATGTGAAATGGTGATTTCTAGCATGGATAAAAGGTGTTGTGCCAACATAATACTCCATTAACAAAATATGGCCTAGCAGTAGTCAGGATGCTGCTGTTCAGTTGCATTTTTTTCTTGTCATTCTGACAAAAAACCTTTGTCACGTTTAAATTAACAGCCTGTGGTGCCTTGGAGTTAAAGCCAGAGAGTTGGGATCCAGAATTTTGTGTGCTGCTTCTGCTATAAAAAGGTGCTGCACGAACTTGAGTAAGGCACAAAGCTAAATCTTCAGAAGCATTTGCCATTTCTGGATGTTCAGACAGCAGATGTCTTACAGAAGTGTCCCCAGAGGAGCGACAGGAGTGACTGGAAAATGGGAGTGGTTTGGAATGCACCCAGGAAGCCCTTTAGACCCAGGTCTGCCAAGATGCTCACCCAGAGATGGGAATGTTCAGCATTAAATTAAACAGTTACTAAGCATAAGCTTGTATTATTTCTTTCTAATCTTTTTTAAACTGTAGCTGTGACTGAAACATCCTTTCTCTTGAGCATTTTGACCTTGGATACAGCTGTAGTAAACAGAATTAGTACAATTTGATGGTTTTTTCCTCACTGGAGGAGATCCAGGTCCAACCTTGGCACTATTTGGAGACACTTAAGATGCCCTAGGCAGGGCAGGGTCCTGGGGTGTGAAAAATAATTGACTGAGGAAGAGAGACCTCTCTCCCAGAGAGGTAAGCCTCAGCAATTCATAAATTTAAAGACCTGAACTAAGTGGAGTAAGGAATCTAAACTCCACTTTAGCTAATCCTTTTAGGAAAAAATTGATGAACAGTGTAGAATTGTGTAGAAAAAAATAAAAGGAAAAAAAAAAGGGAGAAGTCTCTGACTTCCTAAACTGTTTTTACAGTGTTTTTACAATGTACTTTAAAGTTGGCTACATTATGCATTGCTATAGATTATTTCATTTAAAGGCTGTGTTTTTCATAAGACTTATTGCCAATATTTATCAACTGAAAAAAAAAAGCTGCCTTAATATGGAAAGCTGACTTCAAGGTTATTTCCCTATATTTGGAATCAAAACCACACAAGTGTTGTACCAATGAAAGGTTTCTCTTGCACAGAATAAGCAAATATTGCTCAGTTTATATTTAGGACCTTGTCACTTCTTTAATTAAGTACTGATTGTATTTTTACTCATTTGTATTTCTGTTAGGTTTCTTAAGCCATAAAAAAGCAAAAATTCCAAAGTTATCATATTTTTTCATAAAAAAACTTATTCTATAATTAAACATTCTTATTCTCAATTAAATGTTCTATTCTAACAAATAAGGTCTAATTAGTAATATTCTACTACCATTATTTAACATTCTACCAAGTCATATGATATATTATCCATTTCTTCCACATTTGGACTGTATAAAAAAGTTTTCCTTAACTGATTTATTTTTCCATTTCAATAGAAGGGGGATATGGATAATAGAATATCTTTTAAAATTCCTGATACTCCAGAATAGCATATAGATCCCAAAAAAAAAGCCCATATTTCAGCTTATATGGCCGCAATTAAGGATTATCAAATAATTTACAGTGACTTCAAGTCAGACTTTTCAATATGTTCTTCCTTAAATAACTTTCATTCGCAATTAAGGACTTAATCCATAAACACTTAAACTTAAACACAAAGTCTCTGATTATCACCAAGACCTTGACTGCTAATTGCACATTTTGATAAAAGTGAAACATCCCAAGGTTGACTTGCAAAAGCCACTGCAAGACTGTAACCCTTCCTTCCTTGCTTTCATTTTTTCAGGATCCCATGGGACTCCAGCTGTGAGTACCTGGTGAGAGTTCTTCATCACATCCCTGATTTCTCATCCCCCACAGCCAGACACAAAGATCCCCAGACTGCTTTAGTCCTTGCGAAGAGGTCAGAGTGCAATATAGTGCACTGTCCCCAAAAGCTGTAAAGGGGCTGAATACAGAGGTGGGTGAAACTTTAAATACCCTGTTTTCTCAGGTTTGTTGGGAACCCTTTCACTTATTTATCCAGCTGGTTTAGACATTGTTTCCCCCTTTCTGCATCTGCTGCAGTTGATGTGAAAAGCCTCCATTCGCTCTTCCATTTCCTTGAAGTTATGCTCCAAAGTTATCATCTCCTTTGAAATGGATAAAACACTTTTTCAGTCCTTTGGCTTGCAAAAATGACCAGAAATATGAGATCAGAGGGGAAGCTGCTATGCTGATACTTGTTCAAGCCCAAGGCTACTCCAACCAACCCGTGAGTTTGAGTAATGAAGACTGAGGTATTCATCTGAATGAACTGTTAGTTCTATTACTTGCAAGTGAATATGAAATAATACTTGAAGTTTCCAGCTAACACGTTTATGACAATCCTGAGCTAAAATTTACCCAAACATTACAATGACCTAAATGAGAATTAAAATGATTGCCCTGCAGAAGCCCAGCTCACTCCCATTTGTGTGACAGACTGAGTTTGAAACACCACAGTCCTAGAAACACCCTTGAGCACACTTCTTTAAAAGGCTGGAAGGAGCAGATGGCTTTTGAACCCTGATGCTATTGGTGCTGTTGGCATGATGGAGCACTGTACCCTCATTTGTACTGATTGGGGTCAAATCAGCTCCAGCCTGTAATTTACCCTAACCACTGAGTCCTTTTTTCTAATTAGAATATATGTCATTACCTATTCCTACAGTAATGATAACCTACTGAACTCTAATGAATCAATCCCATCTGCCTTGCTGTGCATATCCTCACCCATTTCACTGCTCAGAATCAAAAGAATTCACCATGGCACACAAGCCAGGAATCACAAGTGCTGCTCCTTGTATTGGGATGTAAATGGAGCAGTCATCCTGGGCTGTGCTGTGATTTTCTGCAGGATTTTATTACTGAAGAGTTTGTAAGGTCATTCCCATGAGAACCTTTGGCAGCCTGCACAGCTAAACATGAAATACAAAAGCACTGTTCTTCAGCTGAGAATTGACGGTGTCATGTGAAGGAGAGAGGTGAAGGGCACCCAAGAGCTGCAGTCCGTCTAAACACCAAACTTTAAACTCCAGTCAATTCGTACATTACAGACTGAATTCTCCCCACTTTGACACCTGGGATAGAGCAGAGGCATCTGAGCCTCACCTCAACAGGCAACAGATGTGATCCTGGCAGCTCTTACAGAGGGGTGTTCAGAGCCCTCACAGTGCAGTTATGTCCTGGAACGCTGGTGGAATTGTTCATTTTATCCTACCAAAGATGCCTTGCAGGCAGGAGAGCTGTGGAAGGCCCACGTGCCATTTGCTAAGCTCAAAAACAATTTGGAAACTGCTGCTTATTTAAAGAGGATTTAACTACTGATTCCAGCTCGTTCTGCCATGGACAGGAGCATTTTGCAGGATAAAGAGGACGGCAGCAGTTAGATTACTAACATTGCATCCGGTTTAAAGGCAGTTTTCACCAGTCTACATTTTGGGGGAGAAGAGATTTGCAATATTTTTTCCCCCATAACTGTGCATATTCAATATACTTTATTGACGTACATTTTTTTCCTTCATGCTTTTCTTCTTGTTTTCATGCTCAACTTGCTGTTTCTTTAGTTAAGACATAGTGAAATAAACCCAGGAATTAACCAAAGGGACACAAAATTTTTAGAAACAACTGTATTTGATACCTGCACCTGCTACAGTGCAGGAGGCTGTGTTTATCTGGAGGAGGTCTGCTCATCCCCGTTGTTTTGGTCTGGAACATTATCAGCAGCCACAACGAGGGAGTTTTAGGGAATCTGGAGACTATGGCCATGTTTCTTGAACTCAAGATAGTGACCACGCATTTGCCTCCTGAAAGGATGGCAAAGAAAGCACATACCCTTCTAAATGATGCTTTGAAATTTTTGCCCGTAAGTAATATTTTACCGTAAAACTGTATAGGAACTGTAGTGCAGGGAGGCAACTTGCACTGGGAAAATGATTGATAGACTGGGAAAATTTAGAAATAATCCTTATCATTTACATTATCCATTAACTCAGAAAAAAGTCCTTATCCATTAATTCAGAGCAGATCCCAGGTGTCTGAATGAGTTACAACAGCGCAGCAGAGCTGCATGGAAGTTGCTTACTTGTGCATATCAGCAGTGGCAGAAAAAATCTGCTTTGATCAGCCTCACAAGATCTTTATGGGAATACTCTCCTTCCTCATGAGGGTGTTCAGTGGCACATAGCCTAGTTATGGTGGCAGAAAGGTTTGAAGTCTCAGGACTGGCTGCTCTGCATTGGCTTGCAATTATTCTGGTGGCTGAGAGGGAGGATTGATGAAAATTGCTACATTCCTTTGGCCAAAACACAGTTGGGCTGACTTTATGTGCAGCTCAAGAGTGAAAAGAGATGATTCTAGCTTTTCAAGTTCATCAGAATTCACCCTAAATAAATCACCTCTATCATTTCCCAAAGGAAAGGCTTAGGAACATTTGGCTTGACATGTGAGACATTTTCTGACCAACTCTGTATTATTAGATATTGGCAAGAAACCCAAATTTAATCTCCACATATTTGTTTCTGGAGTATGAAGAACAAAAAGCTTGTTTCTGGATTTCTCCACTGGAAGTCAGTGATTTACCAGTAAAGTACAGATGCAACAACAACCCCTAGAGATTCTGTCAGGATCAGACTGATGAACAACTAGAAATCTGTGTTACACTTTTTCATTTCTTGGCTCCTCTGAGATTTTAAAATTCAAAAGCTGTGCTTAACTGTTAGCTATAATGGAATCCTGCTCTATGAAACAAACTGTAAGGAAGTACATTCATGTTCTCAGAATAATTATCATATGACTTACAATAAAATTTGACCTATACTCAGTTAATCATACAATGGAAATCTCCTTGTACATCATGTAGTTATACTTCTCATACTTCTACAAAAAGTCAACACTTTATGTAGGGCTGAACTATTTTGCATATTGACTGTTTGATACTGTAACTGCAACAAATTCAGGAAGAGAATTACCACACTGTACCTCTAAAACAAACAAACAAACTAACCTAAAAAAAACCTAAAAAACAAAAACCAACCAAACAAACGAAAAAACCCCAAGATCTGGGTTTCTCTGGTGGGTTGACCCAGGCTGGACACGAGGTGCAGACCAAAGCCCTTATCTGAAAAATATTAATGAGTTATTTCACCATAACTTCTTTCTCTATTATTACACATATTATTCTCCCTTGTTTATCAATTAAAGCTCACCTATGCTTACAATATTTCTGTTTCATCTTGACAGATATATAGATACTAACTTAATCTTTTTGCATCAACTTAGTAAATTGGAGCTTGTCATTACTAAACACTTTTCAGTCAATGGGGTGCTTGGCAGCAATGCCAGATAGCATGGAGTAATTCCAATTCAGCCAGTCACTCTGGAGAAAAAGCTTCAGGTGGCTCTTGGCAAATATTCTGGCACCAGTGAAGAGAACAGGCCAAATTCAGTGCAGGGTGAAGGTACAGATTTGCATAATATACTGTTTCAAGCTGCCCAAGCATAACAGAAATAGTTTTTGGGATCTGTCTTCATGGTGTTAGAACAGCAATAACAGAAGTTGCTCTAAGGTTTTATCTAAAGCCACTGAGTTATAATTTTCAAAGGAGTCTATGAAAACAAAGCATAATGGAACTTACATATGGGCACTTGCTGAAATCCCTTGCAAAACCAAAGCTTTAGATAACAAATAAGATCATGAAAACCTTCCTGCAAAAGTAAGAAATCTTATCCCAGTTCTTCCCCCACTAATTTCCAGTTTGATATATAACCTCGGAAAGGACGCACTATTAGCATGCTATGGAGATGTGTTGGCAATTACTTTCAGAATGAGCACGGACAAACATTTTGCAAGCAAACCCAAGGGCACACTTAAACTGCAAAAGCTTTTACCTCCCATCAGCTTTAGGAATATTCCTGATGTTTCCCACAATGTCAGTTCCAGTAAGACTCTTTGTTTTCACACTTTTCAATTACCACAGCTGCACATTAAAGTGCAGAGCCCAAACTTTTCTTTCTAGGCCACGGCAATGAATGTTTACAGAAGATCTAAACTATTATTTACAGTAGTATTTGCTTGTGAATGTGAAAACAGCGTTTAAGTACACCAAGTCAAAATTCTGCATGAGTACAAAAACTAACTCTCTCCCATGTAAACACACCTGTGGTGAGCACAGCCTTTCTCTGCAGTCAGCCTCAGTTCAAAAGTGTTCTCCCACCCTCAGAGGCAGGCATGTGTAAGTGAGAAGATGACAAGCAGTGGAAAACTTACACTTTACTGTTCCCCAGTAAATACTGGGCCAGGAGCTGATCTCTCTTACCCCAGTGTAAAGACTTGTGTCTCTCTCACAGTACATGTCAGTCAACTGGCAGCAGTTGGTAGAGGCTGTCAATGGAGGTGATGTAGCAGCCAACCTCACACTGGTCTCATTTCTGAAGTGATGGACTTTCAGCTTTCAGGGGACAATAATATTTCACATATGTGAAATTGCTCCCACATGCCATGTCCCATCACCCAGCTCACCTGTGTGCTGTTCACCATTGGTACCTTCTGCCCTTAGCAGAGAGCTCCTCTTGTACCACCAAAAGAGCAGGAAAAGCTTCTCCATGTGCTAAGGAAGCACCAGCTATCAGAGCCACATGGGTTAATGTAATGGGCCAGGGAATTGATTTGTCTGCAGTGATACAGCAGAATGATGCACCACAGGATGACACTGCAGAACGAGGGAGTTGCACCCCAAGGGATCCAAGAGGAATTTTCCTGGTATCTGAGCACTCTATAAAGGTATCCAAAATAGATTTTAATGTGTTTATGAGACTGAAATGGACCTGTATAAGGGCATCCAGCAAATTCTCCATCAATAAAATGTTTGCCACACACAAGTTTAACTTGCAAATGCTACAGAATTTTCCTTATGTTTAATACAAGGGACAACAGTTACAGGACCATGATGGAAAATTAATCAAAGCTTTTTCTTCCCCTCCCCTTCAATCTGTAACAGCTCTACTGGCTGCAGGCTGGAATGCATTCAACTCAAACACGGCTGGATCCAATTTCATAAACCAGCTTCTCTTTTTCTCTCTTTTGTCCATTGTATGGAAATAGCTTGAAAATTCGAGAAGCTACCTCAAATTGGATCAATGGGCTAATCTCCTAGGCTTTTGGCTCTTACCATCATCATAATTATGGCAGTAATAACAACAATCAGAACAGTAATAACAGTCATTTCTGCAAAGCCTTTATCCTGTGGCATCCTAAAACCTCCATGGTCTCAAATGGCAGTGCTCACAGGGCTGGCTGCGGACAGGCAAGGACACAGCCATCGTACAGGGACCTGGCCAGCTGCACAAGGGTCATTTGTTTTTCTGTCTTAGTCATTTGTTATCAGTCTGGCAGCTTCCAAGCCAGCAGAGAAACTGGCTTCTTGTGCTAGAAGGCTGACCCTAGCCACTCCAGAACATTATGTGTGTTACTTTCTTCATCTTGCTGTGGGGGCTGTCCTTTCTGAGACACCATGTTCAGGAAGAACAGAGTGGATGGTGAAGTTTCCTCCTGACCATCTAAAGAAAGCAAGGAGAGCAGTTTCTGCCCAGTAGCCTCAGGAGCTGTGTGTATATCGAGTATATTGTTACCCTGGGAAGGTACTCAAGCCTCTCAAAGGTCACTTGCCAAGGGCACAGTGCAGCTCTGGAGGAGAACAGAGCATTAGTGCTGCTACAACCTAGGCTGCAAAGCAGATTAAAGCTCCCTCTATTTCTCCAAAGCACCCTTTATTAGTTTAAGCCTGGCTACACACAGTGTGACAAATACATTTCAGGGTTAATTCTGCTGAGGCATATGACAGCTCATGGGAGTTGTTTGAAAATACCCAAACACCAAATCCAGCCTAAACAAAACGGGGAAAAAAAATCAAGAAGGAAAGAAGTTTCAGCCGTTAGGACATGAACAGAGCATGCTGTGCATCTGCTCTTGAGTTACTGCAGTGACATTTGTAGCTAAATTGCCAAATCTAAATGGTGATGCTGTAATTATAGTTTAGGAGCTTTTTCTATTCAGAATAGCCATTTTCTTCCTTTTAGAACTGTCTCAAGCTGTACAATAGCCTGAAGTAGATCATGTGAGTTCTAGCCCAGAAATTTTTAATTAGGTAAGTAAAAAGTTTAATTTTAGAGTACCCCTTGCCACATGCTCCTGTTGTTATGTCCATCTACCTAAGCAAGCTGTGCTTCTTCCCAGCTCGCAGACCTGTTCATGGCAGTGCCTAGAGATGGGAGAGGAACAGTTCCCACTGCATCCAAACCTTTTCCCTTGCACACAGGCAGTCTTTAATGACCATTCGGATCACAAACAGCAGCAATCAGTGTAGGACATTTTTATGGACTGCCCTGCAAACCTGGGGTACTGCTGGGATGTACAGGTTGTGATTTCTGGCTGAGTCACTTCTTTCTATTCCAGTCACAAGCACCTCAAGGACAGAGATTTTTTCCTCAGCTAATAGATAAGCTGCATCAATACCTGATGCTGTGATGGGATTTATGTGCAGAGGGATGCTAGGATGTATAAATCCTTGGCACTCAGAGACATTAGAGCACCAAAGAGCTCTTACCATCTGCATGTCCTGAGGCAGAGACTGCACCTGCAGCAGCAGGGGACAGCCTGGGCTACACTTGCAGGACACTTCCCACTGAGGGTGGATTTGCCCCACAGGAGCTGGGGAAGCCCTGGGGTCAGGCCAGTTGGCCCCAGAACAGCTCAGTGCCTGCCAGGTCCCTGCTTAATCCGACCCTATCCTGACACTTCTCAGGGCTGTAATTGACACCTGCTGCTCTACAGCCTTCCAGTCAATCTCCTTCCCACCCCGGGTGATTAACCCCAATTCCTTGTGCTGGAAGCTGCTGTGGGGCCCAGAGGAGATCCAAGCATTGCTGCCTCATGTAGCCCTGGTGCTGGGAGACTGTGCAGCTGGTGGTGCAGCCCCTGCACAGGGAGAACAGCTGGAGCACATTCCCACAGCACCGCCAGGAAACCTGCTCACTGAGATGTGCACACTGATGCACTCCTTCACTGCTCGTCCTCTTTCAGTCATTCCTTCCAGCTCTGCTACCATCACAAGCCCTACCTATACCTCCTGAAGTCAATGGAAGATTCCCATTGAAGCAGTAGCTCTGAAGGGGTTTTTTTCCATAGTCAATTTATATTTGAATTAATATTACAAATTATTTCTGTATTAATTCAATCATTTAAGTCCTTTTATGCAGTCCAGTAATTAATTTCAATTCTCAATAAGGGCTTTCATTAAAGCATTTCTATTGTTGAAACCTTAGTGCTACAAAAGAATGGGGTCTTCTTCTCTGGAAAGATATTTAAATGGTTCCTCAATTTTAGATAAAGTTACAGTGTGATTGCAATTACTCACTCTATACTATTTAATTTAAGTTTTATGATGTTTCCAGGCCCATATCTAAAATTAAAATGGAAGCTGGCTCCTTTCACAAGCTCATACAGGAACTGCATTGTTGCTGGCCCCTTGGTAGCCAGTTGTTTTGATTTGAGTTCACATTGTACACAGATATCTATAACAAAATAATCTAACAAACTCATATGCTCTACTGGATAATTTCACATTTTAAAATAAACAAAATACAGGTGACTGCCAACATTTTTTTATTTTTATATTGCCTCAGCAGCATGAGATTTAATTATTCCATTGAGTTTTACAGATAATTGAAATCTCTTTTGTTCCCTTTCTCTTACATGCCTATGAGGCACTGACCAGCACTATAGCACTTTATGCACACGTATCAAAGACTGCAGAAAAACCAGCCTGTGAGATCCCAATTCTCTGGGCTCCACACTGGGAGAGGAGCAGGGAAAAGAGGTTGCCCTGTAAAACCTTTGTGCTTTGAAGTTGTTTTTACAAACCTGGTCCTAATCCAGATTCTGCACAGGCAGTACAAACTGGCACCAGCGTGGGGCATCTCAGCATCTACTCTGCTCCTCGTGTGCACTGAGGGGGTGAAGAACAGCAGGAGTTCAACGTGCTGACTTCCACCCTGCCTCCTGTATCTCCACCCTGCCTGCCCAAGGCCCAGCTCAGAGATGCTCACTCAGTGCCTCAATTACAGCTCCAGGCTATCTCTGTTCTTCCCAAATCCTCTACCTTCTAGGAGTTCAATGAGAGGGACCCATAAAAAATAGAAAGGAAGTGAGAAAGAAAGCAACAACTCTACCCTAAGGTGTGGAGTGGGGGGAAAGGGGGCCATTCCTAAGGGGCAGTGCTGACCTGAGCTGCAGCATCCTCTCATGGCCTGCTCTCTTCCCAAGCACCCTTGGAGCCCAGGGCTGGATGGTGTTGGGGTTCTGGATGGTGTTGGGGAAGCACTAAGTGTGGTGTGGGCAGCTGTGTGAAGCCATACAGTGTCTGAGTATGGACTCCCTTGCCTGAAGGCAAAGAACAGGGTTTGACCTCTCCCATCACAAATGTTGGTTGCTCTCTCCAGGCTCTGGAAAATTGGGATAAGTCTTCGTGCTTATTATTTAACTTCCTGTGCTGCTTTTCAGAAGCAAGCAATTTTTTTTCTTAGAGAAAGAGTGGAACAGGTATTTATTCTGCAAGAACAAACATGATTTTTTTTGGTCTGTGTTTTGAGAAGGAATAAAAGGGCAGCAGTAAACAGCAAAGCTTCAGATTCAATAAGCTACTTAAAGCAGCTGTGCTGATGCCTCCAGCCAGCAATGTGCTCATTTCAGCAGCTGCATGGCATGAACAGAAGCTGCTCCCTCTTATCTCTCAGCTAAATCCGGGCCTGTGGGGTTTAACCCCTGTAAAAATCCTGCACTGTTCCTTCAGGGGAAAGTGATTGTTTCCTCCTTGAAATGCCTCTAGGCACATAAACAAGACACTGAATCACCAGAACTTGCACAGCTGCCTGTCCTGTCCGTACTGAGAGTCGCCAGGGTCTCTGCCGGGGCTGGAAGAAGGGAGCCTGACCTGCTAACTTATCCCCGTGGGTGATCCCTCGGCAGGGAGCTGTGGACCACAGCGGGGGCAATCAAAGAATCGCTGCAGGACAGAGCAGGGCTGTCTCTACAGAAGCCAAGCCCTCCCAGCTGCTGCCTCACATCAACACTGCCAGAGGTAGGGTCTGGTGGAAAAGGAGCGTGGCTTGATACTGCAGAAGCAACTAAAACTAAAGTTATTTTACAGTCTTTAGCGTTATACCAACAAAATAAAGTGCAAAATGTTACTTCTAACTTTCTCATTAAAAGAAAGAAGCAAAATATTCCAGCTGCAATACAAAGTGTCCAGAGCAGTTTGCATTCCTTTATGCTAAATTAAATCTTTTTAGACATAAAAAACCCATTTTCTAAATATAATTTACACAGTCATCACCCCTGTCTCTCATAAATTGCTTTCCAGTTTCTGTTAAATGAGATAGTTTATTGCATACCCAAATCTGTACAAATTGTTCATGAGAGTTTCCTAGGGAGGTGTACAGAAAAGAAATAAGATGTAGAAGCGACTATTGTGGAGTCATTGCAATTTCTTCCTAATGAAGGGAGCATCACAGCATGCACTCTGATGGGGTTCTATTGCCTGTATGAACAGGGGTGGTAAGTTCTACTTTAAGAGGACAGAGTCTGCAGTGCCCCTGACACTGCATCCTCAACATGGAAATAAGGTTAAAACAAAAAATTAAAATAAAAATAATAAATAAGTATAAAGGAAACCTAAAAATAAATAAATAAAAATAATAATTTAAAATAAAAACAATCATTTCTGATAAAACGAAAAATACATTCTAAGATGAGGAATTTTACGTGAAAAAATGAAAATACAGTTTGAGGGGCTTTCTTTTCCTTATCTGCTGAATTAATGACATTTCAGAGTATTGAATAATGCCTTGGAATCAAAAGTTAAGGCATAAACTGTGAAAGCTTCTTTTAATAGCAAAATCCCAAGGGGCTGTTCACACATTCTCTTCTCTGTGCTGCAATCTATTGCTTTAAAGTGTGATAGTGTTTTTTCAAATTGGAAAAACACAGCAAAAGTAGATGTTAGGAGTATTTCCAGATGCAGCCTTGTAATTAGCATCAACAGCTACTTAGAGCATTTCGCTAATTATTTCACCCAAATACATGCAAATAATATGAAAAATGGTGGGGGGGGACACATTCTTAGCTGCCTTTACAGCACAGAGGGGCGATTATCCAATTAGACTAAGAGATGCCTCTGGGCTAATCCCTGCCTGGATGCTCAAGACAGCCAGGCATTTTTAGAAACATTACTGATTGTCTGGAACTGTAAATTAGTTGTGAAGCTGCTTGGAATTTAAGGCCAGGGATGGGGGGAACTCGCCATCCAGCCAGGATGTGAACGTAGCTGCTACAGAAAGAGCTTTCCCAGTACAGAGAGCTGGTGAAACAGGAGCTTCGGGGGATTTGTAACAGGATAGCGAGCTTTTTACCTTTATGTCACTGGTTCAAATCTGCCCAGATGGGAATTGAAAGGAACCAGAGGCCCTGACAGCTGGCTAAACGGGTTAGTGTTCTCAGAGCAGCGTTAATGGATGAAGCCTCTCCTCCAGACTGCAGGCACTACTGCAGGCGTGAGTACCTGCTCAGAGCAGGAGCTCCTCCTGGGTGCACTGCAGCTCCAAGGCATTAGTTACTCTAATTACCAGTGCAAAGCCCTTCAGGAGACTGAAAAAGGCGTTGCAGTGTATGGCATAGATGCTCTACGGACCTCGCCACACTAAGCAGCTCCTTGTGCTTTTCTTCACGTGAGCTCAGGATTTGAAATCACTACTGAGGCAAACTCACTGATTGCTGTCTTTGCCAATGTTCTGTTTGATTCTAATGCGAGCAGGACAGGTGTGCTTCATGTCTGAGCTCCTCCTCAGACAGCAGACTCGCTGTAAAGTCCAGCCCAAAGTGAACAAACAAGCCTGGGGCAGCAGTATCAGTTACAGGGCTCTCTGTGATTGTGTGGCACTATACAACACGATTCCCTTCCCCTCCTCTGCTCCTGGCACATGAAAGCTTCCAGTGTTGGGAGCTGAACTTTGCTGACCTACCAGGCACACACCAGGGCCCTCAGAGGGGTTTACAATGAATCTTTATTTTGTGTGTAGCTGTGTTACACTGCACAGGAGAATAAATGGCACAGCTGTTAGGATTTATGGCAGACTGCATGCATGGCTTTATGGTGCTGTGTCCTGAATGCACAGATAGACAAACAATTTTAGGCACAGTATAAGGAGTTGTTTTCACCAGCCTTATTAATCCTGAATAAATAATGATGATAATCACTCACTGAAAGCTTAGTTTATAGTTTAATTAAGCTACATCTGTTCCCAAGAATCAAAGGCAGAAAAATACTGTTGAAGTACTAAATAATAGCTACAGTTACTCTTTCAGAGTATTACACAGAATTGAAGGCAAACAGCTCTTAATGATTTTTGAGAGAATCGTGTGGCTTAAATGCTATGTAAGGCTTTGGAAAAATCTAGGAATTGGAAAAATCCATCTGACTTGCTCAGCATGCTGAGCATCCAAGAGCAATAGTAAACACTTAGTGCAAATAACTGAGGGAAAACAGGTTAAAAAATTATTGGTATTCCTAAAGTGCACTCTTTAGATTTGAGTTGTATAGAGATCTCCAGACAAACCTCTGAAAGAGGCAAACAGAACCAGGAAATCCAAGGATTAGTCTAGAAAAGAGTACAAGGAGGTGATGTCAGTAAGGAGTGTGTCGCAGCTTAATATATAATACAGCAGTACTACTAAGTGATACCTAAACAGCACTCAGTGACTCAAAGCCCCAACTCTGCACACGGTTTTGTGCACCAGCTGACCATCTGTTCTCAGAGTCACAACGTGGCATCATGGGGCTGTTTTCTAAAGCAAGTACTCCCCCTTTTTACTTTTCAATTTGAGGGGTCTTCTATCCCTGGCAGTGGAAATAATCTTCCCAACTCACACCTTAATGGAGCATTTCCAGGGAGACTATTCTGCCGACAAAGGCAGTTACGGCAATCTAGGTTAATATGGTAAACTTCTGTAGTTTTTAGAAGGAGTAGTAGGGCTCATTTTTTAAACTTCTCTTGTGTTTTAAGAGTTAGAAGGAAATATAACACGTAGAGAAAATATGAAGCCTTTCTGTCTGGCCGAGGCCCATATCTAGTGCAGAACCAGACAGGGTGGCAGAGGAAAGCACAGGAGTGCAAACCCAGTGAAACAGCCCTGGTCATGATAATCCCAGCACGCCATCAGCACTGTCTGACTCTTCAACCATTTGTAGTTGAGACACAGGACAGTTTGGAAGAGTCACTAGGAAATTCACATGGATTTTTTTCAGTAGAACTTCTGCTAGTATTTGTTATGGAAACACCAGAGGAATGTAACAAATTTGTTGTATTGAAATCAAACAGAACGAGAACTTTGCCAAAGCCAAAGGGCTGGTGAAAGTTGTGGGGCAGTCAGAAGCAGGGTTTGACATCTCACTGCCCAGGTCAGAGGCACTAGACTGTGAAAACAGTCAAAGGAGAGGTCTGTAACATCCCAAGTGCTAGAACAGAGCAGGGTGAAAGACAAGAAACTCACGACAGACTTTAAAGCAAGGTCAAGTCCTTGCCTCAGTGCGCAGGAAGGTCTGCTAAAGATGGAGTGGAACATAGTACATTAACAGAGATGTCAAAGGGCTACAGTGAGAGCAGGAGGTTTAGTGCGTGTGGAAAGGAAGGACTGGATCCTTCACAGCTTTCATTCAAGGTCAATAAAATAATGATCCCTTTTGTACATAAGGACGTCTACAGAGGTCTATGTGATATCCACACAACAGAGACCACCCTGAGTCACACCAGCACATGGTGGTGCCCACAACAGCCAGAAAGAAAATGCTCAGAAGCTGTCCTAAGGTGGCACTGAGATGGTGCCAGCAGGACTGGCCAAGGGAAGGGATCACAGAAGGAGCAGTGTGCTGGAGCGTACACATAAGGCAGTGGTTACCTGGGGCTTTGCAGGCAAGATTTCCTGCAGCCAAGCTGTAGAGCAGGAAGAAAATGGGATCAAAACTCTTGTGGTCTTGCCAGCAGCCTCTCAGAGCATTACAGAAAAATCTTCCTGCAGACTTTACTGAAGGGCAGACAAAGGGCTAGCCAATGACAGGGTCACAGGGAGAAAAGGACAGATGTGGGGAGGAAGAGCATAGGGAGGCATGTGGAAGGCGAATAACTGCCCTAGAAGGATGAAGAGGGTGTGCTTGATATGAGCTCTGTGGGGTTCGAGAGGCTTTAGCAGCATGGGGAGAATCCCTAGAGAAAAAACAAAGCCCTGAGAGGCTTTAGCAGCATGGGAAGAATCCCTAGAGAAAAAATAAAGCCCTGGGGTCTGGCTGGAAGAAAAGGGACTCCAGCAGCCACGTCACAGCACTAAAGGGGAGAGCAGGCAGAAACTGGAGAAGCAGGCAGAGATCATGGGAAGGTTTCCTAACATTCTTTCCCATTTTATTTTACCAGCTAGCAGACACATGCTTCATATTGTCCAGGTCGAGTTCCAGCTTCATTATCACACCTCTTTCACACCCTCTCACATTCTGAAACAAAATCCTCAAAGATGGTAGCTTTCCACATTTGGTTGCAGCTTAGGGGGTGGAAGGTGCAGAGTGCTGAGACTCAGCAAAGGGCTGTGGCTGTTCCACCCCACTGCCCTGCACTCTGAGGATGCCTCCACGCATCCAGGATTTACCAGGCTCCAGATGCCGCTGGCAGTGTTTGACAATGAACATCCAATAGGGAGGTGATGTCACAAGTCAGAAGAGAAGTGACAGGACCCACCTGGGATTTGAATCTCAGTTCTCCATTTCAATCCCACTTGATTTCCATCTTAAATTGCATTTCCTGATAAATACTTGGTTGTCAGTTTTACTATTCATATTATTACATATACAAAACAAGAAGACAAAAGGATAAACACATTTATATACGAAATAGACCTAAAAACCACAATTCTAATGCTAGATGAAAGAATTTCCCAGATGTAATATAACATTGTATTAGAATTCAAGCTGAAAAATGCCACCATTATTTCTTCCTTGCCTGTTTTTTCTAACAGTGTATTCTGAAAGCCCTATTTTTTTTCCTGGCAAAAGTTATATTTCACTCTTCCACATGTAGTCACTCCCAGATGGGAATACAAGGTTAGACTGCAGAAGTTAACAGAATGGCAACAACACATTTTAAAATAAAAATATTAATGCAGGTCACAACTTTGCCGTGAAATAGTACAATATTAACATTTGTTTTGCAAGGGAGGGGAAAAAACTAAAATCCATGGAGGTGTCACAGAATGAGAGCTAAAGCAGGGAGACTTGTTGCCTGGACTGAAGGATCAGGGACTGACACGGTGAGGCCATGCCTGGGGCTCCCAGAAATGGGCAGCAGTAGCAGGGAAAGGCAGAGCCTGATCTCATCCCAAAGCTTGTGCAAAAAGCCTGGCTGGAAAGAGGCAGAGTAGGAGGGTCTAACGCCCCTCCCAGTGCAGGATAGGCAGCATCTGGCAATGAGAGATGGATTACACCAACTCTGACATAAGAGGAAGTGAAGTGGCAAGAGGATAAAAATAGCGAGTGAAAATTCCATGTTAATCTTGCAGGATAAACACTTCAGATTGATGCTTTCAAGCACTAGCTTGAAATATACATTCTTTAAAGTAATTTATTTTCCTAATGAAATCATTTCATGACTGCTTTTAGAGCTTCATTTTTACAAAAAGCCTCGTTATTTTAATTTATTAATTTCTACAAAAGATGTCATCAAGGACATGAAACAACATACACTGCTACTCGAATACTGACTAAAACCAGCAGTCATTTCCATGACTGGCAATTTTTAAATTCAAATGTTTTAATCATAAATCAAAACAAATTCGCATAGAAAGGCAGTTTGAGAACATCAGCATTTCCAATTGGTTTTTGTCTGTTAGAAACCACTCCATTATCAGAGGTACAGCGTTTACTCTAAACTTTGAGCCCAGCCTGACAGCATGAGAAAACTTTTTGCTATATTAACCTTTCATTTAGTACCCTCTGCTGGCCAAAACAAGCACAGGCAGGGAAGCCAAAACACCAACCTCCAGCAAGGAAAAAGATGCTGGAAAACCATCAGTGACCTTCAGCAGGGATGACCTAATCTGTCACAGGGGAAAAAGCTCACAGGCACACTCAACCAGAAGGAGAAAAATCAATATAATGCAATGCAACGCCTCTCCCACAGCCTAAGCAGAATTTCCCTGTGCAGGAAGTGACACAGGAGCTCTCAGATGTACCATCAGCTCTGTCCACTTGCCCAGCAGTAGCTTTTGTTAAAAATAAAATTGCTGCTTAGTCACCTGGAAAGAATGGTGAAAGCCTGAGGCATTTGCCTGCTCCTTCCTCCTCCTTCCCAAGGAGAAATGTATGTGAATCACATCATAACCTCATCTGCCCTTCTTCTCCCTTTCTACAGCAAAACCTTTTCAGTAAGAAATTCTTCAGCAGCTATTGTGTGTGAAGATTTCTTGCCACCAGCTCTCCTGCCTAGAGCAGGAGCCCCAGATGATGAGTGGGCAGACAGGGAGCACCTCCCTGGCCCTGCAGGCTCTCCAGGATTTGCCACCAGGTGACAGGAATGGTCACCTCTATCCACAGCTGGCAGCGGACCCAGGGGTTGTCCCTAGTCCAGCAGGCTTTAATGTATCACAGCAGTATGATCAAGGTAAAGCCCAAGCAATCGCCCTCTATCCTAGACTTTGCCTGTCCCTTCAAGCTGCCAGGACAGCTGGCTTGACTCACAAAAGAGTCACCAGCCAAGCAAAGCAAAACATTTATCAGGCTCAGCTCCTGATCCAGGGCTCCAGTGCAACCTCACTGCCAGCCCTGGCAGCTGGTGATACTGAAGTGTCTGCTTGCCTCTTGGAATGACCATCCCTGGCATGACGGGGTGAAGGTAAAAGCAGACCTCTCCCCTTGCGTTCTCTTCTCTGTTTCAGGACAAAGCTGTGCAGAATCACAAAAAGCAGCAAAGCTGTTGGACAGTCATAGCAAATAACGCAAGACAAGCACAAATCTGAAGTGACCATGTGCATTCCCAAGCCTACCCCAGGCCAGGGTGTGACACAAAATCCGAACACTCTGGGGAAACTGCAATGACACCAAAAAGCTCTGCCTGCTCAATGATATGGCATGCAAGTTATTTCCATTTTCTAAAGCACCTCCCAGGTTGTTGAGGACCACATGTGGCATCAGGTGAGAACCCTCCTGTGCTCTGGCACACATGCAGCCCCATTTTCTGTCCTGGATATGCTATGGGTTTTGACCTGTCCCAGTTTGCTGAGCAACAGACAGCAACATTCAAGCCTTTTCCTAAGCCTTTCATTAATCAGTCAACACCTCTTCAGTGCTCATGGTTTAAATTAATTCGTTCTTTCTGTTGGCATTATATAGCATTTATTGATTTGGTGTTCAATTTGCCATTGAAAAGCGCTGAAATCTGAAAGCTCCTTGGAGTTCCTATCATGTCCATCTCCCTTAACCTCAAAAAACCACTTCCTTCCATGTTGTGCAATTTAACAAGGGTCTTAAAATCTTAAGGCATGCCAGAGTTCATGCAGCTTTGTGATGAAATTTAACTAAAAAGCTTTTCATCACGTTGTCTTTTAACCTGTATGTAAACTAGGACATTGCTTTAATCCATAATAACTTAGTACTTTGATAAGCTCTTACAAGTGGTTTTGGCAACAGATTTTTTTTGAGATCACAAACAAAGAATGCCTTTGTCCACTGTTTCAATGGTGTACTTGAAGTTCAGCAAATTAGGGGAACATAAATTTCCTCTGAAGAAGCCATTATCCAACCAAGGTTGTAGAATCACAAGATAAACTGAGCTGGAAAGCACCTTCAAGGATCATCATGTCCAACTCCTGGCCCTGCACAGGACAATGCCAAGAGTCACACCACGTGCCTGAGAGCATTGTCCAAACTCTTCTTGAACTCTGGCAGGCTTGGTGCTGTGAAAACTTCCCTGTCTCAGTGCCCAGCCACCTCTGGGGAAAGAACCTTTTCCTGATATCCAACCTCAGCCTCCCCTGGCATAGCTTCAGGCCGTTCCCTCAGTCCTGTCACTGTCACCACAGAGCAGAGATCAGTGTCTGCCCCTCCTCTTCCCCTCACTACAAAGCTGTGACTGCAATGAGGTCTCCCCTCAGTCTCCTCCTCTCCAGGCTGAACAGATCCTGTGCCCTCAGCCTCTTCTCATGGCCCTTCACCATCTTTGCAACCCTCCTTTGAGTTCTCTCTAACAGCTTTATATCCTTCTTATATTGTGGCACCCCAAACTGCCCCCAGCACTCCAGGTGAGGCTGGAGCAGAGCAGGACAATCCCCTCCCTTGCCCAGCTTGTGATGCTGTGCCTGATGCACCCCAGGACATGGTTAAAAAAAACTATTCAACTACTCCTGCAGGTGGTTGAAGTCAGACTTACAGCTCTGAACCTTTATACCACTCTTGCTTTCTCACATTCTTAAAAATGCACAGAGTATGCCTGAGCTGCCACTATGGCTGCTTTGATTGTCTAAGTTTGTTCCTTTCTTCCCTTTTGGGAATATTACAGTGGAGATTCTACACCTCAGAGCAGAAGAGAAACCACACATGTGGCCAACAAGAGCTTAAAAAGCTTCATTATTGACACCTTCCCCTGGCACAGCATGCTGAAGCACTTTTCCACTAAATCTTACAGTGAAAATCCCCTCCTGTTAAATAACAAACACATCATTTCTACAAATTGGGCTGGCAGAAAGTTCTGTTTCCTTTTCCAGATGTGCTTCTCTCCTCTTCAATGCGATGCATTTCATTTCCAGGCACGTTACCTGAGGCCCAGGGGATGGGAAGTCACCTCCTGAAGGCCAAATTTCTGGAGATCTCCCCCGTGCTTCTCTCAGAAGGGCTGAAGTCTGACACAGAGATCTGCTGCGCTGAGTGCTCAGCAGGCAGCAGCACCTCCTGGAGCCCCAAGCTGGACTGAAAGTACAACAGCAGGAACCTTTCAGCTACACACTGGCTCCCTAAAGGCTTTTGCACAGCCACCCAGTGAGGTGCACACTGCTGGGGGACTGGATTCTGGTTACAACTATTCCAACCAAAAAAAAAAAAGTAAAACGTCTCATGTTTAGCACCAATTACCATCCTTTTGGCCCTGTCAAGTCAAATTCATGAACTCCAAGACCAACTATTCTCTAGCAACAGAAGAGCCAATATTATATTCTTGGCCAAATTTCCACGCTGTTAATCTATTTTAGTAACACAAATTCCAACCTAGAGCAGGGGTGCTTTAAATTCTAATCCTTTCTACACATTTCTGCAGATAAAAAGTAGGAACAAATGTTTTCTATTAAATATTTGAACCTAAGCAGGTAAGAAGCAAAAAAAGGAGAGCAGAGGAAGAAGTGGAAAAAGAATCAAGGAAGCATGTGAAAAAACACCAATTGAAACATATGAATGACATAAGAATACCGTGATTTTTCCTCCTCCCATCTGTTTCTCCTCTATCACTTACTTCCCTTCCAAACACCGTTTCTGTTAGTTTCTGCTTCATTCCTGGCCCTGGTAACCCTAAGGATTCCTAAATTGAAGGCCAGGCCCTCAGTACTGCTTGACTTACAGATCACAGAGATTTTGAAAACAGCCCCCCTGTCTTGTGCCTGCACAGTTCAACTCTTCACACAGAGCTTATGCCCCAAAGGAGCTTAGAGCAACAGCTGATACATGAAACATGTTTAGGGAGGAGAAAGCTCCTTGGGAGCTCTCACAGGTCCTGACAGACCAGACCAAGGCCTGCTATCCAAACCACAGTGTTCTAGAGACTTTTGCATGTTAACTCAGGTCTTAAAAGACAAGCGTGCTTATGTATACTAAACCCTTTACTCTGCTCTCTGACTTTGCAGTCATCAGGATTTGCTCAGATCTTGTTTCTCTGCAACCATATGGAATTCTCTTTTTATTTTTACATGGAAGCTGTAAGTAAAACTCACGAGAATTCCAAGGAAAGCCAGAGTTAGCAATCCTCGGGCTCTCTTTCAAAAGTGAGCTTACTTTAATTGATATTTAGCTCAGAGGCGTGTTGCAGACACTCGGGGCATTGCAGTGTTCCCACAATTCTTCAAAGAGAGCAACTCTGTTATTTTCCTGTTGCTTTCCATCCTCTCAGTCCTGTGACACAGATGGAAACAAAAAGGTTAGCCTGGATGGATCAGCTGTTTGGTAGATGGCTCAGAAACCGTGTCTGAGGATTTCACATCAGCAGCAAATCCCCGAAACATTCTGTTAGCAGGGGAATCAAATAAATAACCCCTGCTGGGACCCCTGGGTCAACCAAGCACATGCTTGGCGTTTCAGTCAACAGGGTAGATTTGTTATACATTCATTTAATTATCTGATAGCCAGAAGGCTACAAAATTACCTGGTTGGTGAGCTATTTAAAACACCTAGCAGTGCCATTCTAAGTGCCAGCAGCACAAAGCAAAGATAAACCACATGGAACAAAGAGTTATTGAGTAGCCAGGAAACAAGATGGTTATTAAACATGTGAAGAAGACCTTCAATTACTTGCAGCAGTTGTGGGAAACATTACCAGTTGCATCTCTATCACAGATTTGAATTTTACAAGTGACAGTGGAAGGCTGTAGTCAATCTTGAATTTACTTGCAAGCCAGTTCAAGGAAAAGTTTAAATATGGAAACCAATACTGTGTCTTTTCTGTGGAAAGAAGAGAATATTTTTTATTTCTACCAGCTTCACGCTTCTACCAGATTATCTTTAAAAAACAAAGCGTTTAAAATACAGCTGCAATCATCAGGCTTGAGAGGTATTACAGAACATGGAACCATGCAAAGGATTAACTCCTAATATCATCCAGCTGAACAGTATGAGCTCATCTGGGCTTAACCTTCTGAATCCATTCCATTTGTAGAACCTAAGCAAAACCAACAGATCACAGCTAACAAGCAAGCAGTTTTTGTTTTAAACATCGAGAAGGTTGGAGGACTTCCCTTGCCTCTCCATTAAGGAATCCAATTTTTACTGGAGAGGGTGTATTTATTCATTCTTGGCTGCTGTGCTCCCACTAGTGCCAGGCAAGGGATTGCGAAGGGATCCTCTGGTGCAGCACATCCCTTGGAGCTCCCACATGAGCCATGAACACACCATATTTCTCTCCAGCTCATGTTTGAGCACAGAGCAAGGAGCACAGGGCTGGCAGATGGAGTACATGGCCAGTTAGCACATGGATCTGGGGACACAGCATGGCACAGGGCACAGGTCCCTGCCTGTCCCCAGTGACACAGAGCTGCAGCAAATTACCTACAGCATATGGTAGGGAAAGAGCCCCATCTCTCACTTATAATTTGGCTTTTTTATTCATAAATACATTGCTGAAGCTGAAACCCCCATGGAGACCTGCTCCAGGCAGGCCTGCTCAGAGCAGAGAGATGGGAACAGCCATGAACCCCAAAGAGGGAAGAGGAGAGCCTGACAGGAATTAATCTGTGTGGATGAGCTGCTAGTGAAGGGAGATGAGATACAGTACATAACAGGCAATGCCAGTGGCTCAGGTATGAGTTTCCTTGGTGAATCTCCAACCATAAAATCTGAGGAATTCAAAAAGACCCAAACTCCTCTCTCTTTACTCTGCCTGCAACCAAGCTGATAAAGTGAATTTAAAAAATTGGGACAGCAGGGTTTAGGAGAACTTTGTGTTTGGTGGAAAAAGAGGCAACAGTGGAACACCTTAAAAAGCTCTTTGCTGTTTTCCTGTGCTTTCTGCCCCTGCCCAGGGCCTGTGCCCTGCAATGTCTCAGTCCTCGATATCCAGCTGGAGCTCAGTGGAAGCTCCACAGAAGTGAGAGCCAGGATTCCAGTGAAGCTGGACATGCCAATACTCATTTCTGTGCACTGTGGGGCAGCCTTTGGGTGTCCCATCCCCTGAAGCAGCTGCACTGCCACCCGGGGAGGGCACAGAGGGACGCACTTCAAAATGCTTTGCTGTCCATCCATCCTGCAGCAAGGGGTAACACAGCCCTGACCCAGCAAAATGGATCTCTCCCTGCCCCTTCCCAAAATCCCCCATCTCCACATCTGAGAGCAGCCCTCCCACGCTCCAGAGCCCTCCAGCACTCGCTGGCTGTCCAAGCTCAGCAGTACAGCAAGCTCACCCCTGGCTCCCTGGGCTGCTGCTCAAAGCCCTGGCACCAGCCCTGGGTGCCCAAGTGCCTGTGCAAGAGCTGGGAGACCCGGGACAGAGCAGGGACCTGCCTGAGCCCTCTGGCACCTCTCGGCCCTAAGCAGCTTTGGGAAAATGGGCATAATGCTGTCCCTGGGGAAAGGGAATTAGTGCTCAGAGCTAAGGGCAGGCTCAGTGCACCATTTCATGGCTCTGAGGAGTGAAGAGCACTCTGGCTGCCAGGCTCTGAAGGAACAAATTACAAGGCTTTCATTTTAATCCCCTTTGCCCTTTCAACAGGCTGGATCTAGAAAAATAAGTGGCCAGTGCAGCTGGACACTGAATGGAGAGAAGGCTGTCAGACAAGATGTACCAGAGGCACCAAACCAGCCACTGAACCAAGTGCTGGGAATAAGACTGTGCAGTCTGAACTGCTCTGGCAGCTCTCTGCTCACCTCTAGCTAATAGGAGGACTCACTGCTTTAAAAAAAAGGCAGACAGGCTTTCAATTTCAGTTTCTAAGCTCCCCAGCATGCTCCACTTTTGTACATTGAGGAAGGCTGGAGGGGAAGGGCCAGGCAGGGCAGCCTCACTCCACACTCACTTTCCAAGTTCATCTGTGGGAAGGCTGCAGCATGGCTGCTTTTTGGCATCATTACCTAACCTCCCTTGATTATTTCTATCTTGGCCCATCCTGAGTTATCCTTCTTTCAGCATCTTTATGCATCCTGCCTGTAATTTGTTTTGAAATTAAGGCTCCCTCAGGAAGCACCATGGCATAGCTGTATGTACAGATCCAGCCTGGGCCACCCAGGACAAACCCAGGACAAGTGATAACACTTGAAGCTAATTAATCATTTACATCACATCTGACTTGCTGCAGAAGGCAATTAAAAAGGAGCAGAATCCTAAGTGTGATGTGCAGCACAGCATAGTAAATAAAACATTCCTCGTTTTAGCAGCCTGCTCCCACCTCCCTGCAGTGGCTCAGGCTGCATCAGGGAGTCCATGCTCTCCACCCAGCACATCCATGCTCTTCTACCTTTCCTCTGCAGCATTCCTCACCACAGGCTTCACGGGACCTTCTTTCAAGCATTGACCCTTAATTATAAACCACACAGAATAATTATACAATTTTTTACTGATTAAGCCAGTTTGATTGTTTGGGATGATTCAAACAGGCCACATGACATTAGATCTCATGAGGGGTGAACACACAAAGACTTTTAACGTGAATATACCCATCCCCATGGCATTTGAACTATAGATATTCAAGTGTGACTGACATGTTCTGGTTAAAAACATTTTTCTAGAAAGAGCAGCTACAAGGTTGTAGAAGAAATCCTGGACCAGTCTGAACAAGCCTAAAAGGAAGGAGAAATCAACTTTAGAACCTGGTCCGTATTCTGAGGTGTCATTGCAATCACAGCTGATATGTGGCAGCATTTTCCTCCCTTTCTAACAATACTGAATAAATCCATGCAGGAACACTATCCCACTTGGAGAAAATTTCAAAGGCACCAACCAAAAGGGGCATCTGTCCCCAGTTATGAGCCAGGACTCTGGCCCTTCACTCCCAATTGCAAAGTACATACCCAAAATAAGAAGCACACAACCAAAAGAGTAAGGTAATTTAGGAATAAGATTCCCTAAACATAAAAGGCAGATAGAGACTTGCTGAGAACTTATCAAATAATTCAAATTCACCTCCAGGACCACTGCCTTGCTGAGTTTGTGCAGTTGCTGCAAAATTACTTTCAGCTGAGGTAATTTGGCAAGTGGAATATCAAATTTAACTGCTCCTTTGCTGTGACCATGGCAGTGCATCTGCTCATGGAACTCCTCCTCACTGTTAGTTTTCACTGCAGATCCCACTGGAAATGATGAGTGTCTAAGACCAGAGGCTGGCCCCAGGCCTTTTGGGAAAACAGCCTGCCAAGGTCATTGCCCCTGTCTGCATCCCTTCTGCCTGTTATTTGTGTCCCCTGACAGCCTGACAGGAAACACCGACACACAAAGGGTGAGCAGCGGACTCCAGATTAGCTCTTACTGCCCACAGAGGCTGTGTGCCAAGTTTTGGTGACAGAGGAAACAAGCAGCACTCACACACCTACTGGGCTGGCTCACAAGGCACATGCAGAGATGCTGATGAACAGAAAGACTTTCAGGAATTAGCTGGAAAGACAGATTCACAATATGTGTCTCCAACTACTTCCACACAGATACATATTGCATATCTCATCTGAAAGGGAGCCCAGCACAGTTATTGTTGATCTACACATTTGATTTTTCTTTTCTTGCTTCATTTAAAGAATGGTTAAATTACTCTATTTTTCCTCAGGTGTCAAACTGGGACCCAGCAGTCTGCCAGTTAACAGGCAGCAACAAGAAGTTGTGAATCCACACAACCACAATCCATTTCCTCTTCACCTGTAAGGAGTCAGACCAAAAGTGAACCACAGCTGCTCAGACATGTGGGCACACAGTACATTACAGAGCCTCATCTTTCCAGACTTCATGTGAACAGCTCTCTAAAGTGGTGTGCAGTGCCTGGCTGACTGCAAATGCAAAGGACACTGCATGTGCAAACCTGGTTCTGCTCCACAAGTATTCCTGGGAGCACTGAGACAAGGCAGAGCAAAATCTACCTTGGGGAGTGCAGAAACACAACGAACATCCAGGCAGAAGCATGACAGGGCCAGAGACCAGCATTTCTGCACCACAGCTCTGGCCAGAACTGCTGGGCCAAGGCCGAAGCTAAGTCAGGCACCTGGGCCATGGCAGAGGCAGTGGGTATGAACCCCTGCTGAGGTTGATCAGAGCCATAAATGCTTTTAGTGGGACTGGTAAGGACTGCTTTCCCTATAAAACTTAGTTAGGTACCCAGCAGAAAGACAAGGGAACTCTCCATAGACTTGGTGTGTGAGTCTCAGAACAGCATTGATAGATGATAGAAAAACACACTAAGCTGACCCACTGACTTGTCCTTATCTCCTGGTGCACTGTGATTTTTCCCTTGTCTAAAAATTAAGTGAGTATCAATGAAAGTTATTGATTGGCAGCTCTGGAGATAGATACCCCATGTCCATCCACAGAGCAGACACTGCAGAGAAAGAGATGATGAATAAAATGGCATTGGATGCAGAGAGACAGTGACCATCCTCCTGGGCTGTCAGGAGCAAACTTCTCTGCAGAGTGACTTCACCTCCACATAAAATGCAAGCAGTGTATTTGCCTAGGTTTTAGTCAATGCAATGAGACTGCATAGCCTCACTGTCTAAAAAGTACTTTCAAAACTATTTCAAGTGTTTATAGAAGGTGATCCTCTCAGATTGCTCAGGATACTTCCATCCAGTTTGCAATAACCTCTCTGTATCCTTTTCCCATGTGGCAGCAGGTTCTGCACAGCCCCAGCTGTGCTGATGGGACTTTTGGTACTATCCTTATAAAAAATACCAAAACCTGCCTGGAGTGAGAGGTGTATTGGGAGAAGAATAGAGATACGGAGATCTCTCACCCAGAGAAGTGAAGAACAAAGTAAATGAGAGGGAAGAATTAAGTATTGGGAACCCAAGGCCTGAATTTAAGGCTTGCAGTGTGATGGGCACTCAGGCATGTCCAAAATAGAGATCTGACTTGTGGACAAGTTGCTTACCTGATATCAGAAAAAATAGCTAAGAGCTGAGGACCTGTTTAGAAACACAGCACAGAAATTTAGGACTTCAGTCCTCCTTCAGGAGGTCAGGAAATTGAAGAATTTTTTTTTTTTTTCTTAGGGCACTGACTTCTGAGAAGCAGCAGTGTGGTGCAACAGTGAATCAATAAAGAGAATAAATGATGAAAACTTAATGGACTCTCAACATCAAGCTGTGCTGTACAAATCTGCCCACCAGTCCATCTCAGATAACACTGCATCTCAGATAACACTGATAAATGTCCTGAGGCAGACCATAGGTAGCAGCAGATTAAGTGATTATCATTCATTTCAGAATGCATCCATCTACCCATAAATGAAAGTCTTAAGGAAGTAGTCTTGCCTCCTACTTAATCTTCTCTGTTGTGAAAAGCAGATCAGTGCTTTTGCACTGTGCAAAAATCAGATTTATGTCTGCTCTGTGACACAAGGGGCCTCAACTAAATGTGGAAGTTCTCATTCTTCTCTAGAGAGTGGAAATTTTTTTTCGCTCTTGGGGAGGAAAAGAACATGCAAAATGAGTGGAGCAAAGAGCATGCTTCCCAAAGGCTCCGTGGTTGGAGAAACAAGGATGAGGTATTCCTCCCCAAACTCCTTAGTCCAGAACTAGATGTTACATACATGCATTTTCTTGGGGCTGAGATCCCTGTTTAAATTGGAAGTATTATTATTTCATTCTCCTACATTTAATCTTGTACCATCATCTCTAGCACAGCTCCTTTACAGCATTATAAATAAACCTGTTCATCAGTTTGACAGATCACATATTACAAATTAAATTTCCATTTGTAAAGGTTCCCTCTTTCCTCATACCTGTGACAGAGAAAATAAGAGTCATACTGGCTGGTGTTTTGTCCTCTGGATAGCAGCAGCTCTGCAAGGAAGGAATATTTTCTTTCTAAAATACAGAGACCAGCAGGTGAGGCAAGAATGCAGGCTGAAATCTTTTGAATGACAGGCTAGTGGGGAAAGTACTACATTTGTCACCAAGTAGTACTGCCAGTGTTCAAAGAGCTTAAGTACTCTTCTGTTGGAGCTTAAAAGCTGCTTTAGTTCAAAGAGTTTACAAAGATTTCCCACACAGCAAGGGTTACTCCTCTGTCTCACAGGGACTTCTCATGAGGAGTATCTCCACACCTGGCTCGAGAGTAACCTTCACATCTGGCACAGCCCCCACCACCCCTATTCCCATCACCACACTCTGTGTCCCACTCCTACACACAGAAAGTCCTTGTAAAGCTGTACCTGGAGCTAAGGCAATGAGCCAGCTGCAAAGAATCCCACTGGGAATGGTTCTGTCCACGGGAGAGGGGAAGGGGCTGTACATGAAGAAATATGCATGGCAGAGAGCAAAACAAAGTCATTCAAGCTGACAGCAAGTAGATCTGATCATAGTCTTTATATGATGTTAGAATTCTCTAAAGGCTCTAATATGTTACATTTGTGGGCTCACTCTACAGAGCACCCAAAGCCACCAAAGCTTGGGCCTTGTCTCCAAAATCCCTTCTGCTGCTTCAGGCCACTGTTACACCCAGGGGTTGTCTGTCAGTCAGTCAAGCCCTCAGCATTGCCTGTCTGCCTTCAAACCCCATTGGGGTGATGCACAGTGTTAAATCCAGGTCTGATTGTGTCACCTCCTGCCCACAGCAGTAGGGAAACCTGCTGCCTCAGGGCTCTCAAGGTCACAGGCGGAGACCTAATCCAGGCTGAAGAAACAATATACATTACAATGCAATTAAGAAGTTGACATGCCACCTCTAACACGCTGTCCATTACTGATGGACAGAAATAGATGTACTGTCACCACACAGGGAGTTATCAATTGGCTTTTTAAAATATGCTTGATGGCAAAAACCTCAAGGGCAGCACAAACTGTCAAATTACAGCCTAACCCCTCTACACACAGCTCAGAAATTGGTGTTTTAACATCGGTGAAATATAAGCAGCTTCAGTCATGCTATTATTATAAGTTAACTGTGAAACTATTGCTATTATTGCCAGGTGGCATTTATTTGTTTTAATTTCTGGCACCTAGAACGGTTTGTGGTTTTGCCAGGGTTTGTCAATATTTCCTAAATCTTCCTGATATGGGGTTTCATAAGAAAGTAAAAGTATTGTATTTCCCACCGAACAGAAGGGGCAAACCAAACACCAGCCCAGAATTATAAACTTCCTGAGTAGCGGAGACAAAATTAGGAATAGAAGGAAAACTGGAAGCCACAGGACTGAACTAAGTGTTCTTTGTGAGGAAATATCATCTCCACAAAGAGCAAGCAGGGAATCATGATCAGCACTGACCAAGGCTGTTTGTTCCCTCCCATGTGCCAGGCACAGGAGCTGCCCAAAGCACACGCATGTCAAGGCAAAATCTCCCAGTACCCAGTATAAAATGAGACTAACTGGGGTGGAAACACGTAGAGAAAAGAGGAAAATGGAAGAGTAGGAGATGGGGCTGAAAGGAAATGTAACCAAAACACTTGTCTTCCTCTGCTGTGGCCAGCTAATATCATGCCATCCCAGTTTTCATACCCTGTTGCCCTTGGATGGAAAAGTCTGAGGAAGGCATCTAGAAGAAAGTAGGCTCTCTTTTTATCAAATAAAACAGAATCAGCAACAAAAACCAAAGCTTCTTTTAATTAGACAGAAGGCCTCTGTTAGAGGACTTCAGTCATGCACAGTTTGAAGCCTTTGCATTTGTGTATTTAAATGCTGATACACACTGATGCTTGAGTAATGAAATGAGTGCACATCCCTCACAAGTACTTGGACTACACAACCCTGACAGAACCGAGCTCTGAACCCCCAGCAGCTTGGCAGGAGTTGGTGACTTTACAGAGCACCTCCAGGAGGAAGGAGAGCTTTATTCTCTCCTTTCAAAGAAGGCTCTTATGTCTTGCAAGCCACATTTGACACTCAGCTTGTCCTACAAGGAAAGAGCAGCTTCTGACTCTCTTTCCTTGCACCTTCCAGTCTTTTTCATCCCTGTTAAGCTGGAAGGAGTATGGACATGGCAGTGGAGGCTGTTTGCTAATGGGAACAGTCAGGGAGACAAGTTAAAACTCCTGAGGCACTCTTTATCCCCAAAAAGCTCTTTGCAGTCTTACAGTGGGGGAGCTGAGAGGGAGCAGGTTTTTCACCGAGGTATCAAAGCCAACTCTTTCCCTGAGCATTAATATAATCTGCACCTGTGCTCTCTGTGCATAGCAGTACTGACTTCCATTCCCCTCAGGCTTTCCAAATAATGAAGGTACCTGCAGCCTTGGATCCTCCTGTGGGAACTGCCAGCATGAGAAAGGAGTTTCGGAGAAGTGGAAAATCTCAGGGAAATCTCTTATGTGGAAAGTTAATAGGTAGACGCTCTTGAAGCAGCATGGAGAAATGGTCACACACATTTCATTTTCATAAGTGGAAAATATGTGGTCAGACTGCCAGATCTCTCAGCCGATTTTGAGCATTAAGCAGCTACACTGAGATGATGAAAATGCATGTGTTGGGGGGTTCTGTCTCACAGATGAGGGGCCCACCTCTGGTCAGGCTGTGCTGTTTGTGACACTAATCATTTTTAATTGGCTTTTTAAAACGTGCAATTACAAGGACATTCTTAGCACCTTTCCAAGGTAGAATGTGTTCCCCGGGCCAAAGGCTCAGCTCCATAACCACTTACCCTGTGCATAACTTCCCTGGCAGGAGAAGCCTTGTTAATAATTCATGAGCAGCACTTGCAGATTGAGGCCCTCGAGCACATTTACTGTTGTTGGGAAGAAAGGAAAATGGGTTCACTCTGTAAAGGTATGACATTTCTATTAAAAAGAAAACTAACTGCACTTTGAAAATACTTTGTTGAATTGTTCATAGGAGCACAATGGAGCTAACCTGATCATCTGCTCCAAAGTTCAGAGAGCTCACGTGTGGGCTTCTGAAAGCCAGGAATAAAGCCAGCTTGGCCCAAACAACAGCTCATTTGTCTTGACCATTTAGACTGCTGACTTTCCTTAGCTGCCTGTTAGTTTTCATGTCTTCATATGACTGCAGCATGCATTCCCTGGCTTCGCTTTCTTCTATTTTCTTTTCTTTCTTCTTCTTTCTTCTGGCTGGATCAGATTGGCATGTTGGAGAGTGAAGGTGAATTTCATTTCCTTGTGGTCTTGTACTTGAAATATGATGGTAGAGAGATATTATCCCTTGAATGCATTTCACTGACAACCTACTTTGTGTTTCCAAGTAGCTCCTTTGAGAATAATCCCCTTTTATTTCCCCACCTTTCTCCTCCAACTTTCTTTTAGGATTTTTCTCTTAGCCGAGATGCATTATCAGATTTCCCTCCATGAGATAAATAAGTCAGGTACATATAGAAGTGAAAAAATATTTTCAATCAATTAGCAGAAGATCCCTGATGACAGCAGTGCAATCACTCAGCTAGTATGATAAAGATGCTCATCAGAGACTATTATGAAGAAACTAATTCCTCTAGGAATTGGCTGTAGCTTCCTGACAATACTGCTGTGAGCAGTTTTGGTCAGAAATGTTTTCTCCCAGAGTGAATATTTATCACTGGTTTCCCAGCAGTTAGTAGTTTTTCTTTTCTGAACCTTGCCCTATTCCCTTGTGGAAAAGGGGATTTATTACCATAAATCAGAACTATAAATCTGGGATACCATATGTCAGACAAGCTCACCCCAAAAGCCAGGTGAGAGGGGATACATTTTTATTCTTTGGCCTTTTTAATGCCAGGCTGTGGAAGCAACAGAACAGATCACACATCCGTGCATGTTTTTCCAGCCAAGGGAGTCTGACTGTCAAAATGCTCCCCCACCTGCTAGCCCTGGCCTTTGGAGGCAGTGACCTGGAGCTAAAATGGTGTGGCTGTTCCCACTCCCTCCTCTGCCTGACCTCCTGGCTCCCTATTCACCCCTCCTCCCTTCACCCCTCAGAGAGCAGTCTCTCTCCCCATCACAGGGAGGGCTGCCCCTGCCATCTGGAGCTGCATCCCCATTGCTCCAAGCCTAATTGAATCTGAAGGGAAGCAAGGAGCTGGTCCTGAGGAGAGACATTTCCTGACCTTGCCTTTTGACCCTGACTCCTCCCAGTGCAGCATCTGCTGGGAAAATCAAACACCTCCTGAAGCTCTGTTCCTTTTGCCCTCCGCTAGCTCAGGAGTTGCCTGCTATTTACCCCATAGCCCAGCACATCTTGGAATCAAGGAGAAAATCAGCCTTTCTCCTACAGCTGACTTCTACGTTAATTGCTTCTGGCAGAGCCCTTTCTGTGACAGAAACATCCCACCCTTGGCCTGGTCCCAATCCTGTGCCTCCAGAGCAATGAAATCTGGTTTTTCCCAATGTGGAAGGGTCAGACATGGCCCTCAGCTCCCCTCTCACTCTCAGAGCTGTGTAACAGAAAAATAAGATGCCAACAGCCTGGAGGAGAATCAGCACCCTAATACCAACAGCCCTCCACGTGAAAGGTGCAGGGAGTGTCAAAAACTAATGGGTTTGCTTCCTATGGCACAGGGTGAGCCGTGCTTATGGATAGATAACCTGTTTTATGGCTGGTGAAATCCAGCAACAAGACATTTCTAATCACTGCTCAAAGAAAAAAGGAGCAAATGTCAATTGACACACAGTCCAGATGTGCTTACAGATGCCAAGGTTCTGACAGCACCACAGCATTAGGTACCTTATTCTTAGTATCCATCCTAATATTAGACAGACATAAATTAGAATTGAGCCTGACCCAAGCCAAGAACAATTCCACATAGGGGAGGAACAAGGAACTAAATTAAGTTCACAGATAGAAAAGGAAAGCTGAAGGATTTATGATGATCACTCCCTCTTTGACAACATGTTCACCAGGCCTTTGAGAAAACTTCCTCCTGAAATGGTTTGGCATTAAATTACCTGAAGCACCAAAAGGAAACCAGGCATGGGAGCAAGAAGCTGAGGGACTGCCAGTGCTGGACATCACTTATAGGACAGACTTCTCACACCAGCCTGTGCTGAGGCAATTACAGAATCATAGAACATCCTGAGTTGGAAGGGACCCACAAAGATCATCGAATCCAACTCCTGTGTCCTGCTCTGAGCAGCTCCCTGGAAAGCTTCACACCCATAGGCAGCACTAACAAGGTGGTGAAAATTTAATTTCACACTGAAATCTAAAGACAAGACTCAGCAAGAAATGGCCACTGGCCAAGCAGTAAGATAAATGAGGCCACCATTATAAATAAATCTGAAAAGCTGGACACCACCAGAGCTAACCTAATGTCAGGATCAGTGTTTTAACACAGACCAAGTCTGACATGTGAGTAGCTGTGTCAGCAAAGGGAGAGCATTGAATTAGTCCCCCCTGAGCTTGTGGCTGCACTTTCTCTGCACACACATCTCTGCTTCAGTGCAAACACAGTCCCAGTACACATCACACGAAGAGTGGGGTTCCCCAAATCCTCCGTGGTCCTGCCTTTGCAGTGCCATCACCGATTTTTCTCCAGTCAGAGGACTCTCCAGATGGGCACCCATGAGTGCAGGGACTTGGCCATGGAGACTGGGGGTCACTTGAACACAGCAGAGGCACGGGAAGGGCAATCTCCCTTATCCCTGCCCCAGATAGCTCAGAATGTGCCACTGGAGCCATCTTAGTTTTCCCTTTGTGCTGCAGAAGCCTCATGGTGTGGTTTCATAGAGTCTTTCCTTGGGGATGGAGATGAAGCCACACGGTTCTGGAGTCAGGACAGACTCACCACTGCTATCCAGGCCATGCTGGGACTCTAATGGATAACCTGCAATCTGCAGAATGTGAGGGCCAAACATCTGCCACAGGAAAGAGGGAGCACAAGGGAAATGAGAGTTCTGCAAAGGAAACCCCTTCATCCACCAAAGGGCTGAGCTGTGCTCAGTCACTGCTGCTAGAAACTGCCTGGAAGCATAAATGTTAATGTTATGCCAGCTCCAGCTCAGAGGCAGAGAGATTCATTTCATTTCATTATGAAATGATACAAGCACCATAAAGTGTCAGTTTTCAAGTTCATAATTTATAAATTAAGTGTAAATAGCATATTCTGACCTCCTCCCCAGCCACTCATTTATCCTTCCCCCATGAAAAATTAATGACTCTATAAAATAGCTAGTAAATTTAAAGCAGACTTTTTTTTTTTATATCAACAGTGTGATTTCACAGAGACCCTGAAGCATTAGCTGGCTGCAGCCACCGCTGTTAATCACTGATCTTAGGAGTGCTACTATGCCATAGGAAAGGTTTTGCACCTCCTGGTAACATTTCTGATGCAGACCAGTGTCAGAGACAAGATAAAACTCTGAGGTTTTTAGGCTGTCCTAGCAGAGCAATCCCTGCTTTCCACAGCCTGGCAGGCTGCTTCCTTCAGGGGGTGCTTGAGGACTTAACATCTTATCCAAGACATCAAGAGAAGAATTAGCAAGACAATTCTTATAACAAAGTTTTCAAAGTGGAAAATTCACCCCAGGCAAAACTTTCAGTCTGTGGGAAGAGAAGCAAGCAGAACGAGATCAGCTAGTTCCCTATTTCCACTATGAGGATTCCCTATGGGACCCTCCTGCTATTTGATGACTTTTCAAGCTTTCCTTTGCACAAAAAGCTTTGGTCATTTTGCAAGGTCCTCTAGAACTTTGGAAGGACCTGTATTCCTGCTCCTTGGTGTGTGCATTTACCAGTTCCGTGCAAAGACCAGAAAGGAGAAGGTGACAATCAGGGAGGAATAGGAAACAGATAGGCTGTGAAGCAGAGGAAGCAAGCACAGCATTCCAAGGTGTTGAAGCCATGGAGGATCTACAAGGAATGAGTGCAAAGAGCAGGAAACAGACTGGCCTGGAGGTGCCCACATGGGTGTCAAGGTTGTTTCCATGCAGCTGAGGAAAGTGTTCAATAAAAATTGTTTCACAGCAATAAACTCTAATTGCTAAGGTGTGTCACAAAATATCCATCTCTTTTTAATTCAATAGAAAAAACCCACACACTGGAGTAAACAAGGCAGAATAAGCAAAGCATGGAGTGTGTATTTCCTCTCCTATAGACCCAAGTATGATCATGCTGAGTATTCCTTCTCTACAGAACATGAACAGAAAGTTACTGTGAAGATTTATGACAAAAAGGGCAGATTTTATTCATCAAATTCCTACAATCAAACATTAAAAACAATACTGTTCCTTTAGGGACAAGACAGAGAGATGAACACAATGACTTCATCTATGCCGCATGTAAAATATTTGTAATTGAGCAAAAAGCCTCATCTCAAATGCTTAAAAATATAAGGCTGGGGCAGCAAATGTGATTGGATTTCTTATAATCTAATCATTTTAGTCCATATGTGGCCCCCAATCTGTTTAGGATTGTTAAAATTCCTGGATATTGTAGTGCCTTCCCCAGAGAACGCTGGGAAGAGCTTCGGACAGCCTGGACCAGATGGGATGCCAGTGACTGCAGCCAGCAAAGGCAGAAAAGAGGACACTGCTTAACTCCTCCTCTGCCAGCCCCCACAGAGCAGGGCTGGACAGGGAGAGTCTTGCAGGCTGCTTTCTAGTGCTGCAAAAGGCAGTTTCTAGTTGAAAGCTCTCAGGAGCAAACTGCTGCAGCCCATGGAGACAAACAAAGCAAGGACCAATAATCACAGCCTTCTGCAAAACTGTTCAGTGCTGTAGGTGGAAACTGGGGCTGTTTGCAAACTCCCCTGGATATGCAAATAAAGGAAGGGTCCTAGGAGTCCGAAAGGAAAGTGAAATGCTGTAAATGAAACCAGCACCTAGGAGATGAAAGGCCTCTTGCTCAGACTGAAGGTGTTTTTAAAAGCTTATGGAGTTGCACAGGATCAGAGAGCATTGAAAGGTGCATGAAGGTGAGCAGGGCCCTGCTCGATTTAAGAACAACAGTCTGCCTGCCCAGCATTCCCTCTCTCAGTGTCTCTCACCCGACACTGAAAGGAGTTACCCAACACTTCAGAACCTCCACCTAGGAAACACTTGGATGCCCCTTTCCACCAGGCTGGATTAGTTCTATTTATCCTAGTTTAATCCTTTGTCATATAAACCAAACAGCACTGTAGCTAAAACCAAAATACAGGATTAGCCTATTAAAACAGTGTACTGATTACAAACACCACCACTCCATTCTGCCCGTGACTCTCTTAACTGAGATAACCAGCAGTTTTCAGCTAAGATGGAAACATCACCTTATTTTTCCATATCTGCCCAAATTCTTACACTGCTTTGATGACTTCAAGGGAATTCTGTAGGTGTTTTCTAAGGGATTATTTAACAGGACTTAATCTAAAATCATGGCAGCCTAAAGGCTATACTAAAAGGATAAGGGAATGCAAGTAGCAGCTCAGGTTTTTTAATATGTTTTCCTCTTTAATTCATAGAGAAGCCGTCAGTGTAATACTGACTCTTAGCTGAGTACTCGAAGATCTTTCCGTTGCACTGAATTTACAGTTGTGGAAGAAGAAATTTACCATAAAAATGAGGAATTTTCCCATTAAGTTGGATATACTAAGCTCAGAAGCCATTTCTCACATCCTGCAAAATCAGCTTTGCACAGGAGATATCTCCCACATCATATCTATCATTTCTTGACAGACTCCTCTGAACAATTACAATAATTCTTAAAAATATGGAATATGAGAACAGTGGGGAGCAATCAGGTGTCCATAATGTTTATTTTGTTGGTTACTAAAAGACCCTTCCAGACCACCTTTAGTTTCAACAGCAAAAAAAAAGACCATTTTCAAGTGCCAGCATCTTCTCCTAGAGAGGAACTGCTAGGGAAAAAATCACATAATGTTAGTGGATATCAATTATCACTGTATAATTCCCTGGAGAACGTCTCAATGTAGGCATGCCATAATAGGAGCTACAGGTCCAAAATGTAGGTCATTGGCTTTTTATCCTACAAACCCACCAGCCTCCTAAAAAACCCCATTCCTATATTCTCACCTGGCTACAGGCAAAGTTCAAGTCAGCTTCTGACTTCTAAGCAATTCCGTCTCTCTCCTGCTTATTAATGCCTCCGAATAGGAACAGACATAGGGCTTTTCTCATTTGACAGTCCTTTGCATTGCCAGGATTTGACAAAACCTGGAAGAAATAAAAGCAGCTGCCCCACTAAAGTACCCTCAGTAGGTTTTAAGTGCCAGACTTTTGCTTAGGATTGTCTTTCACAGCTTCAGAGGGAAGTGTGATTCTTCTGGAGCCCGGCTGTGTGTCTAGGATATTTTTTGAGCAGTAATAGTAACCAGAAATACATTAACTCATCAAGGACATACTAGCTTCTGTAACTATCAAGCAATGATTTGGACAACCTGTCTACTTGGGAGGGAATTTTGCAGAAATTCGCATCCCTCTTCCCATAGCCATAAGGGCAAGTCAGGGGTTGGATTATCTTGCTAAGAGGAATACATTGCAACTTGAAGTCATTGAAAATGCAAAACATGTTTGGATGCTGTAATTCCCCCCATTAGACATCCATAGCTACTTCTGCTTGGGGCTGTGAAAGCAGTTTACACATGAAGATTAGGTCAGGAGGCATTTTGCAGGCAGACAGGTAGCTGGGAGCCAAAGACTAACAATTCTGCCTCAGTTGTTCATAGAATACATATATGCATGTGTAAAAGACAAAAGGAGAAAACTGCTTGTCTCATAACCAAAATATTAAATTTCTCTTTCCCCATGCATTTTTAATTTGCTTACAGAGTTTCATGAAACAGAACTCCCTAGGCTGGGCTGGGGGGCAGAGAGAAGTTGTTTGTGCTTGGGAATTGCCAGAATTAACAGCCAGGGGCTGATGCAGCTGCTGGGTGATGGATGGGAGGACAGCTCAGCCCTGTTCCCACTCTCCCCTGTATCACACTAACAGAGAGGACTGGAGGTCTCCTGGCCCTTCCACAGACAGTGTCCTGATGAAGGTGACCCAACCAGCTCAAAGAGGGGTTGCCAGGGTAGGGAAGTTGCCTCATCAGAAATACCCCTGGTTTCATCTCCTTGCCAACTACAAAGCAGTGTGATACAATTCTCAGAGCTGTGCTCTGTGGGGTGAGCCAGGGTGAGCCTCCAAGCATCCCTGTGCAAGGCATGCCATGAAACAGAACTGAATGCTGCAGGCAGGGCGTGCTGTGCAACAGTGCTGCCACAGTGCTGCCAGGACTGCAGGACACTCCCCGGCTTGCACAATCCCTCACCTCACCTGAATACAGCAATCTGGACTCCAGTTCCAGAAAACACACATCTGAAGTGTCCTTGAGAGCTTCAAGCTAAATTCCTGACAGTCTGACTTTTCACTCCCATTTCAAAGCAGCTCCTTTGTTTTAGCATTACTGATCTTTTAGCAGAGCCACTCTATAGAAGAGAATAAATCAAGTCTCTGGTGTCAAAGGTGGTCCATCTCTCATATTTATGAAAGGTGTGGATGGGCAGCAGGGTTGGAACACCAGTAGGATCTCTGAACAGCCCTCTTGAAATCCCCAACTCAGCTCTGAGGGGCAGCAGACCCTGCTCATTACCGAGAACTCTTTCTACTGAAAAGGCACCAATTTTTTGCCAGATCAAGGACCGATTTATCCCTGTTGTAACCTCACTGTGTACAGTCAAGCTATACAAGTCATGAATTTAGCTCTTAACTTTCTCCATAGAGAATACTTTTTTCCCTTTGATAGTGGTTCAGTGAACCTCTCTGTAAATTTATGAGCGTGCATCCTGCTCCAGCAAAGCATGTAAGCAGACACACACGAGGAGTACGTGAGAAATTGTGCAGAGAGGAACTGGACTACTTCCATACTTAAACCATCACCAGCCTCTTTCACCTGACATCCTTGCTCACATTTTATTCAGTGGGAGACAGAGTGCTCCTTCAAATATTTGGCTTCCAATGCTGAAATGATGGCCAAAGGAAAGACTCCCATTGCCTTCCCTGGAAGCGCAATTACACTGTGGGTAACTATTCATTTTGATGGCAGTGGGAAGCTTTGGAGAGGACAAGACAGTGAGTCCATCCCTTCTGCAACAACCATGTCCACTCTCGGTCCAGATTTCGGGATTTTACCAGACACGAGTAGCACCTGCTGCTGAGATTTGCCCAGAGATATCCCTTACTTAGCACTGCTTGCTGGCCTACAATTCTCCCTGCTGACTTCCACTCATGAGTCCCTTCAGATTCCCAGCAAAAACAGACTGTAGTCCTTGCATTTATATTAGGACCAGTATTTTTTCTGTGAAAATAAATTTCATGTCCTGTTTCCAGGAAACATTTTAGATGCACCTCATCTGATCTACACTTCCCTCTTCCAAGCCTGCTCTAGGACCTTACTGGACTTTGCAGCAGCACTTTTTTCTCCTGTTTCTCTTCCATTAGGGAGAGAGACGGGTTCTGGCTAGCTGTTTACATTTTCATTAGCTCCCAGATCTGTTAGACAGACATTACCTTTGCTGCATTTCACACCAGAACGATAGTTTGTCTGACAGACCCTGTTTACCATTTACCCTATTCTTGCCAGTTTTCTGGCATACAGCCTGCAATGTCCCCTCAGAGCTCCACAGTGCCAATACCCCGATCATACAGTGCCTGTACCAAGGCTCCCACATGCTGTCCCTTTTTAAAAGCCCAGTAACTCAGTAAAGCTTTTCAGCAAACAATTAATACACATATTAATTATTTCTGCCATCTTCTGCAGTAAGAATGAACACACTGGAACTATTTCTCTTACATTGGTTGACAAGCAATTTACATTTTCAGAAGGATCTACTCTGCAAAATCTATTGAAACATCTTTCTACTTCTCCCTTATCTTCCCCTCTTCTTAGCGAACTTTTAGTCTAGGGAAGGCTTAAACAATCTAACTCCAAATGCAGGGAGACAATAGTAAAGGGTTACTGCAAGTCACTCTTCAAACACTGGACAAGAGACTTTATTTAAAAATAAAGCCTCCCTACTATACTGTCTTTTCCCCCTGCAAAGTGCCTGCCTGGAAGCTCATGCAGCTCCCTGGGGCTTGTCTTTCTGAGCAGGCATCCCCACAGGACTGATCCCAGGGCATCTTTCCTGCCATCCCAGGCCAAGAAGTGCAAGCAGCATGTGAATCCTGGCCATACACTGCTCTCACTCAGCAGGAGTGGCCTGAAAAGAACCATGGCTTTGCTACAACTGCTTTGTAGCCCCAACAAGCAAGTGCTTGGCTTGCTGTGAGCCATTTCCCATGCACCCTTTTGCTGCCTCCTCCCTCAGCCACACTGCTTTCACATCAGAAATGCTCCCCCAGCCCAGACACTTTTGGAGTTTTTCTTACACAGCCACTCTAAGCCAAGAAAACTGCTCAGCCCTATTCAGTGGATTCCTGACAGCCTTCAAAGGATTGCTAATTCCAGCCTGCTTAAAAAATGCAGAGCATTCTCTCCCTTGCAGCTTCTCTGCCTTCCCTGCTTTCAGTCAGCACCTGTTGGGCCAAAAGGCACCACACCAGAAACTCAGCACGTCTGAAATTATGTGGAGCCTGAAGTGCTGAGGGCAGGGAGATCACACACTCCCTGGAAGAACCATCAAAGCTCCAAACACAAAAGTCGTTTTCTGGAGGACAGCGGTGCGCCCCAGGCTGGCTTGGATTGAGGGCTGACAAGGGTTAACAGTGTTTGCTCCTCTCTGCATCTCACCCCCTCCTCCTCAGTGTGCATTTCAGTCAAAGACCTGCTCCCCGGCCAGCCAGCGCTGGGATTAGGCTGCAGGAGCAGTCTGGCTGCCACTCGGTGCAGGAGCAGGTCCTGGGCTCTGCAGGCAGCACAGCCCAACTGCTGCGCAGCCCTCCAGGAGCAACTCCTCAACTGGAGGAGCAACAACCAGCACCTGGGAGATTTTAGAACTGGGCAAGTGTAAAACAACCTTTGAAAATAGCCAACTCAAGAAAACACCAAAATCCTGGTTGCTTTTTGGTTTGTTTTCTTTTTTACTTTTCTTGAAGGACCGCAAGCATTTTTGTTACTATGTCTGTTCAGGAGCCATATGGAAAAATCAGTTCTGTCCTGTTCAACTGGTTGCACAGTTTTGATTTTCATCTGCCTACAGAGATCTGAACAGTCTATGTTCTTTTATTTCATGCTTTTTTGGCAAAGAAAGCAAGTGGTCTGAGGATCATCTGGCCAGCAACACAATAGGTAAGCACAGTATTTTTTGTGTAACGTATTTCCAAGAGTCTGAGAATATTTTGTTTGTGTAATTGAATGAAAACAGCCTTTAGGATGATGTCCTCCGTTGGGATAAGCTGATTATAGGTTTGTTGATTGCTCCGTTTGTTTGTTTTCCTGGACAAGAAAAGCTGAGTTGCTGTGGTATCAGTGTGGTTTGCAAGATCCTGTCATTTAAGCAGCAGAAAGACTTTTTTTAAAATCCTCTCCAAAGCACAGAGCAACTTAGATTCCACTGTCAAAGGTAAAGCAAAATATTTGGGGTTATATTTTAAATCTGTAAGCTATAATTAGCCTACAAGAATAACAAAGTGGCAAAATGACTCAGAGTCATAAGGAAAGTCCTGTTATGAGAGCATTAAAATGGAATTGGTTTAGAAATCTTAACTACTCTTTCAACTTGTTCGGGAGGTTGTTTAAGCCTGAATTCAACCAGGTGCTAAAATATTACAAATGGGCAGAGAATATGCCAACTTTATTTGGATGTTGAGAGGAAACATTCAGATGACCTGGTAGTAATAATTTCCATAATCATCTCATTGATACTAAAGATATGCTTGACTTTGGGAATCCCAGATTTTGTAGATAAAAACCTACAGCTGTATTCAATGCTATATTTAAATGTGCATGTTTGAAATAGATTTAAAAATGAAGGGGCCATTTTATAAAGTAATTTTATCTGCAATGGACAGCGGGTCTGCTGAACTGGAGATTTGACTGCCTAAGATCTTCCACACTTTTGCCAGCATTACGGGGAAAGACCTGATCTCAGAAAGCAATAAAAACTACAAAGAATTGAGCCTTTGTCTTTTATGTTTTCCACTATCACCAGCCAATAATCAGATTTAACCAGGCTCTTTACTCCTTGCTGCTTGTAAGATGCAATAAGCTACTTTTTCCTCAAAAAGGGGATCTTGCTCACAGAGCTCCCTCTGCTTTCCAAATCCCTGAGGTACAGCTGGCACCTGTATTAAAGGTCTATGCCCTTTCCACTTCATACTTTCCTCTTTCTGAAACTGGATGTGGCAGATAAAAGAGCTGTAAGATATAATCAATAAAATTGCACATAGTGTACTGTCAAAATTTCTTGTCCTAAGTGGAGTTTCGTCTGTGTAGGTCTGGGCAATGTACACAGCAGTTTAAGTAATGTCAGTGTTTGCTGGGGACTGTTTTTGTACTTTTCCTTCATAGACTCCAAGCTGATAATAAGGCCTGTCCAAAAGAAAAGAATATACCTGATTTAAAAAAAAAAAAATCTTGCCAGAGTGAATACAATACAGTTGTTACAGTTCCAGTGAGCAGAAAATGCTGAGACAGGCTGGATGTGATGCAGGTATGAGAATGATGGGCAATACTAAAATCTAAGAACAAGATTACTGCCTTACAGTGATAAATTCTTCTTTCAAATGAGAGCCACAGAGCTTAAAATCTAAGTACAAGTTTAGGGATTCTTATCCAGGATTTTCCACCTTTCACCAAACAGTATCTTGCACAGCTCTGCATAAGTTACGCTGATCCTCTTCTCTACACGTATCTGGAGTCACAATGGACAAAAAAATTCAATGATCTGAGAGAACAGCAGAAGCAGTGTTTGTAGTGACCTCCTGTGAGTTTTAAAGGGACAGTTTGATTACAAATAGCTCAGCCTTGAAATATAGTAAGTGAACACCACAAACTAGAAAAAACATATATTAAAGGTAATTCTCCACTCACTCTGTCAGCAGTAAGAAGATTTTTTTGAATAACTGTAAATTTGCACTTGGCCTGCATTGACTCTTTTTTTCTATAATCAAAGACTTCGTAGCAGTTTTTGCACTGAAATCTTCGCAGAGAGATCCTCTGAGAAATATTTTGGTGAACTTTAGACAATTTAGCAAAATTGAGACTGGCACAATTTGAATGCTTGGCTTGCTGGGATTACAATAAATACCAGAAAAGGCAAAGAAGGAGGGTCACATTACTTGCTTTCCGATGAGAACAGTTTCTTTTCATTTTTGTCATCTCACTTTGCAGTACTGAAGATGTACTGGTTCTGGTTTTATCTGCCTCTTCACCTTCTCATGGCAACTTGTTTGTGCCATTCTATAAAGGCACCCACCACCGGTTCTCAACAGAGCTTCAAGACTGATCTCTTCAATTTCTACCACTCCCTGATACTCGCAGATGGTAAGGAAACTACAATTCACCTGCTGAAGGATATACCCAAAAGGTAAGGGCAAATCAGCCACTTCTATTCTCAGACACTTCCCTGTATCACTGCTAATTGCTCACTGCCAGTACAAGACAAGAATCCCTGAGTAGCTGCAGGGCTCCATCAGCACGCACTGAATTTCCAGAAAAATGCCCCAATCCTCAAGTGTCATTCCACCGCCCAGAATCCAGAATGAACCTCCAAGCTGAAGTCTAGATTCCTGTACACATTTCAGCAGCTGTCTGTGGTGTTTGTCAGAGCAGCAGCAGAACTGATGCAGGATGGTTGGGCTCCAGCAGCAAACAGCTGTGGCACAAACAGCCTGGCTTCAGGTCTGCAGAGGCAGCATCCATCCTATATTCATGGTAAAATACAATCATCTTACCGAGAAAATTCTAAACCCATAGAATGTCAGCACAGACATCAGAAAAGCTTTGCCAGTGTCCTGCACACTGAAAGTGTTTTTGCTGAATGACACTACAACTTGCTAAGATGAAAAGTGCTTTGCATGTGGACATTCCACATATTCTTCACCTTCCCAAAGCATCTGCAAAATCTTCTGCCATACCTAGATATGTAGGTGATGTAGATATTACAGCTGGCACTGCATCTGGCTAGCAAAGATCAATCTGCTTGCTTGGGAAGAGATGCATTTTGGACAGAGACCAGCAAATACAGATTTTGACATACACCCAAGTGGTCATGGAGCAGAGGGTGAGCCAGATTGCTCAGTCTTCACATGCATTGCACAGAAAAACTGGAACACGGCACATGTTATATAATGCGACCACACTCACAAGAACAGAGCTAGGAGCTCTCCTCGTAAAAGAAAATGGGGTACTGAAATCTCAAAGAAAAGGGAATTTTTTTTCTATGCTCTTGTGGCATAACATTAAGACTGCAGATAAGGAACAGTTTAGCGTGATCAGGAATGAACCCCAGTCACCCAAGAAAAGGAAGACAAGGGATGGCAAGTTTTGGCTGAGAGCAAAAGTCTCAAGAATGTGGAACTGATTCCAGGGAAGCTTTACTCTGGCCTAGTAGCCATACCCTGAAAGTAAGCCAGACTGCTAGGCTGACAGGATCTATCCATAATGACTAGGCTTGCCTCACTAGTGAACAACAAAAAATCCCTTGAATTGCCAATTGCCTTCATGTAAGTACAGAGTGAGGCACTCAAATCCAAACATTTCTCTGGCCAAGTCCAAACATCATACAGTCTGTATAAAACCAACATATAAAACAGAGCAGGACAGGAGGCTGGGTTTTTTTAAGGCAGAAATCAAAACCTAACCGAGGACACTGGTGTCACTTTGTAGTGCTCAAGCATATGAGGCAATTAAGGTAGAGGTGGCAACAGGTGGTTATCTAGAAGGCTGTCAGCTAAATCACACCCTTCATCCCGAATAACCAGATAAGGATGTGATATAATGTTCAGCTAAAGTGTGAAAAAAACCTCAGAGGGAAAGGTATTGCCTAAAGTAGGTGAATAAAGCTTTCAGCAAATACCTGTGGATTACGAAGAAAGCCCATAGCCTGTTTTCATCCCATAGCTCAAGACTGGAGACATCCACCATGACTTTGTGTGGATGCACCTCAGAGAACAGTCATTTCTACCCGGGGCAAAGTGACCCACATCAGCATGGCCCATGACAAGGAGTATCAAGCAAGCTTGAATTCCCTGACACATTCCCTCTGTTTTTATCCACATTCACAGGTACTACTTTGTTTTGGAAGAGAGCAGGGTCCTTGCACCTTTCTCAATAACTGTGACCCCCTGTGATGTTCCCATCGAATGGAGCATACTCGTGCACAAGTCTCCACCAGGTCTCCCAGGGAAAGCACCACCAGGTAAAGCCTTCAGTCTGCCTGAGTAGATGCAAAGATAGCATAAATTACTCACAGGTACTCAGTGTTACAGGACATTTCCCACAAGCCTAAACATCCCATAGTTCCCTCTCCTGCAAACTGCCATGGGCTGACCCTGTCTCCACGGGTGAAATATGTGAGACCGTCAGATCTTGCCCTCAATTAAAGAAAGTTAAAGATCAGATATGAAAAAACTTTATATCCAAGGTTAATATTTAAGAACAGCTGTGGATCTTCCAGGCTGCAGAAACAAATCAACTTCATAAGCTCTTGGTACTGGGTGAAACTTCCCTCTGCTGCTGCAGTTATTTTTCTGTGGCTTGGGTCATTTGAGACAACCATTTGCTCCCCAAATGAAGCAGAGAAGATTTAGCCATTTATTCTTGCCACATCTACCATGGCAGTGGGCACTATACTGCCTTTACCCTAAAAGGCAACTCCTTTCTCTTGCATGATTTTTTGAATGAAGTTCTCAAACTAAAAATCTAAAAGCTGCCAGTAACAAGTTCTTGACTGTCAAGCAGGTACACGTGACTGAGAAATTCAATTTATACTCCTTTGAATTGACAAGTTTTCCCTCTTCATGAGGGAATAGCCTAAAACTAATCCAAAGAAATAAACCTATCATCAAAAGACTCAAATAATGAGTCTTCTTAGGCATAAGTACACTAAGAGACAGCAAATAGAAGAAGAAAATTGTAGGGGCACCAGGCATGATATAAGCCAAGCTTTTGCAAGTTGTGGCTCCATAATTATAGTATTTTTGAAAACATAATTCTACAGCTGCACTGCTAAAATAAAAGCTTCTCAAAATTTATTTTAATAAATTGCCAGTAGCAACATATTTTTACTAAAACATTTTTAGTTATAATTGCTGCTTTCAAGAAGAAAATACAGCATTCCCTAACATATGAACAGTGTAACTTGCATGATGCACTTTATTTCACATCATTTAAATCAGACTTTCACAAATCTGCTTTTTGCCTGCAGGTGACCTCGATACACAGGAGATCTCCAAATCTCAGAAGACTGCAAGCATGCTATCCACCATCTTCAGCTACAAGGGAAATTCTGTCGAGACTTACATGGGAATGTCTTCCCATTCTGCCCTTTACCTGCTCGAGTTCTTATCCACCGAGCGAGACACACACATCACTGTGTACTTAACAACTGACACAACATCTGGGCACCTCTACCCAGAGCTTCCAATGGATCCACGCATAGATGTGATTGGCATCGGCCATACAACAGTGACTCTGACCTGGAAACACAGCCCTTCCGTCTTGCAACATGGAGAAAGCATCCAGTACTGTCTCCTAGTTAATGAAAAGCACAACTATAAGAGCTTATGTGCTGCTGAGACAGCCATCAGATCCTCTGGAATGAAACTGCCACACACATTAGCTCTGTCCCTCTCTCCATACTTGCTTGAGCCACAGCAGGTGATGATATTGTCCAACAGCGAGCTGAGCATCATCAACAAAGTGAGCAGTGGGGAAGTCAGGCAGGTGTGTGTGGGTACCAGGAACACTTACACAGTGCCCAACCTCAGCCCAAACACTCAGTATTACTTTGATGTTTTTATTGTCAATCTCCTTACAAATGCCAGCGCTGCATACACCGGGACATTTGCCAGGACCCTGGAAGAACCTGAACCCAAGGTACCAGAGCTGAAAGATGGCAAAGTGATTCATGTGGTCCTGGATGGGAAAAAGCAGAAATCCTACAGTCTGCAGTACCAGGCAAGGCACAAGAAAATACACTTCACCTTTCAGTTGTGCCAGGGCCAAATCCGGGTTCACATAACAAGAAATGGCAAAACAGTGGCATCAGAAAATCTCTCTGGGCTGAGGTATTTACCCCTGAAGGGAAAGCTGCTGGACACCTATTTGGTGCAGCTGAGGTCCACAGAGGAATCTAACTCTTCTGTGAAGGTACAGGCATCCCCCCATTTCCATAAGCCCTTATTCCCACTCCTTCCAGAGAGCTTAAAAATCAAATCCTTCAGTAAACTGAGAACATGCAGGTCTGTGACCATTGCCTGGCTGGGAACACAGGAGGAGAGCAAGTACTGTGTTTACAGGAAAAGGATTGAAGAGGATCAGATCTGGAGGGAACTGCAGAGTGCAGACAGGTGCTCTGGGCCTGAATCTCGGCACAAATCCGAGAAAGTGCTGTGCAAGTACTTCTATGATCTAAACCTCCAGCGAGCTGTCACCACTGAGACCATCAAAGGGCTGGAGGCAGGGACATTCTACTTGTTTGATGTTTATCTCTTTGGGCCATCTGGCATCCCTGTCAGATATCACAGCAAAGTTGTGAAGACCAGAAAAAAATGTTGAAGGTTTTTAAGGAAAGTTTTGAAGTGAGTGAATGAAGGTTATTTTTAAAATCTACACCAATCCAAGTCAAAGCCCCTGTGGTTTGAACTGTGCTGACACACAAAAAATTTGAAGCTATGAGGTTCTACAGCAAAATAATTCTTAGATGATTACACTTACATCTTCTCTCCTGTGTAAAGTGGGGTGCTTTTTTTCTTTTCATGTCTCATTCAAGCATTAAAAACAGACCCATGAAACAACCCTGTATACATGGACATAAAATAGCCCAAGAATAACCATGAGAAATAGATTGATTACATAAAATGATTCTGAAATCCAGCACAGAAGTGATGGGAAATGCCTCACAAGAAACACATATTTTTCAAGTCCCAGAGAGTTTCCCACTTTTTATAACTCATGCAGCTAGTGATGAACTGATAGACCCCACAAATCAGATTACTCTTGAAAACAGATTGCTCACTGGTTGAATAGGAATGGAGACAAAAAGAAACTTGAAAATCAGTGGAACTGATGTAAAGCTCCACACCTTGAGTAAAGAAGGCTGAACTACATCTTCCCCTATTACCTGCATGCTTGCTTGGTTTAATTTCTACAGAGAAACTGTGCTTGGTTAGAAACAGACAAAATTCAGGCCAGGAACTGGCTCTGGAGCTGGCTTTTCTGGGGAGTGTACAAATACATTGCTGTGCTACTGCCCACAGAGGAAAGCAGCAACTGAGGAATCTTGCCATGGAAAGCTTTATCATCAATAGCCTCTGATATTGAGCCCATGTCTATGACTGTGTGAATTCTGACTGTAATATAGTCATTCTTCACATCCTTAAACCAGCCTATATCAATGAATGCATTGCTTTGAGAAAAATTAAATGTGATTTTCATATTAAATATCGTGGAAGGAAAATATTTGTAGTAAAAATTCTGACAAACATATTTTTGTTGTCTTCTTTTGTTGATTACCTTCCTTACATGGCATGAGACAGCTTTAAAAAAAAGTCATCATAAAACTCCCTTAGGTTCCACTTCCATTATGAGAAGAAAATATTTTGCACATAGGCTCTTGGCAGGCCTGGAATTTACATACGAAGAGATAGAATAGCTTCACTAACCCAGAAGTTGCCAGAGAAATCTTGCCTGCAGTAACTCTTTTTCCTCTACAATTACACTAAACAAATACATAAATGATTAAGTCCATTATTTTGTATTTCAGGCATTCCCTTGCAATTGAGGGTCATCAAGGCTGAGTAATTATTACATGCAAGCACATTCGGAGGCCCTTACAAAGGATTGAATCAGCCCTGTGTGCAGGCAGAGGGCTCTGTTTCCTGCCCCATGGACTCTGTCAGCCCTGTGCACTCTGTTCAGGGCACGCCGGGACTTTCGCTCAGGCTTTCCCAGGGGATCAGCTGCGATATCTGGGCTTGGCTGGGCTTTGCATTCCTGCAGGCACTGTTCTGGACTGAGCAGTGCCACGGCAGGAGCCACGTGCTCTGCAGCCTCCTGTCCACACTCCACAGGCCTTTTGGCTAATTACAGGGGCTGGCAGCTGCTCTGCCTTCATTCCAAGGCAGGCCCTCGCTTCATTTGCCTCCTGCCAAAAATAGTCTGAGCTCAGAGAGCAGCAGAGGTCATCTCCACTTGGAAATCTCAATGTTTTCTGCCTTCCTCCTCAATTTCAGGCATTTATATTCTGGATGAGTTTCACTTAGATGCCCTACAACTGTACTAAAAACCATAATTATAATAGGGGAAGAACAGGAAGATCTGTTTAACAGCAGATACAATGTATTCTTAATCCCCTACCCTCTGTCTGTCAGAGCATTAACCCTTGCTTTTGTCCTCTGTACACAAATGTCACATGGAAGAGGAAGACACATTGGCACTTCAACCAATATCAGTAGGTTTTTTACAACAGGACTGGCTTTGGGCTTCTCAGTAACACCTTGGTTTAGGGCTGGAGTCCAAAGGTCTGAGGAAGGGGTAGAAGGAGAGCCTGGAAGAGGGCACAGAGCTGAGCAGTCAAAAGGTGACACAGGAGCAAAGACTTGGTGTGGCACCAAGTTGACTGACAGCTAATAAGAATCTGGAGGGAAGGAGTTTAGGTTTGGAGGAAAGCACCTGTTTCAGGGAAACTTTGAAAAGAGCCAGGAGATTCTCCCCCTCCCAGATTCACCAAGCTCCTCTTTACTCTTGCTCTCCCTGGCCGTTGCCACATGCAAAGGACTGGCTGAGGCAGAGCCCAGGGGGAAGCCCTGAAGAGCACAACTTACTGGTCCTGCAGCACAGGCTGGGAGCCAAGCAGGGCAGTGACCACTGGTGCTGCTGGGAGGGCTGACGCCTGTACCCTACTCACAGGAGGAGCTTTCTCCCACACACACAAGGCCCTCCATCAGCCAAGGCTCTGCACACAGGAGAGAGCTCAGCTGTAGAGAGGAACATGCTGTTCTGTCCAAACCCTTCACCTCTAATACCAGCAGAGCAGGTACCTGCCCTCCAGGTAGCAGCCCACTTTGCTCAAGTGTGCAGCCAGCCATGCTCTGTAATAGACCCCAGGAGCAGCAGGGAATATTCCTCTCCACTGATCCTTCCACTGTGATTCTGCCTGTGTGCACCAGGCTGCAAACCTGTATTCAATTCACTCATGCCCAGCCCTTGCTTCTGAGGTGTCCTCCAGGGGCACTACTTCAAGCTGGGTGCTGTTTTGCTGTCCTGGAAGTTTCCAAGGTTTATCCACAGCAAAACCAAAGGTGCTGCACTACACCCTTGGTGCTCTTCTGCATAGGCAGTTACTTATATGAACAGATCCCCATCTTTTTTCTTTCAAAGCTGTTTGGCGTCTTTCCTTTTCCCCTCCTTCCTATTTGGCTAGTCCTGGCCTACTGCAGTCTGACCATAAACATTTCCCAAGCCACCTCCTTTCTTGCCTTCATACTTTCTGCAGTCCTTCCTGCTGAATTTTTTAGAGAGGCTCAATGCCTTCAGCCTGTCCTAAGCTGTCATCAGCCCTTCCCATCTGCTTCCCATCCCTGCTGAATCGAAGTCACATCACAAGTGCAGACAGATTTCTTCATGGAGAACATTTCAAGAGCAATGTTTTGCTCTTGCGGATCATTTAAAGTCAGTCACCATCAGGCCGAAGTATTTTTTTCTGGTGTTCAGTAGTGGGTCCCAGCTTTTTTGTGTACTTCCCACTAACATCTTGCATGTTCTGTCACAGCTGAGAGCAAAGGCCATGCCTCTCTTCCCAGTATTTTCACAGAATTGCTCCCACTGCTGTGACACCTCTTTCACATGGGAAGTCAGGGTACCAAGAGCAGAGCAAATGAGAGAAAACAGGTTTCATTCCACATCCACTTTCCATGTGGGCTCAGGCTCAAAAATCAAAACTTGAATTGGTGAAATGAGATGCTGGTATGCAAAACAGTGAAATAATAGAGCATGTGCCTACATTTACCATTGTGTGTGGCTGCTAGCCACAAACCAGAACAATAAGGGGTCCTCAGCATCACCTTCCAGTGTTTCATACTTCTACTGACAGAAACTTTGAAATGTGACTCAAGACAATAACAATTGCTTAATTTATATGCTTTGAAAGATACTGCTGTCTAAAACCAGTGTAGAGGTTTCAGACACTAGGTTCATGGACTAATGGCATTTATGAGTTCACACTTAACTGATAACAAGAATCATCTATTTTGTCATTCCTTTTGTCTCCTGTATTTAACTACCCATTTATTCATTCCCTATTACTTTCCATTTCCTAATAAATTTAAATACCCTTCCAAGTGGACCTGGTAGTTTAATAAATTGTTCCCTATCTGCCCACATTCAGGGATACATTCACAGCTTTTTCTTTTTTTTTTTTTTTTAAAAAGCTCAATTTCATCTTTTTATCTTGCTTTTCTTTTCTGGCTGCTTTCCCACTTGGAAGACTTCATTCTAGCTTAAACTGCATGTTAAGATATTCTTCCTGCTTTGGCCAAAGGTGCTGAGGTGAAATCCTGTTCATTATTTGCTTTGAAAGACACAAGGCTGAAGTGTTGGTTTACTTGTGTCCACATCACCCCAGCTTTGGGCTTCCTTACTATTGCTTGTTGGGTTTTGTGGGTTAAGAGTTTATGAGCCACAGACACTGCAGTTAAACATCCTGGCCACATGCAGCTTTGCACAAGGCATAAAAATCTAATATTGAAAATCAAATAGTATTAGCACTGACAGCAAGTACAGACCAGTGACCCCAAAATGCCAAAGGCTTTCAGGTATTGTTAGAGCAGCTGAAGCTCTCCGGCATTTAGAGAAAAATGGATGACTTGGCAGCTGATAAGTCATTCAGGAAAACAAAATAGATGGTGTCTTTGGGGGAAGAAGGTGAGCAAACAACGCATGGTTGCCCATCAGTGTTACCTCTTTGCACATGCAGGACAGAGAAATCACCAGTGTAACAAAGACAGGTCAATGTGCTTCTCTTGCACAATAACAGGGATTTCCTGGACCAGCCTGTCAAGGAATATTAAACAACAGCATCGTAAAAAGTATATCCATTCACTAAAAGAGGCAAGCAAAGAGCCTGTTTCACTGCTGCGTTGCATTCCTGTGCACAGAAGCGCAATACAACTCAAGCATGAGCCCGAAGGATCCTGGGCTGGCAAGCGCCGCTGGCAGGAGATGCTGTGGCTCCAGCAGCCCACGCTGCCCGGAGCCGGGGGAGCATCCCAGGCAGCATTCCACGCTGCCAGCAGCGCGTCCCAGGCAGCACATGGAATGCTGTGCTGCCAGCAGGCCTGCGAACACGAGAGGGCACTGTCAGGCTGGAGGAGAAGCACGAAGTGTGCTTGATAAGGCTTATCGAGAGCAAATATTTCAGCAAATTGAACAAGTCAAGCATCTTTCTGATAAGATTATTAGGCAGAACAGAGAGAGGAAAAATCCAAAGAGCTCACATTTTATTTTCTTCTAGTCTTACAAGTCAGAAGGATTTTTGTTAAAATTAAAGTGTGAAAAACCTGACAGCCAAGGAGCAGTAAGAGAGGCACTTGCTGAAAGGATTGAAACACCAGCGCTCCCACTGCCACTGAGGTGTTCAATCAATCATTGGGGCTAAACCTCCAATAAAACAAACTCTGTGGTACTGAGAGCAGTCAGAGATTTCATGAGGTTCAGGTGGGGTCTTATTTCAGGCGAAAGCTGCTCAGCAAGTTCTGATCACAGGCACCCTTGACAACTCCATCTCTTCTCCTGTAGTGCCCTCATATTGAAGGAAATTGTCTGGAAAATTATTTCCCTGTCTCACCAACATTTAGAGAATCACCTCCCACTGGAGCAGGATGTCCCATCTACACATGGGAAACAGACTGCAGTTTGTCAGGGACTTGCTCTTTGGGGATTTTGGTCACTGACCTTGTAGCCTCTCTGAGAGACTAAGGATTTCCTTACAAGGCCCAGGAACCATCCCCAAAAAAACTGCAGACCATGACCTATACTGCTTCTCCACCTCAAGTTTACAAAAGCATGTGGACAAGGACAGGGCTGAGAGCAGAGGGGACTAAGGAGGTAAGAACCAGAGATGCTGTTTCTTTTTGCAGACATGTTGGTATCAGTGACACAGGAGGGGCCTTCAGAAGGTGGCCCAGAAGCTCAGTTTTAAAAGAATTATTTCAGATTCACATGGTAATTTGCTCTGAAAGCAGAACCCGGTAGGAAGGGAGACTTCCAGGGGCCAGGGTGAAAGCAGAAGAAAACAATGAATAGCCTGAAAGTAATGAGGTAAAATTTGAGTTTGTTAGAAGCTTCCAAGCAAAGGAAGAGTCCAGCCTGGATCCGCATTTTGCATCCAGCTCCTCCCATGTTTATAAGTTGCCTACTACTCACAAGAAGCCTTTTTGCCTGGACAGAGATGTCTCTAGAATAACAATTTTCAGAAGGGCTCTGGAGGAGCCTTGATAAGGGCTGCCAGTGGGATACATCAGTCCTGGCCCTTCCCGCAGCATTTTCCAGGCACCATTACCATGGTGGTAACTGATACCAGCAAATTTTTCATTTTCTTTCCAACAGCAAGAAGATTATATTTGATTGAGCTTGACTACTGATTAATTTCTGTCTCCAGGATTCTCTGCCAGGATATAAACCCACTAAGCCCCTAAGTATCCTTTAGCCTGTGACTCAGAAGGGAACTTAGCATGCAGTGCGTTGTCTGACCCAAGACTGTGATCCTAAGGAAATACTCAATCTGAGTCTCCTATAGAGGCCTCTGAAAATAACCACACACAGCCTACTGTCAAGGTAATGTGCTGTTAGACCTGGATCTCACGTCTGACATATCTGCTCTGTGAAAAACACCACAAAACCAAAACAGGGACTCAAAGCAACAGCCAAAGTCTAGCTGCCCTGCTTTTCATTTTCATCTGGGACATACAGTTCACAATCAGCCCAGCAACATCCAAAGTGGTGCTACACAGCACAGCCGAGGTGGTACCAATTTCAAGAAAAACTTCCATTTTAAAGATTGGAAGTACCAGTGCTGGGTCACACACTTTTTGTGGAGGCAGGCCATGGTTTTAAAGAGATTTAATCCATCTCCACTGCGAGCTGAGAGCATGACCTGTCTCACCTAAGGCCACAGAGATAATAAGAGAGCTAGAGCAGAACTACTGCTGTTCTCTGCAGTGGTGACAAGTGTTCCTCTCCCGAGGCTTCACCCACTGAATCCCCATAATTAGGGAATTAGCTTCTTCCCTTTCTCCATTCCTGATACATAGAAAGTGATCATAAGCATGAACTACTTGGCTTAACAGTATCTCAATGTCATGACTTGGGGCCAGTTGCAGGATATTTAAGCATCTGGCATTGACAGCAGTCATGACTGGGGCTTGTGAGCTGCAGATCAGGAGGGATCATGAAAACAATAACCATTTGCTTACAATGACAACCAGGAAACATGAAGATGTTTAATGTACATGCTGGAAGATTTTGACTTGCAAGATTCTTTGGCCTTTTTTTCATATAGAAGAATACTAGCCAAAGAGGAAGCCAATGTTAAGCTCTACAGTCAGTGACAAGTGCCTTTGAGGACAAGAGCCATCTACCCACAGAGAAGGATTCCTTTCTTTATCTACAACTCAAGGAAGGAAACACAATTTTATTATTGGGTTGGCCTAAAAAAAAAAAAAATATTTCTATTCAGGCAGTTAGAGGCATATGTGGGCCAAACTCTCTGGTTTTGGAACATGGTACAGTCCTCAAAGCTAGATTTTGAAAAGCAGAGTGCCAGTTTCTCCGCTCAGACTGAGAACCCACAAATTGGCCAGACCATCAGCAGTGCTTTGCACATATTATCTCCTATTGGGACAAAATCTTTTCGAATCTGCCTGTAACTCAATGAAACCACAATAGTTACATCTGCAAACAATTTGGCTCACAATATTTTCCTCCCTAGTCATGCTTATGCAAAGGAAAAAAAAAATGCTGCTTTTATAGTGACAACTTTGACCATGTTATTCACATGTGCTAATGCCCAATTGGAAGATCATTTTTTTCCTAGAACACCCAGACAAAGCAGAAAGATGTTTTATTTTATTCCTTCCAAAAGAGAATATAATTACCTACAAAGAAGCAGTCAATTCTAACTCCAAAACACAACAATTCTATAGCTAAGCAGTGGAACAATTCACTCTGAAATGAAACTTCTCTAAGAGTGGTATCAGAACTCCCACTCATGCAAATAGTTTTCGTTTGCAAGGGTGGTTATTCTTGAAGAAAGGACTCAACAATGGAATTGAAAGGTGATTCAGAACATGAAAACCCAAGTCTGGTTCTAAACAGGACATTAGAGTGGAAATCTGCAGCTCACATTGTTTTGGGCACAGTCAGTTCTGACTAGAATAACTGACAATTATATTATTCAATAGCCTTTTCAGTCTCAGAAATTGGCAGCAAACCTAATATTTCAGCTATTTGGATAAAATTGTTCCTCGTCTCTAGGGTATTGCTGTTTATTTGCCTCAACTCTATTAATTCCATCTTAACCAGGTATTCAGAAAATGTGTGATAGCAGAATTGATCAGTCAAAACATACCGAACATTCTTTTCCAGGGATTATGAAATAGTTCATTTAAGTAGCTCTTTTGCAACATCCTTTGGCTACACTGTCCCTCTCACCAGCTTCTTTTAAGAATCATAGAATTACACCTATTATTGACCCACTACAGTTTCCTTCTCTACTGGCTTGCGATTAATTATCACAGACCATTCTGAGTTGGAAGGGACCCACAAGGATCATCAAGTCCAACCCTAAAGTGAATGTCCCATAGAGAGATTGAACCCTCAGTCTTGGCATTATGAGCACACCAGGATGAAAACAACTGAGCTAAATATTCACATGCATTTTTACTTTATTTAGAGGAGGAAGTTACTTTTTCCTCCCTAACAGAACAGTTTGCTACACACTCCAAGAAAAGAATGTAAATTTTCATAGCAAGACCCGGTGACATCCAAAGGCAAAATTAAGCATGCTCATTTCCCACTGCTACAGCATGATTAAAGGTAGGAAAATGGAAGTAAAAATATAATGGAAAGACCAAATCTTAACAGAAAAACTAGAAAGAACTACCTACAGCCTGCTGACAGGAAGGAGCCAGATCCATGTGTCTTAAAGGTTACTTTGGGCAGGTAAAGGAATTGGCTTCCAGCACCCTGCCTGCCCTGTGAGGTTTGCAGAGAGCACAGTGCTCTGTAACACTCACAGGCTCTGCAAAGAGTGAGAATGAGGGGCATTATTGCCATCTATCCCTACTGCATTTCCCACAGTCAGAGCAGCTTCTCCCCATTTCCTGGAAATTGCAGCATTGTGGCAAGAATACAGAAAAAAATAAACACAAAGCTATATCACAAACCTGAATTTTGTATTCCCAGTAGAATAAGGGTGAACAGCATTTGGCTTTGAGGAAATTATGGGTTACTGTCAGATCACAGTTTTGATTTAAGTTCTAGTTGGTTTGCTTTAGGCTTATGTCCAAACCTTCTAAAAAACAGTTCAGTCAGAACAGTTAAAGGAAGTAGTATAGGGTTTACTGTACTTTTTCCCCTAACAGTGAAATGTTTTGACTGGAAGCAATTAGAGTCAGAAGCCTTTTTTTATTATATGAATATTCAGGCCACAGCTCTGATCCCAATGGGCCTAACTGCAGCAATAAATGCAGTGGGTGCCCATTGTTTATTCTCACTCCAGAGTAACTGGAAAATTTTACCATTAGATGGCACCAGAGAATATTTGAACATTACCAGGAAGGACCATTGGAACTGGGATCGGGGATAGTCTTAAGCAGATGTAACCACTAAATTAAAACATAGTCCTCTTCGCTATGCAAATGAGCTCTTTACTTAATTACAGTGATACACAGTTCAGACTGCAAGTTACAGCTACATCCATAATTTATTAGCAAGTGGTTTTTTAATTCTTAATCACGCATGAGAAGTATTTAACATGAAATTGCCATACACTTGGGTTTAACTGAGATGAACAGCTTTGTATGGTTTTATTTGTCTAACTGAAAAGAAAAATATATCTCTGCCAAGACAATTCCAAATGTGGGCTGTTAAAAAGACTCTTTCAAGAGTCCCTGTGCATATGTGGTACAATTCCAGTGAGGTCTATGAATAATTTACCAGCTAATGAGCTCTTTTCTGTTTATGAAATAATACTCCTAAGAATAATAAGGCAGGACATAAGCAGTAGCCATATGTTTCTTCTCAAGTTCTAGCCAGACAAATGACCTGAAAATTGCTGTTGCAAGAACTTCTAAAGCATATGGCTAAGTACAGGGAATTTGTTAACTTCTTGTGTCAGATCCAAGAGTTTCCAATTATCAACAAAAGATGGCATACCAACCCAATTACTCCTGATATATTCCAGTCAAGACAGATTCCAAGTAACCATAGCTGTGTGGGTGTATGCGGTTTGAAATAACAGGAATCACTGCAAATTTAGTGTAAATAAAAAAAGTAGACCCACAGCTCACATCCAGACAAATGTGTCCCAGTGTGCTGAATGTACTTTCAACAGGAAGCAGGAATTTTTAGGCATTCTACCAACGTTGATTTTGAGCCACCATAAACTATTAGAGGTACGTTTACTTTCCAGCAGTACAGAAAACTCCTGCAACAGCTTATTTCATTTGTCAGAGAGGAAAATAAATACATCTTTCTCACATAAGAAAACAAAAATGTACCAAATATTTTACTTTTTTTTGAACTATTAATTGCAGATTTTTAATACAACATTCTTGTCTTGCTGGATGAAGATGAAGCTAAAATTAACAGTGAGGTACATTATGCATATTTCTGATATATCTGACTAAGCAACTGAGTCCAGTGCCATGTTCTTACTCACAGCAATACTTAGCTCCAGTCCCCTTGGACACAAAGTGTTTTCATACCATGCCTGAACCAAAGAATCTCCAGCCATTCTACTTGACAACAAGATGGAAAAGCAATGATATATTCATAACAATAGACCAGAACTCATAAAACCTCCAAGGGAAAAACATGAGGAACACATTTGTACATCAAACAATATATCATATTCATACTAGAATTTATTACATCATCTTAAGAGCCACATAAACTGTCAGGGATTATTCCCACTGTACTGGGTCAGTGTGTCAATCCAGGTCACTGGCAGCATATTCTTCACTAAGTTAAGAATGTTTCTGGGTTAATTTTTGTTTTAATCACACATCTTGCAAGGAAGATAAAGGTCCACAGGTTATTTCACGCTGCATTTATATTTGAATTCAGCATGTTGACACTCACCGCTTAGGTCCTTTATATTTACCTTCCAACAACTGTGACTGTTCAAGGTTTATGACATGGGTAGTAGTAAAACATACAAAATGCCAATTACCCATAGGCAAGCCAATGACTGAGATGCTTTCCTTTTGGTCAGCCACAGCCCTGCAGGCACTCCTCACACATGGGTCCTCTGGGGTTGAGTTGCTCAGTCCAGAGCAGATTTCACTTCCTACCCTACAGACCTCTGCCTTGCTCTAGGGGGAGTAAAGCCTGAGTAGAGGCTGCTGGAATATCCCTAACAGACCACTGGCTGAGCAAAAAGCCTGGAAGAAATCATTCCACTGCTGAAGGGAGAGTAAAAAGCCCTGCAAAGCCTGAGAACCTCCTCCTCTTCCTCAGGATTTCCAGCCAGACAAGCTGATCGTGAGGGAGACTGGTCCATTCCAACCAAAGTAAACAAAATCCATGGAAAGTGATCCCCAAATACTTAGAACAGACTAAACATTAAAATAACTGCATGTGCAAAAGATGTTTGAGTCTAGAAATGAAATCCTTTCCTAATGGCTCATGTTTCACTTACATGAATAAGAAAAATCACCAATTTAACTAATGCTTTATTATACTGATTTAAAGAGTAGTACCTGAACTACCAGTGTAAAAAACAGGTGCTTTTAAAAAAACACAATCCTAATCCAATTAATGCACTATAAGAAAGAAAACAAGAGGTGAAAAGTCACATTTTGTACCTGCCTAAATCTAACTACAGTAGGAAGAAAGCAAAAAACAAAGTCACTCTGAAATTTATTATCTCCATGCTATCTGAGTGTACATGACTGATGTATTTCTTTCAAACACAAGATTAAAACTAAACTGCTGTTCCTTATCAGAGCAAATAATACCTGGCACTGTTCATCGGCATTTCCAATATTAACCCACCTGTAAACCAAAAAAAAAACCAACACTTTCTCATAGCTCAGGAATGATAGTGCCATGGCAGCTCATTTCTAAGACCCAGGAATGCTGCTTGTGAAACTTAACCTGGTAAGAACACATGGTGGGTTTTCAATAATTAGCTATTGTTTTATCAGCTCCATGACAAAAAAGGATGACTTTTCGCCAGAATGTTAACAGCATCTAACTGGCAATGCTTCCTCAAAAACAGAATAAAATTTAGTAGCTATTAGGTTTTCCCAAGTGTCCTTATAGAACTTTTTCCTAGTCAACTGTGGAAAAAGTATTCAAAAGTCCACCAATTAAAACACCTACTTTTAAGTCAGCAACAATCCACCTTCCAAAACACTATTCCCCACTGTATGTTATGTTCCACTTGTCCAACTTCATCTAACTCAGGCTTGCATATAACAGTCAAATACAAAATTTTATGTCCTTCTCATGCCGTATTGCTGAGGATTATTTCCTCCTGAGGTGCATTGTTTTACATGCCATAGTTTGAAATATCACTCCCTTCCAGCAACAATTAAGCAGACACATGAATTCAGTCACTTAAATAAGCCTATTGATTTTGGTGAACCTGTTTGTACACATGAAGCCAAGCCTAAGCACCACAATGAAATGATGACCTTTGTCATCCCATGCACTGCCTACAGTCATCCAGCTATCTTAACATCAAGGTGTGGATACACAATCAGTCAGCTTGAGCTATTTCAGAACAGTTGTGTCCACGGTTTTTGTGGTATTAGCCAAACAACGACACTGCGGTACCTCAGGGTGCCTATCCCCAGGGATCTGAGTCCTGCTCTCCCCTCCCCTCCTGAAGGACAGGATATTGCAGGTGTGTCTCTTGGCCACTACACTCCCCAAGGGGGTTCAAAAGTCTGTTCTCTACATCAGTGTTCAGCACCACTGCAGTAACTGTTCATGCCCTAGTGGAGGATTATCTCTTGAAAAGTATTTTTTGATTTTTTGTCAACATGCAAATATCACATACCTTTCATCTTCTCTGACCTCAAGCCCCACGTGCCTTTTGCCACTCCAGCACTACTCAGTTTGTTACACAGAACAGGCTCAGGAGGGGTACAGATTAGTTAAGGGAACACATTTGGAGCACAGCACCTGCACAGAAGCCCTTGGACTGCAATATTACATCTCATGACTGAGAGCCCTCATCTCCCTGCTTTTACATCACACTGCAAAACCACAATGCTCTTCCCTAACTCCAGCAGCTCCTTCTCATGCATGACGGCTGTATGGAAGAGCACTGCTCTTGTCAGTTGAAATCACTGATAAGATTGATTTCATCTCTTTGGAGGTGCACCTCTTTGGATCAATTTGGTTCAATGGTCTAAGCCAGTGGTTTTGTACTGGATTCAAAGGATTTATTTTAAATATCCCGACAGAGTCAGATAAGACACACTCAGCCCATTTCAGCATAAAATGCAAAACATTCTTAGAGCAAAACATGCAAAATTCCCACAACTATTTAAGTTAATAATTAAAAGGCCTTCCCCTAGGGTTAACCAAGTCAAGTTAGTTATTCATCTTATTTAAAGTGCACACACTAAGACAAAAAAGGAATGGAAGACTGCTAGACTATTTTGCATTTCATCCATGAAGAGCTGTGTATTATAACCACATACAGAAGTGCAATATACTTCCAGAGAAGTAAAATATTGCTACATACTTTGGCATTTGTGACAGAGTGCAGCAGGCCACATACCTTGAAGCCACCCAAGCTTCTCAGACTGCTACAGAAGACATACCTGCATATCTGAAACTGCACCAGCTTAAATACTGGAGCAGTCACACAATACAGGCACCCTGTTCATACAACAATGCATTCACAAAGTTGTTTCTACTTCATACCTCCTGTATATACACCTTATAGCTATGAGGACTCGTAACTGGTAGTCCCAGCCAGTTACTCCTCCAAACCATGCTTAAAAAGCAAATTTATTTTAATCCCAATGTAGTTCACAGTTTTGCAGAAAGACTAAACCATAGGAAAAGGTAACACTCTCGCTGTGTAACTGCCACAGTAGTCAACCACCCTTAAGGTAATCATGTTCTCAATAAAATCCATTCAGGACTGTGTGCTATCCTGTGTCCACTACATCCATCCTATCATCAGCTGACTGCTTTTTCAGAAAAAGGAAAAAGAAAGGCTTGCAATCAGACAGCCCTGCTATCTTGGCCCACTGGAGATTGTGCTGAGGGCAACACCAATTACTCCAGAAAAATACCAGTACAATAACTGTTTGACTTGAGAAATAAATACTATGAGACAGCATAAATTTTTCAGATTATCCTAAATTGGCATAGAATCTTCTGGAATCTCAGCCTTTTCTTTACTCTTTGTAGCACATTCATGCAGTTAGATAGGAAGCATTCCTACATGATTAGTCATGCTAATAAATTTATTTAAAGCTACTTATTTTTTTAAGAGCAGTACAAAACATTTGCCCAACAATAAGCAAAGCACAGGTTTGGGGGTTCTTTTAATAGCGACATTAAAAAATTTAGCATATTAAGACTCAGGTATTCACTAGGCAAACAGAAGAACATGCTTCATGACGTTGTCAAAGAGCATTCATTACACTAAGATCTCTGGAGCAAATCTTTATCTGTCACATGTGCAAAGTCATTTACTCCAACATGTCTGCACGAAAATGTCCAAGAGCAAAATGTATTTCTACATCTGAAGTTCTTGGACATTTACAGTCACTAACCTGATAAAACACTATTACAGACTTGTTTTAGGAATGTTATTCAGTCATTTCAGTGCTTCCTGTCTTTGCCTCTGTGGGCTAGTAAACTTGACTTGAACAGTTTGGTTACATTAACCTAGCTTTCCTTGCCATTACTATGATATTTTTCTTTCTTGTGAGGAGTGTGAGTCATTTCCTTAAACCTTTGCTGGCTCTGCTGCACTCTTCAGGATAGTAGGAACTGCCAATGCTCCTCTTCCACTCCTGGTTTTAATTCTGCAGTGTGTCAGAACCCTTTCTCTACTAGAGTGAGTTTGCCTATTTTGTTATGACAATTACATTTTCACCTGACACAAATCATTTAAGCTCAGTTGTCAGCATAACTTCTTCAAAGCCATACAAAGTTGCAGTTGTTGAGGCTCTGAGCCCCACATTCCCTGACCATTCTGATAAAACCCCTGAAGAAGAACAGTTGTTTCCCAAGTCTTTAGAAACATGGCTACACCACTCTATTCTTTCCTGCCTTCCTTTAAGCAGAACAGAAAGAAGTTCTTATGCCTAATTATATAAAGTCTTCTGATACCTTCTACTGGCTTAAATACTCTTCCACAAATTGCTAGGCCTGGGGCAGAAGAAAACAGAGACAAACAAGGAACAAGAACACTAATACATGAAAGACCCATCCAGGGAGCTCACACAGTAACAATGAGACACAGGACAGGAAATGAACCCACTTATCTGCAGTACAGCACCAACATCCAAGCAAGGCAGAGACAGAGCAGAGCACTGACAGCCTGAGTAGCTCAAACCAGGGCTGAAAGCTCAGGGCAAGCTTAAATGGAGCTTCTGGGCCCATGGGCAGAGGGTGTAGGTCGAGCCCCAGCCCAACGGGAGCTGATCAGGGCAAGTAAAGCCTGTCAGCACTCAGAGCCTGGCACTGTGGCAGAGAGCCTTCCCAGGGCTCAGAAATGAGTAGTTGGGAAAAATAAAAACAAGCATGTTCTAAGTGCTAAATATATCCAAGTGCTTTTTGCAGAATAGTGACTCAACAAGTGCAAACAATTTTATAGTAATGAAGCCAATTATTAGGCTCGTATGAAAGAAACAAAACAAAGCAAGAAATCCTCAAATCCCATTTTTCTGTTCAGTTTCTCACAGATACCCCAGGGCTGATCTCAGCAGCTATTAGCCTTTACTAGTGAAGGGGAAGTGCAGTAATTATTTCAGCGATTTTATACAATATGAAAGCCTTGAGTGACTGAAGGAACCTGTAGAGTATAATGGAGATTTTTTTCTCAATTGAAGGACAACTATAATAATTTAGTAAGTCTTATCTGTTCAGACAAACAGAACAGATTTTTTTTAAATGCATCATTGTTAATGCAGCATTTTTGCGACACAGGTTACAAATAAGAATGTATACTACATATACCAATAATATCAAACAAATATAACCAGAATCTTCCTAATAAAGAAGGTTGATCTATTTGGAAGCTGACTCCAGAAAACACTTTTACCTATCTGTAATTTTATTTCCATTAGTTTAGGAAGACAGAGGGAAACTGCTTCAGTATATATTTCATTTAAATTGAAGTATTAACTCCCCTCAGTTGTAAACTGATATCAGAATTTATTTTCGATACCCTCTCCTTCAATAAAACCCCTTTTTCCTGTTTGACACTTTATGTTTGTGGTATAGCGATAATGTGAAATACCTAAAAATGACCTGTGAAGATTACAGAGGAATGAGGTGAGTTTCAAAACCAGAAAAATTTTCCTTGATCCAGGACAGTGTTTTTCCAGCAGCTTCTAAAGGAGAGAATCCTTGTTTTTAAGTAAGGAAAGAACATGATTATCAAATTCAGATTGCTCTCAGGCTTTTTGGTTATTTAGAGAGCCATCTCCAATTGTAATTCATGCCCTTATTTCTTAATTACTCTCCTTACAAATTAGGCAACATCAATATTTTTTTTCTAATTAGTAATGTTTAAATCTCTCTTTATAGTGTTTTCTAATTAGATTTAGAATGTGAACTATTACTTTGCTTCTGAGAGCCAAAACAGACAGGTTGCACTCTTGCCAGAAAGCGTCAGTGCCATTTCCAAGAGCAAAAAGTCCTGGACTTCTGAGTCTCGTACATTTGTTTCTAATTCTCCTAACATTTCAGAAAATACAAGGTTCACACCATCCATCTGGTGAAAAATCTTCCCAAGATTAAGATGTTTAAAACTGCGTGGCTACAATGAATAACAGTGTATATATAAGGTTATACAGCACATTGAATGTTACCAAATGTTAACACCTCCAGTGTGATCAGTCAGACTTTTAAGCTGAGATCCAGTGGTTTTCTGTCAGGTTCACCAAGGCTGTATTTATTTCCCTGCTCAATCTCACAACCATTATTGGGTCTCTTTAAAATCCTTTGGTGATGGGTGAGATACTAGAACACTGAAAAAGGTCAAATATAGCGACTGTCTGTAAAAAAGGCAGGAAAGGAACCAATGAATTCTAGACTAGACAGTTTAACTTCATCTCCCAGAAATATTCTGGAGTAAGAAAAGTAATTGGAACAGGTAATTGGAATAGGTAACCTAATAACAAGAGCTGTATGCAGCAAGTATTGATATGAAAAGAATAAATCCTACCAAATTGACATGCTACTGTAACAAACCAGGAATGTCTGAAGGTAGGGGAACAGCAGCAGAGGCCAAAATTCAGGACTTTGGCTGAGTTTCAAACCTATTTCCTGTAACATTCCCATAAAATATACCAAATATTGACGATGTCAATGACATAAAAATCTGTATCAAGCAACCCCACACAACTCTATTGTGACCATTAAGATGGAAGGATATATCAAAATAGACAGATTCTATCCTGGGCCCATATCTGTTCTGTGTTTCATTGACGATTCTAGGAGAAAACTGAAACTGCTTCTAAAGGGTGTAAAAACTGAAGCTGCAGAAGTATATCATTAGTGCAAATACGTGTCAAAAAAACCAGGAACACAATCTTCAAGAAAAAAAAGGATTCATTTCAACTGGCACAAGACCAGGAGACCGTGCTGAGCAATAGCAATCAACAATAAAAATATACACCAAAGAACAAATTTTTGGACAGTGGTACTTTCAGTAAAGACCTGAGGGTTATAGCTCATCAACATATGGCAGTAATGCCATGCAAACAGGATAAGCACTGCATAAAAATGAATAAGCAGGAACGCAGATTGTGACGTACTTGATAAGATCAGGCAGTTGTGTCCAGCACTAGTCAGGCCTCAGCTGGGATACTCTCTCCAGTTTTGTGCTCTGTATTTCAAGGGTTTAGACTACTATGGAAAGAGTTTGTTGGAGACCAACAAGAAATACGACCTCTGAGAATGAGCTGAAAGTCTTAGGAGTGACTAGCTGAATGAAGGTAACTCTTAAAGATTAATCAATGCCTGATAAAAGTATTAATAAGCACCAAAGTCTGATAGAAAGAAGAAATAATTCGTTCATTGTGTCCATGGTGGATAGGACAAGAACTAATGGCTTTAAGTTGCAGCAAGAATAATCCAAGTTACTTATTAAAGGGAGAAAATATTTCTTGATGGTAAGTGAAGCGCAGGAATTTCCTGGATAGGTCATGAAGACCTCGTTATTAGAAACTGTAAAGGAGGGAACAAACAAATACCTATCAGGAATGAACTCAGCATGGTTAGGAGATGAACTAGATAACCTTTTTGTGATCTCTTTCAGTCTTTTTTTATGGTTCCATGATTCAGTATAGCTAAAAAGATGTTTCAGAATCTTTCTGCCCTTACAGTTAGAAAAAGAATTTATCTGGGGAATTTCTAGGGGTGGAAAAGTTTCTATAACAGCTGTGGAGGATGTTTTATTTATTTGCTGGTGGGCCTTAAGTGCAGAGTACTTTAGAACACAGTAGGCCACATTATATTATTCTGAGAAATTTAAGTTAATGGGACCCGCTTGGGGAATATGGCATAACATCATGAAAGACAAAATATTATGGGCTCTTACTTCTGTAAAATAGTGAATGCAATAAAGCCTTTCAAAACACCACCACCATTAATTTTCACCAGCAATAAACCTCTCCCAAATAATGAAGCCCAAATTTAGCACTCATTCTGGAAAAGCATTTCTAAATACTACAGATGATTAAAGAATCTGTGTGCCTCCTTCTCTTTCCCCACCCTCACTCTGCAGCTTTCCAAACCACCCTTTCTGCACCCACCTCAGGGAGCTACAGAAAAGTGCATTTTGCTTCAACGTGTTGCTGTGAAGGATAGAAATTTGAGAAATTCACAGGATCTGTTTCACCCCAACGAATGTATACTCTGCATTGAGGCTGATTGTGACAGTAAAACATTCTTCTATTCAGTTATGCTTTTTCTGAGATTTGCAGATATTATGTCTGTGTGTGTGAGGTGAGGAAAGGAGACCAGGATGAAAAAAGAAGGCAGAAAATGTAGCAAAATAGACATGGTACACCAAAATGAGAAAGATCCTGTTATTCTTTTCTTTGATCAAGGTACTGGCCCCAGAAAAATGGCCAATGTAAATTATATATGCCAAAGTCAACTTCAGCTGATGTTCTTTCTAGCCATTTGATCTTGTACCTGCCAGCTTCCACCCATTTCCCCAATTTTATCCACATTTAATATTATGGAGCCATTAAAAATGTGTTTTTCTACTTCGTTCAAGTTTTCTGTGTAACAGGCATTTTATTCTTCCCCTGCAGTACGCTAGGAAAATAAAATGTCATTGATCCAACAGAAGTGGTAGAGTACTGAATTTAACTACCAATTATAATGCCTAATCACGGTTTCCTTTTTAAAGCATTTCTATGGATTTAAACAGGAAATCAGAGTTACTTCTTATTTTTTAATCTAAAAGCACATGATGAAAGGGTTATTTTCAATGAATAAAAACTAAACTGTGGACAGAATTATTTTTTAAGAGGTCTTTGATTTCTTATATTATTTATATGGCTGCTGGAAAAAAATACTGCTGAATTCAACCAACTGAAGAGAAAGGTTTCTGTGGCTGTATTGCAGGAATTGATAAAACACAAGGAATGCGACCTCCCGGACTTCCTACACTAAGGATCTCTGACTATAAATCTCACTGATTTATGAATGGAAAATACCCAAATAATTGTTTTGCTCAGAGGAGCTAGGCACCTGTATCTGTTGTGGATTGTAATTGGTACTGTCAACACTCATAACTCGTGAATATTTGGATTGTGAAACTCACAGGTCCTGGCATCTAGAACACACACAACTCCAGCTGGTGTTGGTCTGGGGTGAGGCAGCACACTTCACTGAATTTCAAGTTGTTTTGATATTAAATCAATTCGATATTGTTCACTTTCTCATCTACAAAAAAAAAAAAAAAAAAAAGAAGAAAAAATCGGTTTAGTTCTTGAGACTGCCCCACACACCTAAAGTACAGTATAAGCAAACTCTTAGGAGAAAGTGAGATTGCAGTGTTTTCATGACCTACATTCATATTTGGTTCTTGTGTTTTTGGCTTTGGACTTTTTATTTCCTGGGGCCATGAGAAGTATCAGAGGATCTTGCAAGCAGTGCTTTGCTTGCAAGCTGCTGGCTACCATCCACAGAGACTGAGACCACAAGGAGAATTAAACACTACCATTAAATACTAGATGTTTCCAGTAAGAATGCCTCACTCCATGCCTTAACATAGAACTGGAATCATGGATGTTGTAGAATTCATATTGTCATGGAACTAAGTGGGAAAGATGTGACGAGTCAGTAAGACAAAACTGGATCTCTAAAACTGAGTGCATGTTGAGACTAGACACAGTGCAGTTCCCATCTACCTGGAGTAGCAGCAAATCTCACAAATGTTAATTTGGTCCTTCAAGCTGATGTTATCAATGAGGTGAGCTCACCACCATGTCAGCTGTAATTTTTGTATTGGCTTCCAGAGAGCGTCCAGTAACCAGCTTTGGTCACCATGAAAGCATGGATGCTCCAGCTCTGGAGAAGACATGCATCTGCAGTACTGCAGGGTGGGATACCTTGTGGGATTCCAGACACAGTGCTGCTGGATCGTCCCCTAGCAGACTGCAAAACAGCGATTAATTGAAACAGAAAGCTTTTGTTGGAGTGTGTGACGTGTAACTTTTTTTGTCAGAAAGGATTTCTCTGGTTCGGTAGAAACCAGCTGGACCCAAAGAGAGCAGAGAATCCATGCTTCACTCTTGTCCAGGTGATTTGGACAGTGATCAGCCTCCCCGGCAGTGTCCAGCTGTGGGGACAGCAGAATGTCACCGCTGCCACCAGGCCAGTGTGGCAGCTCATGCTGATGTTTCCTCTACACCACTGCCAGCTTCTGGGCAGAAACTGCTTGCAAAGCGGTATGAGCTGTGCCGGTGTAAAATCCAGCTCTGGCACTCTGGCTGCGGATAGACAGAGCCCTGCTGGAAGGTGAGGGTGCTGGAAGGTGACGCAGTCTCTGGTGCTGCAGACAAGGCTTCGTGCGGCGAAACGTCCGAGCGGGGAGCCAGGGCCCTCCCCGGCCTGAGGGGATGTGCCAGCCAGCGACTCCAGCTCATCGGCAAAGCTGAGGAGAGCTGCTCCCTGCCGCCCACACGGCGCGTTTGGGGATCGGCTCCGGGCCCGGTGTCACTCGGCACCGCCAGCCGCCCGCCCCGTGTCGCCGCCGGCCCCCTCACGGCGCCGGGATCCCGCTGACGGGGCGATCCCGGCTGGCAGGGACCCCGGCCGGCAGAGACCCCGGCCCGGCGCCCTGAGGCGGGGGCGGTGCCGCTGGGGGCGGCGGCATCTCCCCTCGGCTCCCCGCCCTCCCTCCGCGCCTCCCCGCCCTCCTCCGGGGCCGCGGCGCTGCCCCCTCCCGCCGGGGATATCCCCGGCCCCTCCCCGGCGGGCGGCGGCCCAATGGAGGTGGGGATGCTGTGCGGGCTGCGNCCGCCGGGCAGCGCCATGGCGGCGCAGTGCGACCCGCTGAGCGGGTACCTGCCCCAGCCGCTCTCCGACCCGGGCTCCAACAGCGAGCGCAGCGCCGACTCGCCCGCGCCCGGCTCCGAGGAGGACTCGGCCGGGCCGCCGCGGCCCCTGCACAGCCCCGAGTGGGGCGAGGAGCGATTCCGGGTGGACAGGAAGAAACTGGAGGCCATGCTCCAAGGTGAGGGCGGGAGCGGCGGCGGTGCCCGGGGGGCGCGGGGCGGTGGCGGCGGCCCGGACAGGGGAGAGGGGGCCCCGGCTCCCGCCGTGCCTTGTCCTGCCTCCCCCTTTCCCGGCGGAATGGGAACCTCGTCCTGTCAGCCCCTTCCCCGGGCGCTGGACGCGGGCCTGGGTCGGCGGGAGCCCCGCGGCCGGTCCCGGCTCCGGGCGCTGTCGTGGCCTCTCGGGCCGGGGCTACTCCCGCTCTGCCGAGCGTCCCGGCGCCTAGCCCGGGTGGCCCGCTGGCGCTCAAGGCAGGGCTGGCCCCGACTCCGCGGGTGGTGCGGCTGCCCAGCCCCGGCGGGGCTCGTCCCGCGCCGCGGGGCTGCGGCTCGGAGGTCCCGTTCCCTCCGAGTGTCCTCTGTGCAAAGAGAGCATCCCGCTCGGGCAGGGCGCTGCGGGCTCTCGGCTTTCGAGGAACAGCAGCGAGCAGGCAGCCGCCGGAGCCGGGCGTCCCGGCTGGAGCAGCGGGGATGGCTCCTTGAGCTGACAGCGGCCGCCGCTGCCCTGGGACTGCCTCGGCCCTTGGCTCCGCTTTCGGAGGTTTTTTTTAAAAGTTTTTATTCTTTCCTTGAGGCTACATCTTTTATCCCAGTATGTTTTGAATTATCTGACTCTCAGTGGAAGTTATGTAGGCAGCTTTTGACAAAACAGGAGTAGTAATTGCTGGTTTTGTTGCTAAAGAGCACGTAAGTAGGTTTGAACCAGTTGAGGATGCTGCTGAGCGGAGTAATTCCCCCGGGGTGTTCCCGGCTGTGTGGTCTGAGGAGCCGGTGAGAACCGAGGTGAGTTTCAGACCCTAAAGTGTCAAATCTGTGTGTGTTTGGACCAACAAGAAGCGACGGTGATGGTTTCAAGAAGGCGCTCTTGCCTTTGAAACTGTTTTGTAAACATTTAGTGTTACACTAACATGGTAACTCACATATTTATGTTCATTTTCAAAACAAACAAACCCTTGACAAATGCTTCATGTGGCGTGTCACAAGGAAGGCATTTCAGTCCCTGGAAGCTGTAAGTGCTCCCTACTTGAGCATCCCCTGTCGGGGCACCTGCCTTCCTCCCTGCAGCCCTGGCTGGGAGTCTGTGGGAGCAAGCAGGGGACCCAGAGCTGGTGAGTTGGGTTGGTCACTGAAGAGCTGCGGTTTGACTTGGTGACTACAAAGATTGGAATTTTTTTAATTGAGATGCTCTCTCCTGGGGGTGAGTTAATCTTTAATCAGTTAATACTTTAGTGCTAGTAGAAAAATCTCATTATGTAATGCAGTAGAGAGAAAGGAATTTGGAGAAACAGAGCAGCAACAACTATTTATAAAGATGTGCTCATGAAAAGTGTCTGAAAACCAAAACCACATGGGTATTTCTGTGTAAAAAGTGGTAGGGAAGGGTCAAAAGTTAGAGTTCTGTAAGAAGATGAAGGTTGCCTTAACTTTTTCCTCTAATAGCCCAATAAATTTCCATTATCTCATCCCTTACATAGTCCTTTCTTCTACTGCCTGAGGTAGTAAGCATAGAGGGGTAAACAAAGCTCCCAAGCAGAAACCAAATACCGTATAGGTTATGTGACCCAATAGAAGCCAGTGTCAAAATGTAAGGTTTTCTTTGCTTCTTTTTCAAATCTTATTTCTCATCTTTATAAGAAGAATGAAGTAGTATCAAGTAAATGAGTGGTGGAGCACAGTGAATAAATGCAGGTAGAATACTACCTGCTTTTTGATGAGAGGTTGCTGTATGTCCTGTCTAGGATACATATGCTTCACGTGGTGGTTAGAGGAGGTTTTCCTTTATATAGTTATACTTGTTATGACAGAAAGTTTGTGTAGGACTCAGTAATAAGTGGATTTATGTGCAAATCTGAACTGTCTGGCATATTGTTAATGAAAAACTGCTTATTAGGAAACATGAAGCAAACGTTGTTTTCTCTGTCAGAAAACCGAACTGCTTGTTAAAAATTGTTGCTTTTTCTCAGTTTTCTCGTTGTACTTTACAAGTGTTTGTCTCATCTCTTGGCTTACAAGAACCTCAAGCATCAGGTAGCTCTGTCAGGTAAAGCATTGTGAAGCCAGATCTGTAGCTGGTGTCCAGAAATTCAGAGTCAGTTATGGTGCTGATTACAAGCCAAATTTGATTTTTTTTTTTAACTTGTCCCACCCTCCCCTCCTTTTTATTCTGTCCATCTTTTGGGAGTAGAAACTTTGACTTACCCTAGGTAGGAAAGGGACAATGGAAAGGAAGCAGTATGTACTGTCTCCAGAAGCATGCTTCTGTTAGGTAACTTGTAGGGTTGTGGTCCCTATGGTTTCTAATACTAAATCCTTCACTATATGTTCTTTAAATATATAGAAATTGCATCATGGAAGAGAAACATCTCTCTAATCCAGATGGTGATGAGCAGATTTCTTGTTTCCAAAAGTTAGCCAATTCTTTACCCTTTTTTTTTTAAAGTTAGGCTGATGTCAATACAGCTTTTTGTTAATCTTAGATGCTTAAAAGCTGCTCTTTTGCTTTTAACAGCTACTAGAGAGCTTGTTTACATTTGTGAAAGCTACTTTTTAAATGATTAAAAAACTTTCAATATCTTCTAGTGATCACCACCCCTCTCTTGTATTGAGTGAGAATGCATCATCTATAGTTTGGTTGTCTTTAAAACCAAGTTTGAACGAGCATCTGTTGAAAAAACCTGTCAGGAAATGTTCTCATTCTTGCTCCTGGGGGCCTTGGATTTTTTGTGTTCATCAACATCTGTTGTTTACTGTACTAATCATGAAACGTAAAAAAACTATCTGGGAGAAAGAATATGCAGCAGCTCTGTGTTCAGCTTGGTGCTGCTGTTGCTTTTTGCATTGCTGATTTTTTTGTAATTTCTGCCGTGGTTATTTTCACCTTTCCTGCTGTTGATAGTTGGTGGATTTTCCTGAGGGCTGCGGCTGATTCCAGCGAGACTGACCTGGGAATAGCAGACTGCAGCTCGTGAGGGCACTGGGGCACCTTCCTGTGAGATACAGAGTAACTGTAGTAAGTGCTGTAGCGAGAGCTGGGTGGCTCTCTTTCAAAAGAGAGGAGCTGCAGGTTGTTTGCTTCCAGTTGTATCTGAAGCAGAAAACAAATCTGACTGGAAGTGTCAGAAGATTTTGATAGATTTGAGGGTGCTTCCTCTCCCTCCCACCCTAAAATAATTGTACTGGTATTTTCTGACTGGTTCTGTTTGGAATATCAGAAATTGCAAAAGCTGTGGTAAAACACTTGAAAAAAATAACAGTTTTTTCCTTGTGTTGGTTTTTTTTTATGACCGTTTTATTCCTTGTACACAGATGACTGGAATAATAGCCCATAAACAAATCTCAGTCTTTACAGTGGGGTCTAAGCTGTGTTATGCTGCATGTCTTCATCAGAGTTTGTTGGTGAACAGATATTTCTAGAAAAATTTCTTTTCTAGGAGGCCAATCTGAATAAAACAGATCAGCTATTCTTTTCAGCAGTGACAGAAGATGGTATTTCATAGGAGCCCTATTAATTATAGCTGCTCTGCACAAATTCTGGTAAATGCTCAGGTGACTTCATGTTGTGGGATGATTTACTTAGTGCATGTTTGAGTGCTTGTTACCATAACAGCTGAGTATTATTACAAAAATGCAGAACAGTAAACTTAGGAAAGCTGTCCAAAAAGTATCATCTATCAGCAAATGTTGCAGCAATCTGTAGGCTGAGACAAGTTGGCCATGATCATTGAAAATCCCCAAACCAAAGGAAGCAACAACTTTTTTGCTTGCATGATGTGTCTTATTCTTGGTTACAAAATGTTATGCCAATCTTGCATTTCAAATAACTCTTTTTCTTTGTCATGTTCTTTGACAGACATGGGGTTTTTTTTGTGTGATATTTGTGGTTTAAGCACACATGCTTAAATACTTTGGGACTTTATAATGCACTATCACACAATAGTAGTTAGGTAAAAAACCAAATCCATGCTGTTTTTTATAAGAGTCTAAATCTAGTAGTGGTGCGTGTGCCCATGTTATGTGTCTCTCTTTTATTAAAAAAACAAACCAGGACTTGTTAAAATTCTGTTTTTCTTCATTCTGTTTTGGACTTTATTATGCATCATCTTTCATTTTGAGGAGCCTTTGGGGTAATTTTAATTAGGCATCCAAAACTTTATAGGTGGTAGTTTTTTGTTCTGTGGTTTTACTGGTTTTGTTGGTTTTTTTTTTTCCTTATGAGGTAATTCAGCATTTGCCTGACTATTTATTGATAAACACATGAAGAAAACACAGATTTACATGCCCAAGAAAGTCTGAAGAGCACTCAGCAGCACAAGAAAACTATTTGCTCTTGAGCTCATCTTACAGAGCAGGTTGTGTTGCGACCAGGTGAGCACCTTGGAAAACAGCAGTGGATTTAGTAGTGACTGTATTGGTTGTGTCACAGGTTAGCTGGAGCAGGCCAGAATTATAGTAATCATGTCAATCTGAATTTATGTAATGTAGACTCAATTCCTAAAAATAATGGCTCGTTGATTATTTTCCAGGCAGTAGGGATAAAAGTGCTGTAACTCACATTCCCTGTGAGCAGCCAGTGCAGGCAGATCATTGATCAGTGCAGGCAGATCATTTGTGTAGCTCTGTCCTGCCATCACAGCTTTCTCTCCCATCCTACTCCCTCTCTTTTGGAGCTCTTCGCCTGTCATGGGGAGCTAGAAAAATGCTCAGCTAGTACTTCTCTGCCAAAACAAGCCCTATTTTTGTTAGGGGGAGGCGACATGAATGCTTAGATAACTTTTTTGCACACTTTAATCTTGGTGAAACTTACTGTGAATCAATTGTTAATTCCTTTGCCTAAAGGTCACCCTGAGACCATTGTCTGATCTTGATTGTGCTTATGCAATGCCTCTTTCTGATGCCTGGATGATAACCAGCTTTTGTTTGCTGATCCATCAGGTGAAACTTGTGTTTAAACAAGTATATTTTCCCTGCTTAATGCCTAGCTCTGTTGGAAAGTATACTTCAATACTTTTCACAGTCTCCTCCACTGGTTTGTTTCATCTACAGAGAATTATAAATTGCTAAGTGTGAAGGGGAAGTGTAGTGGGGGGAAAAAAAGCACTTTTATTTGAATGTGCTAAAGAAGACAGAGTTGTTCTAAGAAACCCAGGCCCCTGTTGAGGGCTACAAACACTGTTTTTATGAGAGGCTACACCTTGAAGATACGAATTTTGAGCAAGTTCGCTGATTAACAGGCAATCATGATGATCCCAATTGCAATGGTTTCTGTGCAGGGAGGGCAAGCTCCATGTTGAATTTTTTGGGGTTTGTGTTTAAAGGGCTAAGAAGGAATTACTGATATTCCCCTGGAATTTTTTGTGCGTTTGTGATGATGGCAGAAATCTGTTCAGTAAAACTAAGTGCACTGTGGTCCTTCAAATAATGAGGGTACCTTGCTTGCAGCTGAAGTTATAAATACTCTGAGTGCTGTTGATTTATACTTCTGTTTACAGTTCCTATGTCCCTGTTGGAGCTCCAAGGGTTATGAACTATGTCTTGTCTTTGACCAGATTTGTACTGAAATATCTTAAACTCTTTATTTTAGTAGGTCCTAACCACAGCTTCTTTTCCTAGAGGAAGAAAATGTGGCTTTTTTCTACTAAATAGTGAGATTTCTGTTGGTGGTTTTTATTATATTTTGTTCCTTGTAATGTGTCAGCATAACCTATACAAGGACATAGTTGTGGGGAAATTGGAACCTTCCTAATAGCATTTACATTTGGTTTTTAACTTATATGTAGCAGGAAAAAAGAATCCAAGTTCTTTGTCAGGTCTTCAAATCCCTAAAGTGCTGAACAGTCTATTTCTACAGAAAATAAATACATGAAATGCATTTGTGTGACTTGTAGTTCTTGCATTCCATTATTAACAATTGTAATAATACCACTTTCTCAAGTTTCAATGTTCAAGTAGTACAACGGACTATCATGGTTTGGCATGAGCTGCTGAGTTAAGTATTGCTGGCTTGCACATTCCTGTTGGTTATATTGTAATCTTTACCTCCATTGGAAAATATGTCCTATTTTGAGTACTTATTTCAGCCTCTTGGCTTTATGCCTCTCAAACAATGAAACATGCTAGTTCTCTTTAATTTTAAACCTCTGTGTTGAAGAACTAATAGCTTTTTAAAAAACATTTTTACAGTAGTGACCTTTACTGTGAAGACACTGTGGTGACTTTCATTAACTTCGAGCTTGAAATCTAGTATGACTACAAGCCGGAGTTCAGTTAGAGAAAATACACACCGCTAATAAGCTATCTGAAGGAATGAGCACTTGATTTAAGAATTTGGTGCCTTCACCCCATCCTATTGAGTGGCAGTTTCTAAAATAACTTTTACTTCAGCAAATCAAACAATTCCTTGAACATAACTTCAGCCTTTGTTCAGTATTTGTTTTTGTTTGACCAGGCTTTGTCTCTGGCTCAGATCAGTGTGAGTGTATTGCATGAGGTGAAGGAACTCTTCATGTTTCAGTGACTTTTATAGCTGATTTCTGTAAAGATGTCTGCAGTGATATCCTCTTTACTGGAATGGGAATACGTAATTTAAAAATAAATAGTTTTGTGTTAAAGTTTTATTGATATTCTGAAGGAAGGCTCAAGAGTGAGAGTTACCTCACTAGATAATGCAGTCTAAGGAGTCTGAGTAATCAAGTTCTCTCATGTGTGAAAGGAGTTTTTGGATACTGGGTGGGAAAACTCTTGATGTCTCTGCAGGAAAAGATGGGTGTGATGGATAAGGGATTGAAAACAAACACATAACAGTGAACACTAAGGGTCTGAATAAGTCACTTGCCTGGTAGGATAACTTCATGTAATTTTTCTGCTGCAAATCAGATTTCATTGAGAGGTTGATGGGCATGTAGCAACATTGGTCTGTCCTAGCTGTTATCCTGCTGTGCAGCTCTACTGTAATAGAGACCAGGGTACAGAAATTGGGCAGACACAATGGGCATGTGCCTGCAGGACTGTCACAGGAAAAGCGAGATTGGGAAATCCATGTGAGAGGGTACATCCCTGAGTGCCTGATGGTAATGTGTTGGGTAGCAGAGAGGTGAACTGCAGGATTATGATCTCCCTGAGGCTGGAGAGGTGGGATGGAATAGCTCTTGGTACTGGAGTCCTTCAATGACAGAGTCTTTAGGGTGCACAGAGTGGGATGCTGAGGAGGAGGTGTTGCCCTTTTATGTGAGGGAGCAGCAGGATTGCAGGGAGCTCTGCCTTGGAGCACACCACCAGCCATTTGAGAGTGCAGGGTCAGGAGTGCTGGGTGGTTTTACAGGTGCCTGCTGCAGACCATCTGATTAGGGAGAAGCAGCAGGTGAGGCCTTCAACCAGCTGCAGGGAGGCTCTGTTTGCAAGCCTCGATCCTCATGGAGGACTTTAACCCCTCTGTTCTCTGCTAGGGCAAGAGCCTGGCAGCACACAAGCCGTGTAGGAGGTTTCTGGAATGCTTTTATGACAGCTTCCAGACAGGTGATCAAGGAGGTGACAGCAAGAACTGCTTTGCTGGGCTTGTGCCTTGCTTGCAAGGAAAAAGTATTCAAGGATGTGAAGATGGAGGGCAGCCATTCAGAGGAACCCTGAGAAGCTGGAGAAATGGGCCAAAGGAGTTTTATGAAGTTCAACAGAAGGGAACATGGAGTGTTGCACCAGGAAAGAAAATACCTGTGACAGGTTGGGGCCTGACACGCTGTACAGCCCTGGCGAGACACGTCAGGAGTGCTGGGTCCAACCCTGGATTCCCCAGAGGGAGAGAGACAAGGGCATTCTGGAGCAAATCCAGCAAAGAGCCACAAAGCTATGGAGGGATTGCAGTGACTGACATCGCAGGAGAGGCTGAGACATCTGGGATTGCTTAACTCCAATCTTGAGAAGAGACGGCACAGGGAAGACCTTATGAATTCATGTGTGTGTCAGAGGATATAAGCAGATGGAGCCAGAATCTTCTCAGTGGTGCCTAATTACAGGACAAGTAGAAAAATGTCATTTTATTACTTTTCCTCTTTTTCTGAAAAGGAAATAATCCATAAAATTTGGAGACATTTCAGTTTTTGCAGTGCTCCGTGCTGAAGTGAGATCATTGCTGTCTCTTGTGGACTGCAAAGGAATCAAAGGTTTCTTAACTACAATTTCAATCATTGTGTTAAAATACTAAATCTGAGATTGGTCTGTAATATTAAAGCACAGTGTTTATTAATGTTAGATATTGAGGATGACTAAAGATACCTTTTTAAGTAAATCTTTGATCAGATACCAGTATTAAAACTAGCACTTTGCAGCCTGAAGTGTGCTCCAGGGCTGATGAAATTGTGACTGAGTTTGGAGTCAATTTGCCTTTGAGGGCACTGAGGAACATCTGCTTGGAAAAATGATCTGTACATCCCACCTTTAGCAGTCCTGGTAGGATTTGGTTGTGCTGACCCTCAGGACCCTGCACTCCCCAAGAAGGAAAGATGGTTTGGACAGGCGGTCGCTGCTAGAGCAAGTCTTGGTTCTCATCCCCACAAGGAGTGCTGGGTGCTGTGTGTGGCTGTAGATCGTGGTGGTTTTGGGGTGCTCTGGCTGACAGGAGCACAACTGGAGAGTCGCTGCAGCTGGCTGGGTGAGCTGGGACACAGATCTGCTATGGCAGCTCATGGACTGCTGCTGCTTTGCTGCCTTCAGACAGCTTTTGAAATGATGATCATACAAGGATGTAGCTGTGCTTGGCTATGTGTGCTTCCCAGCAGCTGGAGGTTTTGCTGAGGCTTTGTCAGGGTTCACTCCCAGGGATGGGATAAGATAACTGGATGTTCAGTGGCCCAGCAGTGGGAGCTGGCTGTGGGCTGGAGTGGCCTTGCTGGTTCAAGTGGTGTAGTTCAGGGACTCTGTGCTCTGGATTACACCACATCCTACTAAGCTTTGTGTTCTTGCTGATGGTATGTGAGCAAGCTGTGAAAACAGGACTTGGTAGTGCAGCTGGGATTGGAGTGCAGTCCTGTTATCTCTATTGCTTGGATCCTGTTGTGTAAACCACAGAAGTACACGTTGCTCAATTTATCCTTCCTGGTAGTGTCTTCCTTGCTCATGTGAGTGAGAACAAACAGGAGATAACTTGTTCTTTAGGTTTCTTTTCCTTCAAGGGTGAAAGTTTTTTTTAAATATCTTTATAAATGTGTCACTTGTGCTGAGAGAGAAAATAATAGGTGATGGATTTAAAATGCATGAGATTTCCAGTCATTCTGACTACCTCCCAAATGGCCAGCTGCCAGCAGCTGTGTCTTGAATTTGGCATCTTGAGATCAGCAGTTTATAAATGCTGTGGAGTAAAGCTCCTATTTTATTGCTTAGCTTTTTTTTTATTTTTGATTGCCTCGGTTGATATGTTCTAGAACTTTAAAGATCAGATTTGGGCTCATTCCGTTAGGGGCTGTGAATTTCTGGGGCACACTGGTCACTTGAGGAAGTGCTTTCCAGGACACCCACACAATCTGCCATCTGAAGATGTTTTGAAGACGAAGTTAGCCCTTGATAAGTGATGCTTTTGTATGCAGTTAAATGTTTTAGCTGGTACCATTTCTAGAAGGGCTCAAATGCAGCCTGGTAGAAAAGTCACTAGCCTGGAAGGACTATTCTATGGTGAGCTGCTTTGAGACTTCAAAAAATTGCTTTTCTTTGCCCCATCTGATTTGAATGCTGAGCCTTTTCCCAGAAGTAGGAAGCTGGTCAGTGTAGCTGGTGCCAGAGACAAGGCAGCTGCAGCCCGCATTCTGATGCAATTCTAGGGCTTGTCTGGTGTGTACAGGTTGTAATAAAGCTTGTGAAAAGTACTCCTTATGTATAAAACTTGATAAACTTGTATGGAGAAGCTTTTTCTCAAGTATTAATATATGAAAATAGTGACTCCCTATTTCTTTTTTGGCTTTCTGCCTGTTGGGAACACGTGTAGATGCAAGTGAGGCATGAGCCATCCATTTTCCATTTACCAAAATTCTCTGCAGGCCAGGCCTGTGAGGCTTTGCAAAATCTTGGTTCCATTTTTCCCTGAAACTATGTGATATGAATCAGGTCTGTAAGAATGATTTTCGAGGAAAAATAAGCAGCAATCATTTTGCTTATGTGGTTATTGTCAGGCTTGCAGTATGTAAGTGATGAAGAATGTTTATTATACTCAGACTTTTATATGTATTTTTTTTTCACCCCATCTCCTAGAAAAGGTTTTCTGATTTGTTTGTTTTCCTGTGGGCCTACCCAACATGTTAAGAAGCTATGGGTTGATAAATTTTTGTAGGTCTCTCAGTCCTTCTCTAAATGTTTTTAGCTTGCAAAGATAACGTCTATTTGTAGGTGTTATAATGCCAGAGGATTTTGCTGTAGCTACGAGAATATTACAGAGGTTTTGAAGGCAAAAAGCTATAAATAAGAGTGCCCAGGAAAGAAAAAAAATGAAGCCTCATTCTGGACTATTCCAGTGAAATATATCTGCATATTCAAATTATGTACTTAAATGGATACATTTGCATGTTTTCTCACTTACTTGGCACAAAGTATATGTGAAAGATTGAATGATTGCCCATACTAGTAATGAGATGACAAGCGGAACAAACCCACAGTACCATTCTGCTGCTTGTGGAACAGCTCAGATCATGAGCTTCATCTGTTTAAACTTGGTTCTTGAAAAGGAATTATGCTAGATTTCCTTGCGAGGAGAACGTGCAACATTTTTATAATCAAGTTGAGCAAAATGGTCTGTAGTGTAACATATCTGAAAATTGGTATGAAGCCAAATAAATCTGGTCTGAAAGAAGCAGTGCTAAAAGATAATTGGAGGGAGGAATTGGTAATACTAGTGGTTTACGCTGTTGTTTTGAATTGCTGTTTCTATCTGTGTTGTTCTTGCCTCACACACTCACAGGGTGGGTCAGGAAAGACCCACAGGGGGTCATGTGGTCCTAGCTCCCTGTTCATCCTGGAGCACATGGCACTGGACTGTGTCCAGCAGGCTCTGGAATATCTCCAGGGAGGAAAGCTCCACAGCCTCTCTGGATGATCTGTTACCCAGTGCTTGCTCACTGCACAGTAAGGAAGTTCTTTCTCATGGCCAGGCAGAACTTCCTGGGCATCAGCCTCTGCCGTTGTCTCTTGTTCTACCTCACCATGTAAAGCTCTGATTTGTTTGATTGTTTTGGTAGTCTAAGGTTCCATGGTGAGGTTACCAGATACTCCAAAGTTTTAAATAGATTTTCACCCCTTCCTTTTTTGTTTATAAAACAATTTTAAATTCTACATACAGGTGATTATATTTATTTTTTTTTACATCTAAAGCAAACTTTGGTTTGGGGAGTCTGTGTTAAACCACTCTGAATTAGTGGTTTAACCTTTCAGTGTGCCTTTTACCTTATTGCCAATAACTTTGAATGGAGGGCTTTGATTATGTCTATTTTGATTGGCTCAGTTCTGTTCAATCTGTGCCTGCAATAAATTTATGGCAGTTGAATATGTAAGATCAGTAACTTAAGACTAAACATCTTGAGAGATGGAAAAAATGAAATCCATAATTCTAAAATAAATATTAAGTCAATTATAAGCGATGCAGTGAAACATCTCTTATGTTTGGTAGATTGATGTCTTCTGAAGATATTCCCTGTGACCTTCATGGTGAGATTTGTGTTCCTTGAGGGTGTATAAACTGGGATTCAGTGTAATTAAACCAGGAGCTTTGTTGTAAGGGGGTTCTTGTGAAGAACATTACGCTGAGGTACAGAGCCATGATGAGTGAAAGATGAGCCACGTGCTGAACAGAAAGTGGTTCAAGTCACCTGTGTTTAAAATCGTATCTCCATGTGTGTAATACTTACATTTAAATGGAAAAATATACATATGTATTTATGTGGAACTGAAATGGATACATTTGCATGTCACTCTTGCTGTGATGTGGAATTACTTTGTTTTGTCAAAGGAATATGAGACTTGGTCTCCCTTTTTCTGAATGTGTAAGTGCATCCCTGGGTAAGAAGTGCTATAGAGTGGTGAAATATTAAATTACATTAGATGGCTTTTGTTTATGTGCAGCTGAAGTAGTTAAAATAGCATTGATTTAAAGAGTCTGAATGTGGAATACGTTTTTAAAATACTGTTTTATATAGTGGAAAAGAATCTTGGTATGTCTTTAGTTCTTTAGTTAAACAAACATAACTGCTGTTTTTCCTTAGTAAATTTGCTTCCGGAGTGTGTATAAAGTAGTGGATAAGAGAGAATCTGTTTCTAATCTGTTCCATGTGCAGAAACAGTGGATAAATTTGATCAAATCTTTAGTTCTTTATAAGCGATTCCTTTTTGAAATACAGACATTCTGCAGAATTTTCTTTCCTTCCTCTGTGTGGAAGGCATTACCATCATTAGAGTCCAGAATACATGGATTCTCAATATGTGTGAAATTTTTCAATGCACTAAACAATTGAACATGTAATGATGTTTTCTGGGTTGCTTAGCAGCACTCAGGTTTTTTACTTTAAGTGGTCTTCAGTGACATCTTTAGATTGTTCAGAGACTTGGCAGAAATAAAAGAAGTCATTCCAGAGTATGAGACATGAGGAATCGTTTAAGCTGTAGAAAAAAAGTAGATTTGGCTTATTGTAAAGTTTTGTATATATTTAAACATTTACAAAACTTTATATTCTGTGTTCTTGTAAATGTTTGGGGGAAGTGAGTGCTAGTGGATTATTATGCTGGATTTTAAGTACAGCTTTAGGTATTTACCACCTGAAAGATGCAAACAGGTAAACTGCATCTGACTGAAGTTTTTTTAAATTTTTAAAAATTTTTTAAATTGATGTATAAGTAGTTGGAAGTCTGTTTTCTGTGTTTATGTAGAGAGCTGAGGGTTAGTGATCTTTTGACTTGCGAATATAATAAAAACCAATTAAAATGTAAAATGTTAGTGCACTTTTTTCCTTGGAGGATATCAATTGTGTATTTGCAGGAATCTTTTCATTGGGTGTCTCCTGTATCACTGCAGAGCTGCTGTTGGCACTGCCTTCCCTCCAGGCTCGAATAGCCAGCCGAGAGCTTGGGACTGGTTTTAATAATGTGTTAAAGAATTAAGTGCTGTCAGCTTCGTGCTGCCTGAGGCTGCCTTCGGTGTCTCTCTTCCCTGCTCCTGCTTTCTGCATTGCGTGAGTGCAAGGAATGTTCATCCTCCAAGTGCAGCAGTGGCTTGGGTCTGGCCGCTCCAGGACTGAGCGAGGCGTGGGAGCAGCGAGTGGCTGAGTTAAAGGAAAGATTTACACAACTGCCCGTGCAGGTTAGCCAGACCAGAGGGTTAGTGAGGGGTGGCAAAGCCAAGTTTTTCAGACGGACAGGAAATGTTTTTAAAGTGGGAAATCTCGGGACCCGAGAGGCGAGCGGAGACGTGACTAAGAGGATTATGAAAGTCCAGTAGCTTTGGATGTGCGCAGGAAGGATCTCCCCATACGTTGCACAGCAGCCAGGCACGCTGTCGGGAGAGGAGCTGCTCAGTGCTTCTGTTCAGCCTCTCTTCCGCTCTCTTTCTGTTTGTGCTGTTTTATGGCAGGAGAGGAGGAGAAACCACTCAGCAGCGCTGTTCTGCCCCCTCCCAGCAGTGTGATGGATCGAGGTCCCTTGGAGCACATTCGGCATTGCTGCAGCTGGTACCCAGACTTGGGGCTGCTCCACTTCGTGTGAGGGCAGGCAGGGAGAGCTGGGAGCCTGCCGGGGCTGGGGGAACACTCAGCTTTGTTCCATCCTCTCCCAGCCTGCCCTTCCTGATGGCCTGGATCATTGAACGCTCCATTGGAGTGTAGGCTGTGGTGGACATGCTTTGCTATGTACCCACCCAGGCTTGTGTTCTTTCCATGGCATATATGGAGCAGGGAGATGCAGTGCCTGTGTCCAAAAACAGCTACTCCAGTTCATCAGACCTGCCTCGGTGGAATGGAGGCAGTGGCAAGATGGTTGGGATATTTGATATTTAGGTGCATTTTGTTTGCTGCAATTAAGCAAATTCTGATGCCTCAGTGCGTGTTGACTTCCATGTTAAAGGTGTGAACCAGAGGACTGTGGTGTGGAGCTGCTGGTTGGGTTTCAGTTGGCATGGATTTGCATTGCTCTACTCTTAAGAGAAAAGCCACAGCCATAAAACAATTTTTGCAAACTTCTTGATAACAGCGGAGACTTTGATATACAGCTGAGTAGTCACTTTGTAGGGGATTGGTATCATTCTGTTTTACTCATTTTGTAAATGATTAAAAAACATTATTGAGGGAATACACATATTTATAAAGTAAATAGATTTTAATTGGTAGTGTGAGGGTAATGGTAAATTTACAGCTTCTTATTCTTGAAAGTCCTTAGTATTTAGCATTTTGTTGTAATTTAACCTTTGTTCCATCATTTTAATAATCAAAGGAGTATAATGCACTCTTAACAGTGTCTAAGTGATTTTATATCCTGCAAAAGTTTAACATCAGAAGTGAAAACATGGTCCTCAGTTCCAGTTATAAAATAGAAAAATCTGTCTTTATGATTCCCAAGTGATGTAGTCTTCTCAAACATTCTGCTCTTGGGCAGTATGTCTTTTAGCTCAGAAGTACAAAGTCAGTTTCTGTTTCGAGGTAGCCCCTGAGTTAAACCTTATTGGATTTAAAGGGATAGTATCTCAGCATTTTTGAGGACAGAGGTAGAGGTGAAGAGGCTGTTTAGGAGGAAAACACCTGTTTTGGCAAGTTAAGTAGCTTTTAATTCAACTTTTTTAAAGTGCTCTAATGACACTTGGTTATTCTTATTTAAGTAGTGGTTACTGCGGCAGCTGGATCCCAAGTCTGCTCCCTTTGCTCAAATACAGACTGGTTTGGGATGTTTCTGGCAGGAACTTATTAATAACTCCAATACAGAGGTGGAAGTGGACTGAACACCCACATTGAACACCTTGGGGACTGGTAGCTAGGCTGAGCTAGCCCAGCAGCCTGGTGCTATTTCTTCAGCAATGGAAGTATAGTTTCCTATTCTGGAGAAACCTCTCTGATCTGAGGTCAAGTGGGCTCATGTAGGCACAGTGAGAGCTGGTTAGCTTTCACTGCGACAGCTTAAACAACAGAACCAAATCTGCTTTTCTTTCCTAAAACAAGGTTTTTCTTCTGACACCTTAAATTTGGTGATTATTTTTCATTAAGTTACAGAATAAATTTGTATCAATTTCTGCAAATTGGTTTTGCCAAGGTTGTGGGTTTGTGGTAGCCAAGCAGTCTCATGATTTCAGGGTAGCAGCTTAAAGAGCTGAAAAGTGTTTTATGGTTAAATCTGGTTGAGCTGTAACTGAATACCCAAATTCAACCAGAATCAAAATAGAAGAAAAAAATGCAAACAGGAAATGTTGCTTTTTTTGGCAGTCTGAATAATAATGGTTTAGGAACTCTAGAAGTGGAGTGCACCATCCAGACTTTCATGTCTGTTAATTCTAGATGGCTTGGGTTTTTTTAAAATTATGCATGGTTGAGATAGGCAGGGATTTTTAGAGTCTAGTGAGCTGCTTTGACTGTAACTTCTGGCTGTTACAATGTCCTTTACTCCACAAGAGTAATTAATAAGCTTGCATGCTTGTCCTTACAGAACAATCTACTGGTCTTCATTCTACTTAGCCCTAATTGCTTGCAATGCCTCATTGTTTTTAGTAATATGCCAAAAAAAGCAAACAATAGCCAAATTCTGTTTTAAAGAGACAGCTGAAATAGTTGAAATAGCACTGGTATAAAAACAGCATGAAGGAAGAAGCATAAATTAAGTGATAAAGTCATTGTTGGCACAGTAGAAAGTACAATACTGTCATGTTTATCTCAAGAACAGCGTGAATTGTGAGGGTTGGAGCCACATCTCGTGGGTCATACTTGTGCTATTGCATATATGCAGTAAACTATGTGCAGTTGGTAGTTACACTTCTGTAGTATTTTTGAGCTCAAGATGAAATACTATTGAAGGTATGTATTGTCTTTAGAGTAAGTAAAGTGTATGTATTTATAATTTTTTTTTTTTTTTTAGAATATCTGCATTTCAGTATCAGGAGATGGTGTTCTGAATCTTGCATTTCTCTGAGTATGTAGACTTCTTTCAACTGTAGAAACAGACTTGGTATAAAAATCACCCACAGTCTTTGCAAGCTTAGGAACTTGGAAAATTCCTAGGGATTAATTGCAACTCTAGGAAGACCCAGTTAAATAAAGTCAATAGTAGGAGGCTTTACTTAATACTTATCATGTGTGGGTAGGGCTGTGTTTGCCATTTTTCTGCAGGAGGCATAATGTAGTTTATTCTGAGTGGATGCTTCCACTGTGGGGAGGATTTTTGTGAACTGAAAATGCCCATTTTCTCTGGTGTTGTTTGCAGGTGCTGTGTGCCAGCAGGGCTGAGTGCTGCTTGGGTTCTCTGTCTGGGGAATTGTTCCTACCCTTTCTCAGTGCACTTGTGATTTAAGATCCCTGACTCTATCACTAGAACTTAGTGTTTACCCTTCTTGCTCTTCCAGTGCAGTCTCCTACTGTTTACCCTGCTTAAAGACTTCTGAAACATGAACTATCCAAACATTCTGCAGAGGAACTAGAGCAGCAAGTCCTCAATTTTTTCCCTTTATACATGGTTTTAAAGCTAATCCATTTTAACTGCAGGAGGAATGTATTTTTTCTGTTGGCTGCTTTGCATTGCCCAAAGTTTTGGTTCACGTTGCGGAACATCTTGAAATCTATATAATTGTAATGGAAGAAGAATGTTAGGAATCTTTTGTGGACAATTTTTTTTTCAAAGCAGAGCTTTCTGTATCTTTGGATGGTGAAGAACAAAGGCTGTCATGGCTCTTTTAAATTTCTGTTCCTCAGTAGAAGGCATTTTCATATTCAAAGGCTCCATGATCTACCCTCTCCTTCCTTTCTCAGGAAATAATTGTTGGGTTGGCAGTTTTCAGTAAAATATGTAGCCTTAAATTTCCAGTTTTCAGCTGGTGGCACATCCCTTCTTTGGTTTGTTCTTATTTTTCTCCTGGATGGCTTTGTGGCTTATTCAGCATTATTCCAGGCTTTGCATAGTTCTTACAAACCTGTGGGAATACTGACCTGGCTTTTTCCATCCTGAGTTGCTCTATGTGACTAAAAATGCTGAAAAAAAGGTCAGAGGGTCAATATATTGAGAACCACACAGTTTAAGAGGTGGTTCAGTGGAGGGAGGTTTTGGTTAAATTACAAGAGGAAGAAGCATTAGACATTATTTTGGGTTTATTATATATATTATCTATTTACTAGAATTTATTTTTTATTTTAACTTGCAAGTTAACTTGCAGAACTTCCCAGAAGTCTAATCTCACTCAATACGTGAAAGATTTCTTTTCAGAGGGCTTGATAAAGCTTAGAGGAAGTACTGGAGGATGTGAAAAATGACAGGTTTTTCTGTGATTGTGATACTTGCCTGTATGCATTGCAGTTTGTTGTTGAAAAATTATGTGGCTTGAAATAGTCATCAGGAAGAAAGTGAGGCTGAGTTACAGTGTGTTCGCCTCTTACATAACCTCTATACTTTTTAATGGTGTGGTTTTGTTCCTGCTTTTCATTCTTTACCATTTACTCATTTTACGGATTTTGATGGGGAATGAAAAATGGGTAATTTTTTTTCAGTATTTCTTAACTAGATCTGCTTAGGATTAGAACAAGCGTTGTTCCATGTTTTATTTTTGTTTTTCAAATGAACTACGAGCTGGTGTTTACTGGAAACAGTAGCCAAATGTGGGTACATAAGGGGTATTGACCAATCTGTGCTCCAGGCTGGTGGTGGTGATTGTTTTTCACTGAAAGACAAAGCCAAGATCCCCTTGGCTGTCAAGTGGCAACAGTGCCATTATATTTTTACTCTCCAGCAAAACTGATTGCTTGGGGCTTGGTTTATTGTTAGTTTTGTTGAACAGAAAACACTCACATCGTTCTTTTTTGGTTGGAGAAACTACTGATGGCTATTGCAAACACACATGTAATCATTTCTTTTATTGATGGGTAAAGCGTTTCTTTCACAGGAACCTGACCCCATGACATGCTTATTTATGTCTGGGAATGCTGACTTTGAGCTACTTCGCCCTGCTCTCAAGTGGACTGTATTTCCTTAGGAAGGTTTGCAGTTCAAAGACCCCTTGCCTGTTTGAAACCAAACTGTTGTTTGAGTTAGAAATCACGCATTTGCACAGTTGTTCTTGTTCTCCCACATACCAACGTACATGTGTGGTTGTTGTAAATTAAAAGTACCCTGTTTGTGTAACTGAATTGGAAGGACCTTATGTATGTACCTACTTTTGTTTTTCATCATGTGAGTCACACACAGTCAGGGACATCTCAGGAGCAGACATAGCTCCATAAATAAAAGAGCCCTTTTTCTATATTGGCTGTCTTTATCATTCCTAGCTAGAATTATTCCAAAGAGCAATCTCTTCTAGTGTTCCCTTGGCCATGCTTATTTCAAAGACTTTTCAATAATATTTTTCCTTTTGCCAGGCTTCCTTGGTACTTTAGTTGATGTCTTATGCTGGTTATTTCTCAGTCTGTTTTAAGAGAACTTCAGTACTTTTGTACCTGCATAGTAAGGCTTACTTTCCTGTGGTTTCCAGTCTAACTTATCTCTTACCATAACAATCTAATCTTTATCTAATTATCAGATGACTCTTTGTTAATATTTTTTCTCCAAAAACTGGCTGGAGTTTTGGTTTAATTCCTTGTTGAGTCCTGAGAGTGACATTATGCTCGATTACAAAAGATACCATGGAATTGATAAGTGTACTGTATCAGCTCAGCCACAACAGATCTGGATGTGTGCATTAGTTGTCAGCTAATTATGATTACTCCAAAGAGCACCAATTGCCAGGTAACAGGGCAAATAGCAAGCTCTGAAAGTAGACTTGATTTTTCTCTTTGGTTCACTGACATTCCTTCCAGATTACTAAGATTTCCATGTCACTTAAAAAGTGAGTGTTTTGGCAAAACCTTTATGTAAGCATGAAACACACGGGCAATATTTATAAAAACTGGGATATTTTGCAAGTGCAACATGTTGAGAGATGTTACACAATGCTTAGCCCACAGTGGTTTTTATGTCATTCTGTGTTTGGTGATAAAGAATTGTTTTTGCATTTGTTACTGAAAAAGGAGTTGATACTTGACATAATACGGAAAAAAAATTGACAAACCTTTACGGAAAAGATCCAAATTGAATAACACTGAGCAAAAATGGTAAAAACATTAGTCCTGAAAACAGCATTGCGTTAAATCAGCTGCATTAACATCTTGCCACTTAAGCCTCTTTTTGTTTGCAAAAATGTTATTTCTTGAGCTAAAGCCCCCACGCAGGAACTGGAGGCAGAAGTGGGCCAAACATTAGTTCCTTACTTGTTATTGTTTGTTTTTCTAGATTTTGGCAGAAATTGCACATTCTTTGTTTTAATTTTTCACTTCCCCACACTTGACATTTTATACCCTTTAAGTTTACAAGTTTCTTTCCAGTTTGTTTTGCGTGAACTCAAAGGGTTTTGTATTGGATCAGCTCTTCTAAGCAGGACTTTCCTGAGTCTTGAACATAAAAAAGGGGACTTGAATTTCAGAAATTGTCAAGGTTTCTAGGTAAATGAGTTGTGTAACTCAGAATTGCAGTTGTCTAACCACAAAACAATGCTTTCTTGTTTACTTGTGGACATTAATTTAGCTTAAGCATTTCCTGCACTGTATCACAAGGCTGTGTAAATGGAGCTTTGTAGAGTTTTCCTGACTTCTATATTTCTTGTAAACAACAGTTGTAGAAATAGCTCTGAGTCCATAAAAATACAAACCAGATAGCAGGGGGCCAGATGCAAGTCTTTGAGATCGTACACTGTAGCCAGTTATTTGCTTGTGCTTGGAAAGAAAGGAATCTTAGGATTTGAGTAACATATTTTGGGGCTGTTTGTGTAGGCAACGTAACTTCAACTCTCCACTTCCTGCCCGGTCCTTAAACGCCTTGCTCGGTTTCATAAGGTTTGAATAAAAGGTTCAGCAGCCCACAAAGGCTGGCTTTCAAGTCTCGGTACACACACTCCTAAGTGGTGTTTATTTAGAGTCAGTCTGATGCCCACAGCAGTTTTGGGATAGGTTTGAGCAGTCCAGGCGACTCCTGGTGGTTTCACCCCTCTGCAGGGTTGCTTCCTGAGGACTACAAAGTGCAAATGAAGATTCCTCTCTTCTCGCAAGTGTGGCAGTTCAAAGGTGCTGCCAGGACTTTGCAATCCCTCGGGAGCATTTCAGCTACACTGTGGCAGGACTTGCCTTTAGGAGGTGGAAATCACAAGGAATCCAGTGGTTAATGCAGCTGGCTTTCTAAAAACTCATCTGTTAGAGACTTGGGGTGGGGGGAGTTTGCATTTATATACATCTCCCTGAAGCCAGAAGACATCATTTGAAAACCAAGAAAAATTAACTTGAGCATGTTAATGTATATGAAAACACAGCCCAAAAATACATACAGGGTTTGATGGCTGAACTATAATGTTAGTGATGATCTTCATTCCTGTAAGATGTCAATTTATTTTTGTTTAAGTTCTGCAAAATTTGCATCCATGACTAATCTTGTTTTCTTGAGATCAGCCCAAATTTGGGAGGAGTCCCCATGTGAAGAGGGCTAACAGCCTAGATCAGAGCTTTAAGGTGAAGGGCCAGTTAAAATTCTCATCCATGTGTAGCCTTTAGTGGTGAGCACTTCCAGCATGTCTTTGTTCAGTTTCAGAAAGAGCTTTGGGTTTTTTGAGGGACAAATCTCAATAGCATTGGGGTATTTGAAAAAATATCACTATGTTCTGCAAGATAAGGTTTAGGGTTGTTTTTAACCTTTAGATGACTCACCTGTGGTCTCTTTCCTTTGACTTTCTGTAATGCATAGCATGAGCTCAACTTCATAATACTTGAGCCATCATGCAGTCTTTGTATGTGTAAAGTGTAAAGAACTTCTCAGTGAAATGGTTATGAATCTGTGACTTTGCTGCTTGCTTGTGTAACTTGAAGTTCCACTTCTGTATGCCACCTTACCCTTGGTTTGTCAAGAATGCTTAGGTTTTCTGCAATAGTATGCAGCAAACTAGATACAGTATCGACATGCTTTATCCTCCTGTCCTTCAGCTCCTCTTTCACTGTAGAGAAAATTGTTGTAGGTTTTCTGTAGTTATTCATGAAAAATTAGCTAGAAATAGGTGGTGAAAGAATGTAATTATTATCCACCTGAGTTTCACAGGGGTTTGCTACCATTCAGCAGACTTTTCATGGAAGATTATTTACTTCGAAAAATTCATTGGTAATAAAAAGAAATGCTGCAGTAGAAGTGCAGAATTTCCTGTGGAGTTGTATCTTTTCATCCAGAAGAAGCTTTCTCCTGGTGACAGCTTAGAGCAGTTTTTCTGGATACATACATTTGCTGTGTCTCAGTCCAGAACAGTTTATATCTACAGTGTTACCTCACTGAAGAAGCAGGTAGGATTTTCCAAATGAAGTAATTTAATTTAGGAGATTAAAACTAAAATAATTGGTTTGACACCCTAAAATCAGAATGCTTTTCCTTTTTCATCAGAATGCTTTTTCTGTTTAACACCCTAAAATCAGAATGCTTTTCCTTGTCTTATGCCAGCTGTCCTCTTTTTGCTGAACAGTCCACAATTCTAAAGTAAAAGCTAACACATTATTCTTAATTTATGCACTCCACATCTCCTAATGTGGCATGACTGGAGCTGGTATGGATGCCAGGCTTCTGGCTAGATTTTACCAGTGCTTTTATCTTACTGTCAACTGTGTCTAGAATTCCTAATTATGCAGCTTGTCATCCTTTATTCACTCTGGTTGTGTATGTTTTTATTTACATGCATGCACATAAACTGAATAATTTACTGCTTTGGCAGCTGTATATAGCAGTTGTGTTTTTTAATATAGGAACTGTTCATAAGAAAAAAATCATGTGCATGATGAAAATGTGGACATAGAACCAGCTGTGAAAATAAAACTTGTTCACCTTTACCAGAAGGGTCTAGACTTCTGTTGTGCTTTGATCTTCTTACCTAAACAATTACTTCATTTCCTTAGTGTCTTAAAAGCGGAAAGATCTTGGTGTTGTGAGTAAACTTGAGTTTGGCAACGTAATTTCTATCACTGTACATAATTTGGATCCCTTGCCTAGCCAAGTGCATGGAAAAATGGGTGACAAGTTGGTTCACACTTTGTTGTGGTGATGCACAGCTCTAAACTGGATGGATGGGTGAGTTTATTTCCTGTGCTTCCACCCTCTGGGGAGATCCATCCCACTCTCTTTGCACATCTGCATTGCAACTTCCTCGGTGATGTTACTTGAACAAATTGTATTGGTTCTCAAGTGAAACAGACCAACTTGCTTTTTTCAAATGTTACTAAATTATGGTGATATCTAAGAATAAACTGGCACCATCTCTGTGTTTAAAGCTATGAATTGAGTCATATGGTGTATTCGTGAAAATGGGGTTGTGGTAAAATGTGATTTTTACCTTTTTCTTGTTTTTTTTTTTTAAATTAACTGAATATGTCAGTGACTTGCCCCAGTGCAAGCCTGTACTTACGTCAATCTGTTTATCTTATGCTCTTCTTCTCAGCTTTTTAAACCTTTTGTACTTTGCTACTTAGTTTTTCTTCATTGCTCAGTTATCCTTCTCATGAAGTGTTTAAGTGGGTTTACATTTTTCTGCATGTAAATTTAGACTTTTATTTTTTTCATTTAGAGGGAGCAAAAGGTACAAAAATGATCCAATTTACTTTTTGTAAATACTCGAGGCAATTACTGATGTCAAGTGGGCGCTGCTTCAGCAGTACTGTCAGTAGTCTAACATATTATAAATTTAGTGTACAAGAGTGACTCTCAATTGTACCCTGAAGTGGAAGTTGGCTCTTCTAAACTGAACAGCCCTCTGGTAGAATTCGGCTATCATCACATGCCTTACAGCCTAGAATTAAAATATACTAAAAAGCCTGAACTTGCTTTTAATCTGGGGAAGAATTTACGTCTGAGGTGATCAATATGTTTTCAAACTGATAAATATAAAATAGAAAAAGTCAGACTTTCAAAATTCTAAGGTTGAGGGAAAAGGAGATGCCAAGCAGCCTGGATCTGTGGAATTTGCAAGTGTTACCAGCTCTGTGGATGTGCAGAAACAGGAGCACAGATGGCTAGAAAAGGGTTCACAACATGTGTCCTTTAAAAACTGAGGCTGTTGGGTTTTTTCTTCTGATAAAGTGACAAACAAAGAGAGCGTGCTTTTTGGACAGAAAAAGGAATCTCTGTTTTGTTCTCCAAATATTCCAGTTGCATCCAGGAAGCTGGAGAATGTGAGGTTGGTTGAATTTTAGAAAAGCAGGAGACTTCCAAATAATGTGGGTTTTTTTGGTCCCTGTCAAATGTATTCCAGAATCTTGTTCAGCATAATGGGTCCAGATACAGGCAGTGTCTCATTACAGCTGGAAAAGGCCTTGCAGCTCAGTGTGTAACCTGCATTGCAACAGACTTAAACTGGTTTCCTGTGTAAAGCTTTGTCTTTGACTTCATCTTGGCTTCTCTCCTGTAACTCCACATCTGTGAATGACTCATAACAAGCAGGACCATCAGAAAAATATTGTGTACATTTTTATCCAAATCTGTAGGGTTTTTGTTTCTAATTTTTTTACAACCTTGCCACATTCTTCCCTCCCATGCAATGAATCATGCAATATCTGTGCTCATACGTGACAAGAAAAGTGGTTGTGCATCGAGGGAAAGTTGAACACTAAACAAATAGAAAGAATATCCCCAGCCATCAATCTGCTGAGAGCAGAGCTTTTGTATTTGGCAGGTATCCTCTGTCAGCCCCTGGGGCACTTCTGATGCTATGATTTTCTTTCCTCCTGTAAACAGCGAATTCTGTTAAATGGATACTCTGGCTTGGGGGAAGAGTTGGATCTATCAGGCACTGGCAGCAAGGGAGGTTCTGCCTCCTGAGACACTCCAAGGCTTTTTCTTTTGAGCTGTCACATCCAGCGACTCAAGAAGGCAGTCCCACTGCAGAGCTTTTTAGAAAAATGCCAAGCTTTCCATCTCTTACTTTTCCTACCCTTCCATGCCTGCTTTGGCCCATTTGCAGCTGTGTGACAGCACAGGGGCAGCTCACTCAGCTCTCCTGTCCCTTCTGGAGGGTGTACTGTGGCCATACCGAGAGGCAGGGGCAAAGTGCTGCACCCTGGGCTCATGCCTTCCATGTTGCTCTCACTAAATATCTTCCTAGGGAACCACAACCCCCATATTTAGTGCTGCTCATGCACTGATAAAAATGGGGCAGTCACTGAGGCAGGCAAGGTGAACGAAGGGCTGGAATGGCTTCACCCTACAGCACTGCTTTGGTCTCTTCCCTTGTATCAGAGAGGAAGCCCAGAATAGTGGAAATGTGAGTTGCTGGCATAAATATTCATAATTTTTATTGCTGTGCTGAGAAGTATTTTATAACAGCAGAATGGTGTGTTGGTGAGATTTTCCTGCAGCTACTAGAGCTGCCCATCTCCAGCTGTCTCTTCCAAAACTGCCTCTCTCTGGATAAGAGGTCAAGGGAATTAATAGCATCTCAACTGTGTTGGAAGTGGAGAGTGCTCTCGCAGCCTTCACGGCTGGCTGCTGACTGCTGCTGCTGTCAGTGTTTGACTACAAAGGATTTGGAACAAATTAATACAACGTGAAACTTGTTTCTGGCCAGCCTAGCATTTCGGCTACAGGTTTGCAAATTTCCTGTAAAATTGAAATGCTGAAAAGCCTGTTTGAAGGAAGGGAGGCAATTAACTAACTCCTTGATTAAAATAATAGAAGCTAAACCACATCATCTTTCCTTTACACATTTTAGTATAGGTGATACTTTTTGGATGTGACTGATTTGCATCTCTCAGGGAGCTACTTGGCAAAGCGTGAAGGAAGACTGAGGTCACAGATGCTTTATTCTTATATATTTAGGTAGCAAAAATGTTTTATGAACATCAAAGTCATAGACTTTTTCTCTTCCCTTTTTATTACTGTCTACAGTATATTTTCACAGATGTTTTTCCCAAACCTAGGGAAGCTACTGGGGTGAGCTACAGAGTGTGTATGTACTTAATGTAAAGTTTTAATCAGGTTTCACTCATACTAATAGCTATGGATCTTAACAAAGCTGTCTCATTATAATTGACTGATAGGTTCAGTTGTAAAAAGTGATTATCAGTAGCACAGATGGAAATTCTTTCTGTGTTAAGAGGAGCTAGAGATAGGGTGTTCAATTCTGCTGTTATCTAGGTGTCAAAAAGCTGCCTCCATCCATTGATTAAAATGGAAGAAAAATGTTGCTTCTAATCAAAAATCTGGTGATATGTGAATTGTTTGGTGAAAAATTAACAGGTCTTACTGGTTTGAATTCTTGTCTCCTTTCCCACAACCTGGCAGCAGGGTACACTGCTTGCATGGATATTCTCCTTTCACAGTACCATCAAAGTGGTTACAAACTTGAAATGGAAAATCTGTGTTAGTTTGAGACTCCTTATGCTTTCAGGAAATCCTAAATCAATTTGTGCTTTGTTTGGTTCTGCTTTTCTTGTTGACTTCAGTTGAATTCTATTAGTTAAGGAATTTCCAAGAAGCCCTCTGCTGATCCCAGAAGCAGGGCCATTGATTTAGTCGCTGTCAATCATGGAAATCAAGACCTCGGAAGGGCTTGGAAAATTTCTTTGGAAACATCAGCTGGCACATCTTCTTTAGGAAGCAGCAAAAGTCCTTGAGTGCATCTGAAGGATGATGTAGAAGACTTCCAGGAATATTTTACCCTGTTGGAGAGATGACAGAGCACTTGCGGCTCTAACAGTGAGCAAGTGTCAGCCTTAGGCAGCTAATAGAGCAGTTTTAATCAGGTAATACAGTGCTGACAGCTCCTCAGTTTTCCTGGCCTTGTTCTGGAGTGGCTGGCAGGAAGCAAAGCAGTCACTTCATTATCTTCATTAAAATCCTCAATCTCATGCCACGCACTCCCTGTGCTCCACATCACATCAGGCAGTGTTCTGTGGTTGTGGGGATGAGCTGCACCCATGTGTGCCTTTGAAAGGAGAGATTCCAGCAAGGAAGAGGGGGCTCCCAAAGCAACCCCAGCTTCACAGCCTGCATGCAAGCTGTGACTTGTCTCTAAAAATAAATAAACAAGCAGACTCATTTCTATGTGGAATCTTGGCAGACAGCTTTTTCCCTAGAGATAAATTTGTTTTGCAAAATTAGAAAAATCTGTTAGATAGCTAGAATTTAGTTGTTATGTATTAAATGATTGGTTTTAGATAGTTTTATAGTTATGCAACTCTAAAAATATTGATGGTGGAATGGACAAGGCAGGTTGCCTTCTGTATAACTCAATTACTTTTTTTCCCCCTTTCTATTTGTTTTTCCCCTTAGCTTTTAGTCACATGTGTCAGGTCTCTACGAATACTATGAGCAAATCTCTAGGAATATTTGTTGAAAATCAATGTCTTTTTGGTCCTCAGAGTACATGTGTTATTCTTTTTCTTGCATATTATCTTGGCAATATATGCAGAGCTAGTGGAAACAAGTATAGTTTATTTTAAGCTTTCCCTTTTTCTCTGTGTTGCTGTTGCTGTGTTGCTGCCTCTTCCAGTTGTTCTTTGGCTGCTCTACCAGAGGGAGAATGGTCCCTCATAAATATTTTTAGTTTGTATTGTGGATGTTTTTGTTTGGACTCTTTTTAAATTTTTTTACCTGACTCCTTTAAAAAAAAGGTGATACTTAACTTTCACCCTCAGTCCAAGAGTCCTTTCGTCACAAAATATGTAGATATTGAATAGTTTCTGTAACTTTCCAGATACCATGTAGGTTCTGACTTTGTCATTACTATTTGTCAGCATGGTGTACAGACAGGTATAGTGTGCTCTTTTTCTTTCATTGAGTGTCCCAGTAACTTCGCAAAAATTTTGGCGCTTTTCTCCCTCTGCTGGTACCTCCAGTTGACTGACCTGTCTATAGTGAGCATCTCAAAACCTGAAGATTGCTCTGTGTATAAGTTTAAGAAAATTTGCATGTTGGATTTTCATTCATCAACTCTGAAAAACTCCATGAAGCTACATAACGCTCTGAAATACTGAGATTACTGTGTGTAAAAAGTTATTTTATGAAGTTTATTATAATCAACAACAAAGTAAAAAGAATATGTAATCTTATTGAAAAGCCAATTAGCAGTCTCAAATACTTGAATTTTTCATGCAGAGTTCTTGCTTTTTAATGCCTTGTTACCTCTCTTGCCAAACTGTATATTTTAGTTGAGTTGTCTCTCTTAGTTCCTAAGCTGAAAGCTGGAACTGAGACTGGTTTTGCAATTAGAAGAAAAATGGAAAACTGTTTTGTTTGGATTTCAGCAAATTCAATTTAAGGTCAGATTTTTTTTCATTAACAATGTAAGCTCTATCTTTTTATTCCTAAAGGCATATTTTCAGCAATTTGGCTTTACTCTGTGGTCATGGGGGTGGAATTCTTTATCTTGGCTTGATGTAAGTAAGCTTTCAGAGCATGTGTGGGTTAGTGTCTGACTTGGTGCACAGGAAAACATAATCTTTTTGTCAGGTGGTTTCTGGTTCACTGAAAGAAGTTTTTCGTTGGGTTTCTTTGTGTATGACAGCCGCTTGGGAACTTTGGAGAAATAGCTCAGGCTTTCAATAAATAACTGTGCATTCCATTGAAAAAGTTACTTATAAATAAAAATCAACACTGTTGTGTCGCTAGCATGTTTCCATGGCAGATTCGGAAAAAATCAAACTAAAATAAAACAAAATAACGTGAGGACGCTCTTGACATAAGTGTTAAGAAATCTTTCTGATTCAGTGGGTAGGAAAGGTTAAGGATAGTTGAGCACTTACCTTCGGGTATATTACTCTATAGTTTCTTGAAATCCTATCAAGTTGCTTTGTCTTGATAAAACAAAAATAATAACTAGTTATCTGTCATGTTAAGTATTTTGATGCGAGGAATTATTTTGTTTCATCTTAGTTGTGATGTGAAGAGCGGAACATACTTTTTTGTTCTCTTGAAAATGTAGTCTTTCAGTGCAGACAGAGGAAGAAGTTTTGACACTAATCGATGTAAAGGCAAAGTTACCAACATATGCTACACTGAATTTTTGATAACAACTTCAAGAGTTTGGAAAATAAGCCACAAAACTGATGTGTGAGATCAACAAAGTTACAGTAATTCGTTTAAAGGTTTGACTTAATCGGTGTCTCTTGGGTTCCTTTCCTGTAAAATATGACCTGTATTGTAAAAACTTTTTTTAATAATTAAAATAACATTTGAAGTGAAAGCTCAAATTCATTTTTTCCATGTGAACCTAGAAGAAATTACAATTGGGCCTTTTTATGATTTGGTGATTAAGTAGACAAATGGTGCACTTCATGGGTACCATAACAGTTAACACCTGTTTCAACTGTTTGATATTTGTATTGGATGGAACCTCAGCAATCCAATATGTCTTGAAAAGCAAAAATCTAATATAAAATATTTCATGGTATGGAAGAAATTACAATAAACAGAGTATAGCTTAAAATATAAAATGCTTGTTATGCACATTTACATAGGTTTCATCTGTATTTCTGAAACCAATGTAGCCATCTTGTGTAAAAGTAATCCTAGTTTTTGTGAGGGTTGGTTAAGTGATTATTCAAAACCAGAAAGTAAATACTGTTTTCTGAGAAAACAGTATTTCCTGAGTTTGCAGAAATGTAACAATTTGTCAGTCAGAAGTCAGGTACAACTGGATTAATTAGCCCTTGGTTTGTGGTTTCTGTCAAACCTGCTTTGGGGACAGGGGCTGCTGGTGGAAGGGTGGAATGGTTTCCTAAGGCATGTGCCAGGTGATGGTGTTGCTTGTTCGTGTTTGTCACTGGTGTAGTATTTTGAAATCAATAATTTGAGAAAATGTGAAGCTTTGTCTGTTAAAATCTGAAAGCTCATTTCAGATTTAGTTGGGATGGGCTCTGTTGTGCCTTCCATGCAGCACTGTCAGCCTCCCACAAAAGGCTTGATGTGTTGGGGGCTTGAGAACTTGAAAACTTACTGCTTCTTGAATAAAGCTTGGTTTTATACTAAAACTCTAATTATTATTATTAAGATTACAAAAATAATTTGCTGGGGTGCACTGTCAGATGTAAATACCGTGAGCTTCTTAATATGATATTTCAAAGTTGAAGTTTATTTTGAGAGTCAGGCTGAATACTCGCAGGATTTCTTTAGAAAAGTTGATCTTGGGATGGGATGACCTAAGAGATTTTTTTCCTAAACATGAATTGAAGTTTGCTTTTATCTCAGTTTATCTGATTTGAGGTAAACCTCAATGACTTACTAAATTGCATCTGCTTGTAGAGAGCACTGTGAATGGTTTGCATTTTAATGAGTTCTGCATACATTTCCTAGTTCTGGAATGCTTCTCTTGCGCATTTCCCTGCAAAAGATGCTGGGTTTGTCTTGCTTTAAAAAAATTGGTTTAGCCTTTTATTTGTGAAAGAAATGGATAAATTGCCCCTTGGTTTTGGCTATCCTACAGTTTTCAGAAACACTAGGACTGTCTTTACCTACTTTGGAGAGCAGAAGTGCTTCAAGATAATTTCACATCAATCACAAGCATTTCAGACATGTGTTGGAAACTACCTTAAATATAGGTACTTAGTTTGGGAGTAAACATAGATGCAAACATAGGTAATTGTGCGTAGCACCACAAAATTCATAAACTATTGACAGAATTTAAATTTTCTTAACTGTAATTGCTCCTCTTAAAAACAAGAGGAAATTTAGGAAGTGAAATGAAAGAGTAAGTAGTTAATTGGTACAAAGAGTTATATTGTAAGAGGAAGGAGGGAAAAGGGAGGCAATAGCTGGAAAAGAGCTAACCTAAAAGGAAGCATAATATATTGATTAATGTGCTTTACCTTGAAGTTTTTAGGCATTTTTTTCTTTCATAGTGAAATAGATAATTCTAAATGTAACACAATACTTTAAGCCACAATTTTGAGCATCTTTTCCTTATTCCTTCAATGCATAATGGAGATGGTAATGACTAGATCACCTTAATGTAGAAAACCATTTAAATGAGATATGATCAGAGGCATACCTCTTCCTGAATTAAATAGTGCTGCATCTTGGGCATGAAGTGACAGAATGCCAATAGATTGCAGTATCTGAGGTACAGACCTTCAACTTCAGTGTCTTTCCTAAAAAACACCATACAGTCTTCCTTGCCTTTTCATAAATATCACGAGACCTGACAAATGGGTTATTATAAAGCCACTTACATCCCAAAAAGCTCTAATGAAAGACCAAATCTTCAAAGTATGATGTAACAACTAAACCCACCAGTTATTAACTAAAGAGTTTTCTAAAGTGCCATTTGCTCCAAGTTTTCTGCTGTCTACTGTTGTGGGGTTTTTTTCCTGTGAACCCATTTTGGGATGTTTTCTTTCCCTCTTCATTCCCACTTTGTCCGTACTTGTTGGATTCTATCTGTTGTGCCATCAGTTGTTGGTGGAGCCAAGCTGTAAATCAGGTCACCAGAATGATTCATATTAAAAATAAACCTACAATAAAAAGCTTGGAATCTGCTTTGTCAGCATTCTACTTAAATGCCCTGCAGACCATCACTATTACTATCTTAAGCCATCTCTTGTTTGTATGCAGTTTGGAAATCATGCATTTGCAGCTGGAACAAATTCTGTCTCTTCTCAAAACTGCAGTTTCAGCCACACATCTGTCACGTTCTCATCTTCAATTTATCTCCTGTACTCTCTGATTAAAAGCATGTTGGTCTCATGTTCCACTTGAAATAGGGTGGTGGTACTCCTCACTTCCCAAAAGCATTTCCTAGATATTCCTGAGTTAGTAGAAAACATGTCAAGCAATGTGCACCTATCAAGGGACTGCTTCAAGGGAGCTGCGTTTTTCCACTCATATCAGTAGCTTGTAAATCTGGCAAACAAATCTTCCCCAACTGTTTTCTCTGCTTCCAGAAAACCTTGTTCTGGTGAAATATGCCCCAGTGTGCTCTTCTCATACAGGCAGCTATGGGTTTTGAAGGCGAGGAGGGCTTTGTTTGCTCAGATCTGTGGAACTGGGGAGTCTGGAATTGCTCTGCAGCAAGATGAGTGCATGACAGGCTTCATTGGCTGCCTCTGCTCTGGCTACACTGGAGTGGAATCATGAACTCCTGAACTGTATTGGATAAAACTTGCTTGTGTGCTCTTTCTCTGTGGTATTTAAGTGTTGTTATTGAAATTTTGAGAAGCCTATCAAATGTAGTGCCAGTGCTTCCTCTGGGGTAGAAGTCTTCTCAGACCTCTACCCTGTATCTGCTCACTTGCATTTGTTAATGAGTTGCATTAGCTGAGTTAAGAGTTCCTTAAGAGTTTGGATTTGGTTGTGTAATTGGAGGAGTGGGCAGAGCTAAGTGGTTGAAACATAGTTTTGAAGCCAGGGTGATGGGGTGAACTTGAGGTCTGTTTTGTACATGAGAAACACAGAAAAGTCATGATGAGTATAAGCTTCTTCAATAATCCTGTGCCATTCAGGAAACTTTTCTGTGCTTGGAGTTCTTTTTGAAGACATCCCTTTCTCCAGGGAAAAGGAAATTATCCTGTCATAATCAGTTTGAGCTACTGTGTTTTGAGCTGGTTGCTAGATCTTGGATTGCAACACAGATAAACTACAACATAGGCCATATGCAAACAGTTGTATCATTCGAAGTGCAATAATTTACATTTATTAAATTTACAGTTAGGGCTTTACATACAAGTGGGAGATAATCCAGGTCTTGCTCTTCAGATCACTGAATAATGTGATACTTGATACAGCAAGTGTTGTGCCCTCCTAGCTTTCTTTTGATCCTGCTGTTGGTAGAATTGCAGGGCAAAGTATGCCGTGTGACTAAATTGTTACACTTAGACCATGTGTATTTTGTAACTAAAGTAAGTATTGGTGTGTTAGAGCTGCAGTGGGCAAATACAAACAGCTCAGACTCCATCCTTGGCAGGCGACTTATAAATCCTTGATCTGGGTATCTCTCAGTTGTTGACAAATGTTTATTGCACGAGGAGAAATTACCCAGTGTTGTTATTTTACAGTAGTGTGTCCTCACTCAGAATTTCCATATGTAAGCCTGTGAATTTTCTGCTGTGTATTTAGTAACCAGATCCTGCTTTTGTTTTACAGCTGCTGCTGAGGGCAAAGGGAAAAGTGGGGAAGACTTTTTTCAGAAGGTAAGAAAGATATTTCAGTTCTATAACAGCACCTGACTAGAGGGAAAAAATATACCTATTGCTCATGCATGTGATAAGCTAGTTAAACTTGATCAATTAATTAGCTTTATGTGCCGTTTTCACTGTATTATTCTATTATTTTTAAAATTATTTTGTCATTTAAAGTGTCTCCTTGCCACCAGCTATGCCTGGACAAGATGAGAAATAGGTTCTTTGGTGTATGCTGCTGTCATGCATGCACAAAAACCATTTAATGGTTTTAATAATTCTTTACCTGAAAGTGTAAAATGTGCATGATGAACATTTGTTATGCTTAACTGGGGGAGTTAACCCAGATGATATTGTGAGATGGTCTCAAGGATTTTGTCTGTGGATAAATGCTGCAGCCTATTATTAAAAAACTGACTTGCAACTTATTGTGATCTAGTTGAAAGCATAAATGTTTGGTTGAGAAATGCAAAGACCTTTTAAGAAAGAAATGCACAATCCACAAAATGATTCAACAAAGTTTGTGGTTGGATAGAGGCACGGAAGGACTGGAAAAACAGTCCTGCAGCAACTAAAATACAAAGAGAAACATGGTCAAGAGTAATGACTTGGAAATTATTTTTACAAAGCAATACAGTATTGGGGGTTTTTCGGTCTTTTTTTTTTCCCCCAAGAATAGTGTCAAGAACATTATTTATGAGTCATGTTAATGAAAATGTGCATGCCGCAGGCTAATAAAAATGATGAGCTGTTTTGTCTTTAGTACAGAGAATGCAGAGTAAATGTCGATGCTGTATGCTGAAATGCTTGAAACTTTTTGCCTTGTTGTCCATTGAAGAAGTTTGCTGTATTTTTCATATTTTGTTATCATTTTAAGTGGTACTTCCAAAAAGGAAGATGTGAAAGGGTGCTTAATCCTGCATGTGATTGTGGGATGCCTTGATGAAGGCTGGAGAGGAGGATTGTGTATGCTGTCAAAATGTTTGGGATTTCAGATTTATGTTGCTCCTGACTGACAATGGGAGTTATTTTTCCAAATGTGGTGTTTGTCCTTGACTGTCTGATACTAGTGTGCACAGAGGAGAATGTGTCAATAGTTCCTCCTCAGGATTTTATCAAAATGCTTGGGATTTTTTTACTTGCTGAAACAAAGCTAAGCCATAGTAGCATGTGCTTCATTCTACACACTATTCATTTTACCGTAGTGTTTTCTCTCACTTGGATAAATCTGCTCATAATTCTTGAAGATGTGGATAATATATTTTTTCTTGAGTGGCATATCTATTTGACATGTGTATTTGATTAATTATTTACCATAGATAGGAGGTACTTTACAATTATGTAGTTATTAGTGTAATAGCAAAACTGTTTTGAATTTAATAGTAAAGCAAATTGTGCTAAACTTGCAGTATGTGAATGAGTGCACTACTTATCCACAGTGATAATACAGTAGCTATCTTGGCATTTATATCCTGTCATATCTGTGCATAATTATTATCTAGGCTCAGCATGGGTGCTGCAATAGCTTAAAGCTGCTTCATTTTAACTGACATTCTTCGTACAATGTCATCAACCCCACACTGTAGATTTTCGAAGTTTCTAAGCACATGCACACAATACTACAGCTAATAAAACCAGATGGAAACTATCTCCTTTGAGTTCCCTTTTGTTGGAAGAAATCTTTGGACAGTTGCTCACAGCTTACTCACCATCTCTGCCTGTGCAATTTCCTTTAATCAGAGTTAAATTTTTCCTTTCTCATGTGAAATGAAAAAGGCAGAGTATGTGGAGGTAAAATGAAGACTCTTTTCATGTGTTTCAGGTTGGCGCAGTGAGGAAGAAAGTGATTTGTAGCATTAGAAACACATTGCAAACTAGGGCAGCAGGACACTTTCAGAAACTTGATATGAACTCGAAGCTGCAGCAAAGGCATTTTTTTAAAGCAGCTCAGAAAATGAGACTTCAGGACATTACTGGCAGGATGTTGAGTGGATCAGGGAGGGGGGAAGTGCATCCTTGAAGGGACACATCTAGAACCTGAGGGTACTATTTGCATAAATGATGCCATGTTCAGTATTTTCAAATGAACTACCCTCAGTGTGCCGAGGGGAACTGTTGGGTGGAAGTGGTGTGTGAGGTGGAAAAAGTTTTCGTATGAGTGTTGAAATGGCAAGTGACAAGGCAAAAATGCGAGAAGGTGATTCTTTATGTCAAGGCATGCAGACCAAGAGGACGGAGGGAGGAGGCTGGGGCTGGGGGGTTGGCAGGGACTCAGCCACTGTGGAGTTTAAGAACCCAGGCTTTTAAATGAAGCTAATACAAGGGTTTGGTGCTGAGCAGTTTTTTGCTGGTCTTCAAACATGTGAGAAAGCAGTACTACTTGGATTTTCGTAATCAAGCAGAATCTCAGTGGATGTGAACTGTTCTTATCAACTTTGAGCTTTAGGAATTTAATAGTAGTTTAAATGTCAAAATGCATTATTTCACTGAGCATTTTAGCAGAAACAAGTACATGTAATGCAGTTGCTGGTTGAGATACAGAATAAGCTCCAGTTCCTGGGTGCAAGGGTCAAATTCAGCAAATATTTCTGCCCTCTCATGGCAGGGAAGATCAGATGATGAAGTAGTCCTTCCTCTGCTCCTGAATTTAAGTGAAAAGTAGATAAGTGTCTGTTGGTAGTGTCATTTTTAAAACTGAAAACTTTATCATACATTTTTTCTAATATTTCTAAGTTTTAGCACTGCTTTAGATGAGGGAAAACCTGACACCATCTAATGAAAATTTTTCAAAACCACTGGGAGCTACTAATAATTTAGCAAGAAATAACTAAATAATGGCATCGTTTTCTCTGTAGAGCTCTCGGATCTGCAGTTCAGTGACAGATAATCCTAAATAAACATGAATTGCTTTGCTGTTGTTACATACTATTTATGTAAAAGATCCTTGTGGACCTTGCTCTCTGACTTGTTGTTCTAATTTATTCTGTGAAAGGAATACATAATATTAAGTTATTACATGTTCTTGATCCAAAGCCCATTTTCAGTTGACAGTGGATTTTTTCCACCAAGTTCTGTAACATCTGGTTCACACCTCATAGGCAAGCAAGGCCTTTCCCCAGCAAAGCCAGGACATTGTTCCAGGGAACAGATAATTTATGTAGCCCTGTAGGTTCACATGGCACTCTTATATAAAATACAAGAAGGTGGTGAGTCTCTGTCCTGAAGAGTTCATAATCCAAAACAGGTGAGGGTTGGCCATATGGACAGAGAGGAATTTAATGCATCATTTTGGTTTGCTTTTAGCTCTATCATCATCAAGTTTGTTTTGTTTCTTTTTAAACACTTGGGAATCTTAGTGCTGATGATCATCTTTCATTCTGAAACTTCTCAGCACAGGGGTGTATCTCTAGCCTTCTCGAGAGACTGTCAGCAGGAGGGTGGGTGATAGGTGAGCACTGTGGGTTTGGAGGAATTTGGGTGGAGTTCCTGGGTTAACGTGGGACTGCACGTGCAGAAAGTAGTGACTGGAAATGATGCACTCATGGTGCTCTGCTTGACTCCAGGCCACATGTGAGCTGTCCATTTCAGTATTACTCAGTGTGTGTGTGTGAGTTAGGCATGGGCTTTGGGAGTATGCCTGGAGGGGCTCAGCTCTGCCTCTGCTGCCTTTTAGAGTCCATGTGCAGAGCTTGATTTTGTGGGAAGCACAAAATACTACCAGCCAGCTGTAACTTGTGTTTTACTATTCCTGAGTGTTTGAGATTCTTTCATGTTTTGGGTTTCTTTTGTACCTTTCTTAAGCAAATGGAAGTGGTGTTTGTGTGCATTTGCGCAGTTGCAGATAGGGGTTTTAGGATCTCTCTGGATTTAGGCAAAAATTGCATTTGAATGCTCATGTTTCTCTTGACTGCAGACTCCATTACTCCATGAAAGAGACATAAACATGCTTGGAATTGGCACGTTGCAGTTGGGCAAATGTTTCATGTGCGTACCAAAATCTCTTCTGTTAATTATTAGGAGCTTAGGAGTGTAAAGGAAGACTAGTGGTTTCTTTTCTTCATTTTCCTTCCTGTCCTTACATGTAACATGTTTAAACTGTAGCTTGCAATTTTTTAAAATAATTAGCACCTTAGAAGTTACTGAGACCATTTTGGAAGCATGATGTGGTGAAACCATCCTTTAAAAACAGTTGATCTTTCAGTACGGGTATTTGGAAACAGTAGTAGCAAGAGACACCAACAAAAAAAAAAAAAACAAAAAACACCCAAACAAAGCCAAAAATTAAACCCCCATGCAATTATTCGAAGGTGTGAAAAATAGGTATGTCTAACTGCATCTTTAATCATATTTCTGTTAAAGTCCTCTTCTCTATGAAGTAGCTATTAATGAATGTGCATTACTTTTTATTTGTTTAGGGAGGCTCTGGCAGCAAAGGCAGCAAGGAAACTGCCTCAAGCTCTGTTTGCTTATCTATGACAGTAAAAGAACTTGGTTTGCAACATCCTGTGTTTTCTATTGTATCTTTGAAAAATATCTGTTATACTGTACTGGGACAAACCTTCTAACTTTTGTAAAATCCTTATATGTCAATGTGTTGGTACAGTGTTGATGTATGCATGTAGAAATAGCTAGTGTATTCTAATACAAATAAACTTATTTAAAAATTAACTTTCTGTCTGAGGTAGGTCAGGCTAGAAGTTGATCAGTCTTCCTTTTTAATCTCTGAACGTGAAACATATCTAGAGCTTCAAATGCAAGTGGCTTAGGGCGTATTCAGACATTAAGAATATTAATCATTGACCTGAGACTAAGATGTCTCAAGCTAATTATTATCCACATTCAGGAATGACTTCTGAAGGGCTTTCCATGTGTCTTCAGCCATGACTATTCCTGAGCTGCCTATTTATAACTGTAGTTCCCCTAGGGCTGTATTTCCCTTTCTGATGGCAGCAACTCAACTCTCGGTTTCTTCCTGTGTTATTTATCTTGGTGGTAAGACCTTGTGAGTTGGTGGTGATCAGTCATTACCATCATGGGTTGTGTCTCTGTTTCAACCACAGGAGCTGTTTGGAGCTGCAGGAACTGGTTCCACACATTCCACTTCTGCTGGGTAGAAAGCAGTGTCTGCGTTTGCATTAAAATAACCTCCTGATGTAGAGTTTGGCTCATAGCATGTGACAAGGATATATTAAGGCCATACGTTTCCAGAATTGGCTTCAAGTGCCTGGCTGGGATGGGAATGCTGGCATCCAATTTACACTGAGCTTCCTCTCATTTAGCTTCCTGGGAAGAGGAAGAGATTGCTTGGAGAGGGCAGCATGGATTAGAGGGCTGAAAGAATGTCAGTGGAAGTTAACATTTGCAGGAAATTTGGGATTAGACATTTGCCTCCCTTCTGGCAAAACCCCACCCAGCGGTAAGGAGACTATTTAGGTTGGATCAGTTTCTCTAAAAAGGTAAATCAAGAATGCTTACTTAACTTTTTGCTTAGTTCAGGCAGAGCTAAGTGGTGGGAAGGCTTCATTTTTGTGGAAAAGGGCATTCATCCCATCTGTAGTATAGTGACCATTCTGCTAAAGCAATGGAATAATTCCTAGGATTTTTATTTTCTGATTTCGTCTCTAGTTTCTTCTGCGCTGCTTCTGATACAATGGGCACTATCTTGCCATTTGAGCTCTAATACGAAGTTTTAGTTGATAAAGTTTAATTTTATGCAACTTTATTGCTATACTTAACACTTTGTGAAAGATCTCTTGAATTGTCAAGCAATAGAGGTGGAGGGGTTTGTCACAACTGAGGTGCTCAGTGCTTTTCATTTTGAGAGTTAAACCCTCCCTTAAATCAGCAGAGGGATTTCCTTATCAGAAATGCTTATACCTTTTACCTCAGGGAAAAGTAATAAAAAGGAGACAAGTATGAGAATGATACAACTCAAGAATATACACTGGGTTTCTGATATGCAAGGAGGAGAATTGCTGATTTTGCTTTCAGGGAGGCGAGTTGGATGTATATTGGTGTTTCCAACAGTGTTCTGTGGGAGCTTCACTTTCAAGTGATACTTATTCCTAGAATTTTTTTACATTACTTGTGCAATTCATTAATGCTATACAGAAGAATACTTTTATAGATAAATTTTTTAATCCTTAAATATTTCCTTTGAGTTTTTGACTGTGCTTTGTCATTTATTTAAAAGAAAAGTATTACCTGTAATCCTCGACTGATGTTTCCATTGAGGGTAAACAAAACATTTAAATTAAGTGAAGGACTTCAGTGTTTCTCCACAGGTAAAGGCATTTGCTCTAAGTAAGTTTTACCCTCACTTGACTTTATTTCCTGTATATGTAAATTAAGTACAAAGTTCTATAAATGCTACTGTTGCAGAAGGCTCACTTGAATGCAGTTTTTGAATGCAGCAACAATACTGCAATATTTGCTTAAACAAGGCCCTTGCTTTAACAATCATCCTCAATTCATTTCAGGTGAAGTAAAGGTTAAAAAAAGATGCACGGTGTATGTGCATACATGCATGTGTTTTCACCCCATCTAGGCTGAAAACCCCTTACTGCAAAGAGAAACAATAAAAATTCCAAAGCCATATCCAATAGGCAGCTTTCCCAATTTCATCTTCAGTGATTTAGAGCTTTTATGTATTGTCTGAAAGTTTGATTTATGTCTTTTACTCTGCTGCCTCTTTTGCTTTTATATGTAATCTCTTAATTAGGGGGGAGTTTTAAGTATTGTGAGCTGATACACACTGATCAAAACTATGAGTAAATACATTGCCTATGATGTTAACTTTGACCTCTGATTTTAGCTTCAGTACCTCTTCATCTTGCACATGCTTGTCTTAATTCTTGATCAAGTCTTTAGGAATAGCTGTGAATACCTTGTGAAGATGGTAAATTTGTTAGGTTCAGTATGGGCTAGGATAAGTCCTTGGCAACAAACAGTCTTTTTGCTGCTCAGTGGAAGTCTCAAAGTTTGTACACCAAGCCACAAAAATATTGGTCATGAGAAGTTGTAGGGAAGAGTGTTGGTGTTTTGCTTAGCTTGACATGAAGCAGTGTAGCAGTTTGCGAATGAGAAGCAGGCAAGTTTTCCTTCTGCTCCCTTTTTATATGTCAGTCAGAAACACTTTAATGCTTTTTGATAGTTAGTTTAACATGTAATAAAAATCAGTGTAATAGAGGTGGACAAGTGAGTAGGTGAAGATCAATTTCCTGCTGTATTGAAGCAAATGACTTGCAGTGGAAGCATGAACAAAAACATATGAGAGTATTCATCCTTTTCCATGCTGCTTATTCCATAGGGTAATGTCGAAAATAATTTACATATTACTATTTTCCTAGACAGGTAAAATTAGGGAAGAAGGACTGGCCAAGCAGTCACCTACAGGTGACTCTTCTGAACGTGTGTCTGGGTTTCTGGCAGTTGGAGTATAAAATGGGAAAATCAGGAGCCCTACCTTTGACGACACACAGGCACTCATGTCCTTCCATGTGGGATTACTCTTTTGTCCTGCTGCTCCCTTCTGTACAGACACCCAACTGGAGCTTGATCCTTGTCCTCCCTATGCACCGTTTGGTTGTGTATTTTAAACAGATCACACTTCCACGTGTGCTATTAATGTCAACAGTCTAAAGTCAGAACAAACTTACTAAGGAGGTTTCTGTGTTTTATGGTTTTAATTCTGTATCTCTGCATAGGGGATGGGGATTTTTGCCACACAGGAGCACCAGCTGGAAACTGGATAGTGTAGTCTGGAGTGTGTGGGGCCTGGGGCCACATGCCATTGCTGCTTCTCAGGAGCAGCTCCTCATCCTTACCTGCAGAATTAGTGTTAACACTGTGAAGTCAGGCTGTACTGTCTAATTGTTAGAGTTGTAGCTGTGACAAACAGTGAATTCTTGATTGGAATTCCTTTTGTAGATCACCTCAGGGGGAAAGAAACCACAGCAAGGGCTTGGGATGCGAATCTGTTGCTGTACCCAAAATGTTGCCCAGACTTCCACAGGAGCTGTGTTCTTGCACCAAGCTTTGGGTTACATTTTGTAATCTCTGTTTTAAGTTATATTCCTCAAGTTTCCTCACCAAACCAGTAGTCCTTGATGCTGCCCACTGGCGTGCTGTGGCAATGCAAGTGCTTTCTCTGGCCTCACCAGTTCTGGAGTTTGAATTCACAATGGGTAACTTCACACAACCCTCTTTTTGTGTCTTGTTCTTCCTTCCCATCCTCGTTCTTGCCTTGCTTTCTCGTCCCCCCCAAACCAAAAAAGCAACAAACGAATAAATGTAATAAATCTGGTTCCAGCTGCACCCATTGCTCTGTTTGTGCTGCCAAAAATCACGTTCAGGGATTAGTCATCCTCTCAGACTCTGCTGCATCACTCCTTATGCATTGCAAGAGGAAGAACTAAGGATCACCACATACAGAATTTCACTTGTCTGCTGTGACTCTTCAGGTCATCTCCAGCTCACATGGAAATATATTTTTCTTTCATTTTTGTGGCAGTTATATTCCATTATTCAAATAAACCATAAGAATAAACTTGTTTATACAGCTGTTGATGCACACAAATTGAGGGGAGTAAGACAACTTTTGTGAAAGCTGAAGATGTGTGATAAACATTTATAGTCTGCAAAACCAAGTATTCAGAGACTAGGCGTAACATTTTGATGGTGTAAGGTGAGATTGTCTCTGAGGTACTTTCCCACATGGTATTGAAGTCCAAATTGATTTAATTTTTCTTTTCCCCACTTGCGTGGAAAAAGAATCTCACTGAAGGGGGGTAAAGTGGGGAAGGAATTCAGGCTTGGAAATTGCAGAAACCCGCTAGTTAGATGCGTGTTTCTTTATTACTAATTTTTCCTCTCATTGTGAATAATAACTGAGGCAGAAAAGGCCAAGATGCCCAAACCCCAAAGGTGGAAAGGTCAGAAAAAGGTAACTTACCAACACTGACTATAAAGACTAATACTTTGATTTTAATATTCTTGCTTTAAATGAAGAGAGGTCTGTTATATGTGTTGTTCTTGTTCATCTACTGTGTGTAAAATACTTCTTTTGAGTTCTGAAATACTTGTGGGCTTTGGGGGAGTTTTGTTTGGTTGGGTTTTTTGCGTTCAGGACATTCCAGTTTCCATCCAAAATCATCTAAATGAAAAATACAGCATAAGAAAAAATAATTTCTTACTGTCTTAATGTAGAAACTCCCCAAAGGGGTTAAACTATAAACTTTTCAAGCTGGAATACAAGGAAGTCAAAAGCTTGTCTTCCAGCTGTCTTACAGTTAGGTTTTTTTTTTTTCTTGAAGGCCCAGTGGTTTGCAAGCAGAGCCAGTTTTTCAGGGTCAGAGTACAGCCTTACTTGTTTTGTTGGTGTCTTCCAGTGTCTTGTCCTCTTCTGTTTTTTCTCCACTGAGAATAGCTTACATATTTTGGCTCGTAAACACTACAATTACACTTGGGGAAAGGGGAGGAAAGAAAGTTGTAGAAAGACAATCCCTTAGATTTTCGCTCATTTTGGGAAGAAGCACGAGGTTATTTACCCGGGGATTAAACCTTGCTGCCAGTTATTCCTGATCCTTTTGGTCAGTTGATCCCTCGAGGCGAGGAGAGCACTGATGAGTGTTCACTCTATCACTTATTTTATATGAAAATAAGGGAAGCTCTGCAGAGGTGCTGTTCTGCAGAGATCATGAACTCTGAGTCATCCATCTCTAGGCTGAATTTCCTCTAAATGTTATGTAACTCAAGTATTTATACAATTGGAACACATATTCTAGCTGTAGTACTTGGGTTCTGCTCTCACATGAGCAAAAACACAGCTCACCTCTTTTCAGGCTATGGGGCATAACACTGAGTTTTCACTAATAAAGCTGTTCCATTGCAACATGCACTTGAGGTTTTCCTGAAATGATTCCAGATTTTTCAGGGGGAAAAAAATAAGATCTTGGCACTTCAAACTGCCTGGGTTAGAATGATAAAACTGAACAAAAAGTTGATGCAGCAGTGATCTATGCAGTTTTCAATATCATCTTTACTTTCAAGTTTAACTGCTCTAGTAAAAACTCAGTTCCGTGTTTTCCAGAGCTTTGTGACGCTCTGCTGTTACAATAAATTCAATACATAAACTGTAAATTAAACACAGCAATAGTTTAAGAAGTAAGGGGTGTTGTTTAATTTCTTTTTAAGGGTTTTTATGAAAGCCCTGACTTATTTTAAAGTTACAGCATGGAGTTGAAAGCTAGCACAGACTGAGCATTTTGATACTTCAGTAAATGCACTTCATTTTGCATGTCTAAGGTAGGAGATAAACTTGTCTTTGTAGTAACCAAACTGAGTTGTCTTTTTTGGTCTAATGTGGTAATTTTTAACATTGTACTCTACAAAGATCATAAGGATATTAGATGGCCAAATCTCAGTGGCTGGCAGTCAGTCAACTTTTCCTTTGAAGATCTCATGCATCTTTCTCATATGTCCCCAGAATGTGAATTTCTGAAGCTGTGGGCTTTCCTTTTACTTCAGTTTAGTTTAAGAAACAGGGAGGATTTGATTTCTTTAAGACAGAAGTCTCCAACCTTTATTGAGAGGGTAAAGGACTGAAGGGATGTAACTCGTGTCTTGAATGACATGCATTCTTCTTCTGTCTCCTCTCTTGTGGTTCCTTTCATGTTGGATCTTTTTAAACTCAGTCCTGCACCATTCTTTGTTTTACTATCTCGCTTTTCCTTGTAGCTAGTGCCTTCCAATTTTCTGTGTATTCCACTGCCTGTTGCACAATTTAAAAAAAAAAAAAAATCCTGGCCCAAAGCCTTTTATCAGAAACAAGTGAATTCTTTGAAATTGCTTTTTTCACATCTGGACTGAAAAATGGTGAAAAAAGTATATGTATGTTGCTGGTAGAATTTCACCCTCCTGGAAATGTTTTATTTCAGCTGTAACTTATTATCCAATAGTTGTTGAAACCAAAAATATAGTATAATGAAATCTGGCTGACGCTTTCAGTTTTTCCACATGGTGAACTAATCTGGAAGTTGTGGTGGTGTCCTTGGGATTTGGATGTAGAAGATAAGAACTGATAGAGAAGTCTGCCATAGTTGTGAGTTATGCAGTTATGGAAAACTTACTGGTATTGTTGCTGTTTTCTTAATGCGTTAGTTTTCTTCTTGGAAGTGTCTGTGCTAATTATTTTGACATTTTAATTGTTTTTATTCCATCTCAAGTGTGATGAGAGGTATGAGCTCACCATGCTTATTGGTGAGATCTTAGGATAAAAGAGAAGTCCTTTAGTCTCAGTGGACATGCCTAGCATTTCTAGGATCTGGCTTTCCATTCATATATCTGAAGTCTTTGGTGTCATGCAGTTCCTTCTGCTGTGTTAGTACTCAGTGGGTTAGTGAAGCACTGTAGCTCTTTGCCGGGATGAAATTTCAGTATAATATGCCTGTAATAGGGCTGGTGGAATTTTCACTGAGCCAAAGGCAGCCACAGAATGAGAGTTGACACTGAGCTAAATGACTGCATGGTTTTCACAGTGTAAAGAGTGTCTGCACAAAGTTTTTCCCTGTTGGCTGGTTAGAGATGGACAGATAGATTACACACTGTCGTAATAAATAAACACTGTGAAATGTCTGCTCTGACCTGCTAAACCAAGAAATAAAATTTCTGGAGTCTGGATAAGCTTATAATGAAAAGCTGCTTTTGGGTAAAGGTGAGGCAAACCAACATATCTTGACACCTGGAGATTCAACAAGACTCGATTTAAATTTGATAGGCTTTACTTAAAAACCATTTTAAGGTAAGCAAAGAAATATTTGTGTTGAATTGTGAAAGTTTGAAATTCCCTCTGAAATGGATGTAGAGCCTGCTGTAGCTATTACTGGTCATTTGAACTTCCTGGAAGTTGTTGAGCATCTTGGGTTTACTCTGTGGAATTCTTTTGAATGATCAGAACTCAGCCACACTTATTAACAGACAGAAGTTCTCAAGGAAGACCAGAGATGCAGTTAATGGCTTGTACTATCTATAAGTCAACAGATTTAAAAATGGTAAACATAGTGTTTTCAGAAAATGAACTTATGCCTTTGTAGGAGAAAAATAGAAACTTAATTTTTATGCATTCTTAAATGCTTTCTTTTTAATAGATAATGGAAGAAACAAACACACAGATTGCTTGGCCATCAAAGTTGAAGATTGGAGCAAAATCGAAAAAAGGTATTTTATTTTGTTTTTATGGGGTGGGATTAGTTGCTGGAATAGGAAAACCACAGAATAAAGAATTCAGTTTTTAGAGTCATACACCAATACTGGACACATGAAACAATTTTCATTTCAGTCTACTGTTTCTTACAGAAATTTCATGTTAGTTATCTTGGCTTTATGAAGGTATTTGATGTACAAAGCCATTTTAAGGAGCTTGCAATTCTATGAGTACTTTATTTACTCAGTACTGTTGTACTTACTCTATGAAGCACGTGTGCCTTCTGCTGTATAATTCTGTGTCTAATCAGAACAGTTTCTTTATTTTACAGGAGCCAAAGTCAGTGTTTCTGGTAACACTGTAGATGAGTGGTTGTTCTGTGGGGTTTTTTGTTTGTTTCTGTAGAGTACAAAATGAGTGTTGGCCAAGCCCAGCAGAACAGTAAATACTCATTATGTCCCTGTCAGGGACAGCCTGCACCATTTTTGGGGTTCTTTAAGAAACCTAAGTGGAGCTATTTATTAGGCATGACCAGTATTATGTGTTTTAAATTATGCTTCTTTTGCAAGTCAAGCCCATTAGTGTGCAGTCTGGAACATCTCTCTTTGAAATAAACCTTCTTGTTGTATTCTTAAGGAATTATAGCTGTGCCTGATTGGAAGTAACAATTCCTCTTCTGCACAAAAAAGTAAATTGGGAGTAATTTTTAACGTTGCATGTATTTCTGTCCAGGCAGATACATATTAAAAACCAAGAAAGTGAAGTTCAGGTAATTGCTCTGTATGTTATATACAGATTTTATAGGTGGAGGTGTGGGTTAACCTTTAGTAAATGGATAAGATCTCATGGGAGGAAAAATTATCTCTCTAGAAAGGTGCAGGATTAATAAAACTTTTATGCTGTAAAGTGAGATTGTCTCTGAGGTTTTTTCCCACACCACGTGGTATTGAATTCCAAATTTATTTTTTTTTCTTTTCCACACTTGAGTGGAAACAGAATCCAGCTTAAGTGGGGAAAACTGGGGAAGGAATTTAGACTGGGAAAAATGCAGGTGTTATGTATGTGGGCATTAATATGTGGAACTAACATTTATAGTAATGCAAGGGTGACAAGGACTCCATGCAAACTTCTCCTCTACCTGTGATACATAGATATTTCTGCACACCCTCAGCCTGAGCTGCTGTGAATTGATGCACAGCTAAAGCTCCTCAGGAAACTGAGGCACGAGAGTTTGTTTTTCTTCTGAGGACAGAAAAGAAGAAATATAGTGGTGCTTGCACCTTTTTCCCCTAATTTAAATGGGCTTAGTTCTGAAGATGAAAGGCCAAGAAAAGAGGGGTGAGAGAGGTGGTTGGCTGGGTTTCTGCATTGGTGCTTAGAGATGCAGCTTTTAAAGCAGATTAATTTAACCTCTATATGAGTAACCTCAAGTAGAAGATAATGTGGTGAAGCTCTATCAGTATATGGAATAAATTTGAATACCAAGGGAAATAAAACAGCTAGGAGTTATGAGCTGATAAAACTAAAAATTGAGGAAAGGGAACACATTTTACAGCTGGGTATACTGAGCGTATCTGCAGTGGGAATGAGTATCGTGCAAAGTCTTCATGCCAAAAGAAACTTTAGATAGTGAGATAGTGATGGGCTGCAAACTAGACATTTTAGCAATATGCTTTACTATTAAAAAAAGTATTTCAAATGCCTGTGGATTTCAGGGTGGCTCTAGAGTTAAGACCTGTGCTCTCTGGCCAGCTTTGGTGTGCTAAGTTGTGTATATATACACCTAAGATAGTAAATTACAGCATATGTACAAAGAACCCCTTAACCCCGAGGTTCCTATTTCTTGTGAAATAAAATGTAGTTTATATGTTCTGTTTACACTTAATACCAATTGTCTGCAATTCTGTAACTTTCCATTTGCAGCCACAGCAGCTGTTTATATAGGGGGAAATATTCCAAGTGTTTAACATACTCTTAGCTTCACTTAATGACATTTAGTGATTGAGAGGAGAGTCTGCAGCATATAACTGGCTGGCTCTCCAGGGACTTGAACTCAGAACATGCTATCTCTCCGTCTCCTTGGCTGGGGACTGAGTGCCTGAGTCACTCAGTGAGGGAGCAGCAGCTATGGATGGACTGTTTTACCCCAGCCCTGTGCCAGACCCGATCATAATCAAGAGATACCAGGTTTTTCAGAGATTTGCAGGATAATTTGCCTGCAGTTTCAGCAGCTTCTCATTCTGTGTGTGTGATGTGGTCTTAGGTCATTCACAGCTTTCTTTCCAATGCAGGGGGAAAACAGTCATTAGAAAAACATTGCTTTTATGTGATATTGGTCAGTCTGTCATGAAACACTTAATGTATTGCTCTTCTCACTGCTATTGTCAGTTATTAATTTCACACCAATACTAAATCAGTTAGGACAAACTGTTTTCTTCTGAATTGAAGCACAAAGGTATTGAAATTTACAGCCAAGGTGCGCACAGTAAGGTTCAGCAAGGATATGAAGATTAAGTTCTGTACAAGATCCAGAATCTTTTCGTGATCTTTTAGAAAAAAGTGGACTACAGTAAAGCTGGAGCACCAATAGTAGGTGACTTGTGAGCTGCAGTATCATTTCTTTTCTGTGTTATATGTGTTACAGCTTTTGAATTGATAGGTGCAAAATGCTGTGTCTTAAGTATCATAATGGTAATTCTTTAACCTATGCTTGATAAATATTTTCTGATTTTTTTTAATTGCGGAAGACTCTCTATTTAATGTCTAAATATAGCACAGATTTTTTAAAAATGCTAATTAAAATTTATTATTTGAGTTTTCTAAAATACTTCATTGCAAAGCTAAATTTTGAAAAAGCCCAACTATTATCAACTCTCAACGGTTTCATAATAGCAAAACAGGAATTTCCTGGTTTTAACGAACACCAGATGCTGCAGCCTTGCTCTAGTGATGAGGAGGGTTAAAGTATTTTGAAATAAATGTTTAAAAAACACACAAACAGATATAAATCTTCCATAGCATCTTAAAGCAAGCCATTTGTTCAGGTTGACAAAGAGATCCCATAACATTAAAGATTTAGGGAGGGAAGTGAACAATTTAAAGCACTTCGTGACTGATTCTTGTCATTGGTAATGAAACAATCATTGCTGGCATGATTTACTCTGCTTTGCACTGGAGCTGTAGAGCTCAGGGTATACCAAAGCCTCATGTTCTTGATGGTCTGAGGTGTTCTGTAGTCTGCTGAATTAAAGACCAAAATGAGAGAAACTTTTGCTCTCAACATGCTTTGTCACTCTGTTGTAGTTACTGCTCCTCAGGAATGCTGTTAATTGTCTTTTAAAGATTTATTCAGTGGTATAAAAGTGTGAGTAGATTGCCAAATCCTAAATAGTCAGATGCTGTAGATCTACAAAGACTTTTTAAATAGGCATCAGCTAATGTTTTTCTCTCCACTCCTTCCCCAAAATACTGACCTGTCCTGTTCTTGTTGTCCAGCCCTTTCTGCTGTGCTGTTGCTGGTGCTCACATTGGGGGACCAGGGTGGCTTAAAACTAGCCATGGATACCTTTTGGAGAGGGGAAGTTCCTTGTGCATTTTCTAGCTGTCTGAACCCTAACTAAATATGCTCATGTGTTTCCCCATGTGTTTGTATGGATCTGGAGTGCTTAATGCTTGGGGAGCAGGTGAATGTCATGTTACTCACCAGCAGTGCTTGCTGATGGTTACTGAAGGTGTTCTTTAGGAAATGGCTATGTGGGAGTTCAGATTTCACCTGTATTCTTTACTCCTTTTTATTTATTTTATTTTTATTCCCCCACAGCCCTGTGTCTCTTTGCATTTCAACAGCCATAAAGAAGTTATGGGATATGTGTGTGCTCAGAATGCCGACAGCCTGGAAACAGCTTTTGGGTGGCAGCCACAATAAGAATGTCTTCAGCTGCTGGAAGCTTAGTGGCTCCAAGCAGGAAGACGTTCAGAGAGTTGTAGCAGGGAATATTTTGGGAAGTTAAAAAAGCTGCTAGGGGAAATGCCAGATAAATTGAACTTACAGAGCAGATGTAACTCTGGGGTCTCTTCCACCATTCCCTGATAAAATGGACTTTTCTCACTCTTTTTTCTTCCTGTCATTCCCATATTTTCATTCCTCTTCTATTTTCTTGAGTCTCCAGCTCTTTTTTATGTATATCAATCCTTGAAGTTACTAATTTATTTCTTTCTTGATTTCTTTCTGTCCTCAGCTGCTATTATTGTGTTTCACTTCTTATTTACTGTTTCTGGCTTTGTGGTTTGTTGGGTTTTTGTTTTTCCTCTTTTCCCAGATGCATTTAAAGTTGGTCAACAAAAATCTAGTCTGTGTTCTGCTTGTATTTTTTTCTTCATCGGATTTTTCTTTTTACTAGTTCTTTAATATTTTTTAATAAGTCTTTAAAATTTAAATTAGTTTATCAAAATGTTTATTATGTGTTACTATCTCAAACACAAGTGCAGAGCATGTCAAATTCTTATCCAAGGAGAATAGCAAGGGGGGAAGAAAGATAGTGGTACTGAAGGCAGCAATAGCTAACATTGGGCACTGCTGGCATTTATTGCCTGGCAGTTTGATTTCACACTTTTGCATTAAGCTTTGCCTTTTGCAAATTATCTTGCAAGCCAAGTGCAGTATTTCCTTCTTTTCATCCTAAGCTGTGAAGGTAATGTGCACAATGAAGTTAGTAACTATAATACTACTCTTGAGGAAAATAACCACAGAGGGACTTCAGCTTCACTCTCAGTTATTGGAATGTTGTTTAGGTACAAGGGGAGCACTTTGCACATTTTAGGAGGCATTGTGATAAAAGCTAGAGCCTCCTTTTTTGTTAAAACAAATGTCACTGCCTGGAGAACTCAAGGCCAAACTTGAATGTGAGTTACTGCCTTAGATATCTAGAGTAAGCCAAAATATTTGTCGTTTGCAATCTTTAAATCAACTTTCAGTTGTTTGCCAGTACTGTAATAGAAGCTGAAGTTTGTATTTTGACGAAAAAGGGAGGGAGAGAAGAAAGAACTGCAGTGTCAGGCTGTGCAGCCTTATGAAAGTGTGCAAATAAAATGCCAGGCTATTTCCTTCTATGCTATAGGCTTTCTGATAAATCTCAGATCTGATTACAGGCTTTTCAGATAAAGTATTTTTGAAAAGAAAAATAAATTATATTCTCAATTCAGTTTGTCAATACAATCTTTTTTGAAAGGAGTGCAAAGTGCTTTTGAAGCTAAAGCTCTAGCAATAAAATATCCAAGGAGTGGTTAATATATGAGCAGTTCAGAGCTGTGCCTGCCAGTTCAGCATCCCATGTGCAAGCACTTCATCATTTACACACGTGTTCCATGGAGGGATTACATAATTTCTGAAAACACAAGTACATCATCAGTTACTCAGTATTGCTCTTGGTATTGCAACTGAGCTGAATCCTTCATTTGTACAAAGGAGAGACTGCCATGCAGAAATTTCAGTGAAACAGTGCCAAAAAACCCACCTCAGATTAGGGGATGCAAGCATGACTTTGTCAATGCTTATGTCCAAACCCAGTGTTTTATTATAAAATGTCAGTGATAATGGAAGAGCCAATAACCCTGTATAGCATCATTCTCTAGGAGTTGTGTGAACTTTAAACAGCACTATGACCTCTTGTAGTGTGTCTGGAAGTCTCTAGATTCTCCTTCTTCCCAAAAAAACCTCCAGCCAACCAAACTCCACAACCTCAAAAACTCCACCAAACCAAAACACCCCTAAATAAAGCAGTGGCTTCATGAGGCACATGTTGAGAAACTTTGAGTAGAATGAAAAGTACTTGTGTAGCATCAAGTGGTTTTGGACTCTTGCTTCAGGAGATTGTCATTGCATTGATGGTATTTTGTGGGAAATACAAAGTTTAGTGGAATTAATAGATTTCTCTGCTTTCAGTTATCGCTGGGATTGCTGAAATACTGAAAGGATTTTGGTCTATGCCACTAAATTTGTGTTGCTTACTTAATCTTCTTCTAAATACCAGGTGGCTTGGTGTACTTCAGAGGCTGGCATGTTTGCAAAGTGCAGTTATATAACCTGAAATTTTCCCCAAGAAATTGGCCAAGTCCTAGTTCAGTCAAATAAGCCTAAAAGTAACTAAAAATTGTGTAAAATTCTTTGTCTTATGTAACTCCTAAGCAGATAATACTGTGCTCTATATGGTTGTGTGCATATCTTCACTGAAAGAGTGGTGAAGGGTTGGAACAGGGAAGTGGTGGAGTTGCCATCCTTGGCGGTGTTCAAAAAAAACAAGCAGTTGTGGCACTCAGTGCCATGGTTTAGTTGACAAGTTGGTGTTCAGTCAAAGATTGGACTTGATGATCTTGGAGGTATTTTCCACCCTTACACATCCTGTTATTCTATACAGAATAATGACTGTTAGGTTTGCTTTGTTTTTTAGGTCTTTCTTGGGTTTGAATAATGGAATTTTTCATGAAGAAGATCAGTATAGTTTGGAAAGTTAAAGGGATAAATGAAGATGTGTGCATGCATATATGTGTCTAGATAGATAATGGAGGAAAATAACTCTTCACTGAGGTTAAGAATGTTCTTAGAGTTTTTATGTAGATTTAGACAGTCTATAGCAGCAACTTGGAACACAGAAATATTTCAAATCAATTGGTATTTATTACAGATACTGCTGGCAAATTGGGACTTAAATCATACGACAGGAGGAAAGGCAATTTACATCTGCATATAAATCTGTGCGACCGCTTTAGTTTATTTTTAGGGTTTTTTTTCTGAAGAAATTAAAGGTTGTATATTTCAGAGATGGTTTATTTTGCATGAAAATGTTTTCTTAGAGAACCTGCTTTTCTTAGTTATGATTGATTTGATCTTAATTCTTTCAATCTAGAAGTGATTCCTGCTACTTTCCTAAAGACTATGCCTGTGTAAATTGTGGGGTGAAAGTATTCGTGTGAATAGGATTTAAAAGTCCCCTGTAATTTCATTTACTTTTAAAATTGCAGTCTCTTCATTTGTACCCCAAAATGACCTCTAAAAGTGCGTAAAAGTGTTGTGAATAATAGAAAACAGAACTTCATGTGCTGCAATTGCTTTTGTGCCTGCCACTACTTATCTGTGTTGCTGGTTTATCAATCTTAAAGAAAAACACTCTTTACTGTGTGTTACTGTAAAAGGGACTGATAATTGGTGTTTCTGTAAATACAATGCACTGAGTTTTGTTTTGCACATCAGTCTGAAATGCTAAATCAGCCCCACCTGAGAAGGTCACAGAGCATCACAGGACTACCAAATGCTTCAGACTTGCTAATGAAACAAGGACTCTTAACAGTAGTTTTTCATAGTTTGGGTCAACTCCTGCTCTTGACCTGCTTTGATATCTTTGTGTGCTGTTTCTAGTTAAAATAACTGTAGCTTCTGCTGTTCTCACCAAAAAAAAAAAAAAAACCAAAAACAACCAAAAACTAAAACCAAATCAGATCAAGTGAATGTGGGATATAATCAACTAATTTTCCTACCTTAATTTCAGTGCTATGAATAGCCACTTAATTGGTTTAGAGCCTTAAGCTCCAATTAAAAAAAAAAAGTGGGGTAATTAATCAGGCCCTAGGAGACCTGCAGTGGTATGTGGAGTTTTTCTGACAAACTTGAGCTTCTCACCCACTAAGATGCATTTGAAGATTGTACCAACTGTCCTGGAAGACTGTACCCTAACTCTTGGTAGGAATTTTAAATATATGGAGTGATGACTCTTGCTGTTCTGTGATCTTTAGCTAGGGATGTAGAGTGATGCACAAAAGAGAGCACCTAAGCCGCTGAAGTACCTAAATGTGTAAGTGCTTAAAAACAGAGCTACCTTTTGTCTTGGTTCATGATCAAGGCTTAATTTATTTAGTCTCAGCACTGATTTCAGTGTGCAGTCAATGGAAGTATAGGCTCAGATTGCCCAAAGTCATTCTTACAGAGAAGGTAATTTATTTTATCTCAGCTGGAGCTCTGCTGGCAGCTTGGTGGCTGCTGCTGCTCTGAGGTTTAGGCCCTCGTGAGGGTTTAGCTCCTCACAGAGCTGTTGGGTGCCTTCCCTGTTCATGTGGATCACCCTTACCGGCCAGGAAATAGTCCCTGTCGGTAACTGCTGCAGGGAGGTGATGGTTTGGTGACTCTGCTGTGGGCATCCATTCCCTCGGAAGAGGAGCTTTTCACCTGCTTACACAGAGGGCAACAACAAGGTGCTGTAAAATGAGCTTTTCAAGTCTCTTTATCAGTCTTTCCCATCTGTGAGTGGCAAGGGGATCCCAGTGCACCAGTTTGAGACACCTTCATGTAATAGCAGTAGGCACAACCGTTTGTGATCACCACAGCCCTGGGACAGCCTTATTCCATATGTTGTGAATAACAATCAAGATGCACTCTCTTGTGTCTTTTCCAAGCACTTGGAAAGGCAAGACTGGTAAGTGCTTTTGCTAGAAATGAAATCAGGGAGGCAGGACAGTTTTCACAGCTGGCAAACAGCACAGTTGTGGTCTCCTCTCTCTCTCCTGCCTTGCTGCATGCTTCCAGCCTGTCCCCTGCCTCCACAGCTCCCTGCTAGGCAGCTCAGCCCTGCAGCCTGGCATGCCCTGCTGGCAGTCCCACTGACGCAGCAAGCATTCAGGGCTGCTGCGTTACGAAGGCCCGTGCTCTTTTGTCAGAAGAATCTTTCCTAAAGTTGTGTTGTTTTGGTTCCCAAGGTATAATGTTGTGGGTCTGACTTTATACCGGTTCAGTAAAAGTTTTCTTAAAAATCTCGGCATTTAAATGCCTTTGCCTTGTTGGCGCCCATGACAACAGAACCGTTGGTTTGGGTATTCTGTGTCAGCTCTCTGTGTGCTGCAAAATTCTTTGCAGCTCTCATTTGACCTCCCTAAAAACAGGAAAAGATTCACCCTGTTATGCAATTGTCCATCTAATAAGTGTGTATACAAGTAAATTTTTTTTTAAATTACATTAATATCCTCTAAGTAGATGAATTGCACATGATTCTGCAATGGAATAGAAAGTTAGTCATGCCAGGAGATAAAGGGTGCTCTGTAATGCTTCTTGAGAATGCTGGCAGGATTTGAGGTGAGGGGAGTAAGATAGTTTCTTATCTCTGCAGTTGCTTCATAAAGTAAGATTTCAGTTAGATATCGTACATGGTCTGGGAAATTACAAGTTTTTTCTGTTCCTTTGAATGGCATTAAATTTACTTTTGTGCTTGACCTTGTTACAGCAAAACTAATGCTATTTGCATTACTCTAGTACTTTTTCCATTAGATGAGGGATTTTTCATCCTCTTGAGTACTTTTCATAAGAGAAGATGAACTCCTGGTGTTAAGTGTCCATAGTGCATTTTTATTTTTTTATCACCATGTACTTTTTCCTGGGTTTGGTTGGAGACGTGTTAAGAAAGGGCAAGTGTCATGTTTCATGTTTTTTTAATGATAGCATGCTCCTGCTTCAATGTGTTTAAATCCTAATGGTTGAAAAGACTTGAAGGGATGTTGAGAAGTTCTTGATGCCAATCTAATGCATTACTGTATGCAAATATCTGACACTAATACAAAAAACTGAGGGTGCTAAATTCAACACTCCAGTTATGCATTAAGCATTGTTCAGTGAGTGGCAATGATAGATTAGTAAACACAATTTGATTTTTTTCTTTTGATTTGGAACAAAAAATATCTTGAGTGGAAGAGGCCAGAACCTTCCAGCTCTCAAAAGCATAGAGAAACTTATATGTTATAGCAGAAATCTACTTAAGAGTCTTGTCACAGTTTGGAGAATAAAAAAATCGTAGCCTTTGCATATACTGGTAAGAACATTACATTTTTATACTTTGAAGGAATAATACCTAAAGTGGCATATTCTGCAGCTGACAAAAAAAATTACAGTCTTTCCAGTTTCTTGATACGGTGTTTCTGTAACCACATGCTCCAAAGAAGCTTTCCTGGGGACAGGAGCACTTGCAGGCTGCTGCATTCCCCTCTCCAAACCTGTGCCGCTCCTATAAACCATCTAGAATTACTGTGAGTGACTATTATCCTCTCCCTGCAAATCTGATGTATTCGGATATTTTTGTGTAGTTGCTTTGATTTCAAGCATTCTCTTTACACTGTGCATTCTAAATATAGACAGAGTCCGTGCCAAGACCAAGTGCAAACTTACAAAACCATCATTGATAGAAATTCTAGTCTGTTTAATGACTTCCTCTGGAAACTGTAACTTGAATCATATGATTTTTCTGAAGTAGCAGTAGGAGGGAATATCTGAAAAATAGCTGTAATACAGTTTTCAGAATTTAAAGCTTTTCATCTGTACAAATTTAACCTTGTAGAAAACTGCGCTGGTGGTGTCATTGCTTGATTATTTGGCAAAACTAACATTTTCTGTAAAGCAAGTCAGATCTAAAGAGAACAAAATCCAGGGCATAACTAGTGCATTTGTGACTTTTTTTCCCCCCAGATTTCTAAGGCTTAAATATTTGGTTTTTGATGGTAAATGCTTGTTGAGCAATCTGGTAGTTTTGGCTTTGGAATTGGCTTAGTTTATCTGGGGAGACCAAGACCATCTGGCAATGCTCACCAAACAAGGCCAGTCACAGAGGGCTGTTGGCAACCTGAGCTCCCTGTATGAACTCCTGTGAAAGGGAAAGGCAAGTGAGCTCATGTGAATGGGAGCAAAGCTGTGGGAAAGAACAGAGTTGGGAATGAAGTGAAATGGGGAAGGTGAGAGACACGGAGAGGAAATGAGTGGCTGATGTGGAGACTGAAGCCAGTTAAAAGAGGTAGGTGGGATGGGAGAAAACTTGAGGTTAGAGTGGGAGTCTTCAGGAAATGAGGGTTTTGAAAGAAAATTATAATAAAGAGTTAGTGACAAAGACGGTGTAAAGATAACAGGAAAACAGATGGGAGGTGCAGAAGAGGAAGATGTTGAGGAAGGACTGGGTGCAAATTTGTATTCCAAAAAGTGGAGAGGAGGATTACAGCCTGGTGTTCATAGGTGTCTGGCAGGAGGTTCCTATACATATCCTAGTACTGGAAATTAGCTCAGACACAACTCTGAGGTTCTTACCTAATGAATACTCTGGGGAAAAGCTGGTGAATGCTGCTGTATTGATGTGTACTTTTATTGCTGCCCTAGACCAGTGATTAAACGTCTAACATGTCACTGTTCCCATCTAATGTTGTTGCACAGCTTCCATAAAATTGCAATTTTGATGACTGCAATTTAAATTTGTTAAACATTTAACAGATGTCTTGTCTTGCATCAAAACATATGTATGACTTAAAATACTGGGAACACAAAATATGGATTTCTAGTCCATGGGAGCTGAGGATATTGGCAATTTCTACTAAAAAGTCACAAAACAGAATTAAAGTGTGTGCAAACAAACCAAGGCAGCAATAAAAAGGATTAATTTTGAGAGTAGCTTTCATCCAGCTGATTGGATTTGTGTCCAGTGCAATGTCAAATAATGTAAACTTGGTTTTGCAATGCTGGAGGAGAGGAGTAGCCAAGAAAGTAAGCTGACAAAATACTGGGTTTCAGGAAAGTGCAAGCTGTTTTGTGGAATTGGCTTAAAATACTCTGATGCCAAACAGCTCCCAGTGAGCTTTCTAGCACTAAATTTGTAGCTATGCATGTGCAAAACACATTCTTGTGTGTAGTTCCCCTCTCCTGTTCCTACTGCTGTGAGTGTAGTGAGCAGTAAAGCTCATGTTTAGCTCTCCTGCCTCTAGTACTGTCATGTGGAGGGTTACAAAGGTGAATTGGTGTGCTTATAGGTGCTCACTGGGTCCCTTCAAAGAAATCTGCATTGTCAGAAGGAACATGTGCTTTCTGTGAGGGGAAAAATACTGCAAGTGGCTGTTTGGGGTGCAGTATTTCTTTTATTTTTCTTGCAGAATTGAATACTGAAAGATGCTGCAAGAAGGAATCCCCATAGGAAAGCCATGAGAGTGCACATGGGTGAAATAGGGAAGGCAGCAGACTTTTGGATTCCATAAGTAAAGATGGAGTTAGTTCCAGAGTGATGAGGTTGGAAGAAAAATAAACCAAAAGGAACTACTATAGAGAAGGCCATTTATAGCATGAATTACTGGTAAAATGCCAGACAAAGATAAGAAAGCGATGACAAAACGGCTTATGCCTTTAACCAGCTGACTCATTATATTGAAAATGCAGTATAGCATTTAGCAGTGTAAGAAGCCCAAAAGAAGAAATTGTCAAGAAGTAAAAGACTCTTGGCCATTAACTCTCATTTTTTCTTGTCCCCCTAATGTACAATGACAGACACAGATTTTTTTGAATGTTTTCTGCTTTCTCGTACTTTGTTGTTTTTGCAAATAAAACTTTAACCCCAGTCATTGGCAGCATCATCAGCAGCTGAAAATGAACATGTGGTAACTTAGACTTGAACACCTAAATTGCAGTTCCTAAACCTGTGCCTGCAAGTGGTGCCCTTTGCTGTTCTGTTCTCATCTCCTGGCAGGGAAAAGATGGGAGCAAGAGCTGTGGGGAGAGTGCTCTCTACTTACTGATATTAAAATGAATTTTTGTCTTGCTGACCCTTTTTAGTTGTCACTGCCTTAAACACCCTAATGATACAAATTTCTCTTTCTTCTTTTTTTTCATTTTGCATGGGTAGGCTAAAGGTTATCCAGAGATTGAGGTGTGTGAGGCTATAGCTGCTAACTAAAATATTGACAGAAACCTATGCCCAGCATTGGCATTCAGGAGGTAAACTGCCGTGGTGGAGTATGGGGAGTCCTAGGTCATATTTTTTAGTTTCTCTCAAGCAATCCTTTGTTTTGTAAGTCTAGTGTTTGCAGGTAATTTTTTCAGTGACTCTCATGCATGATATAATACACAAGTATTTACAAAAATCCTTTGTTTTAATTCTGGTTGAAACTTACTCAAGTAAAATCGGTTGAAGGCAACTTTTTGAATATGACATAAATTCATTATTGATTGCATTATCAATATTGTGGGGTTCTTTTGCTGTACTTGTGAGCTAGAATTTGACTTTGATTTTTTTGCAGTTAATGGAAAACTTGTCTTTTCCCACAAGTATTTAGACAGCTAAACTGTGGGGACAATTTTCAGCTGACTTACGTTGTTTGCCTACAGCTCTTGCTCTACATTTTCCTGGTTCGAATTGGTGGGACACAAAATATTTGTAGGAGATGCTGAAAAGAGCTTATAATTACTTTTTTTCTATAGAGAAACAGTTATTGGAAAACTAACACTAGGTTGGTTTTTTTTTTTTCAAACGATTGATGTAGGACTTGAAACAACAATGATTTTCTTTGATTTTTCTCAGTATTTCAAATTAAATACCACTGCCACAATTATTCTGAGAGGACAGATTTTCTGTGTGGAGACCCAAACTTCTCTGCATCACTATCTTCTAGTCTAGTTTTTTTTATAATTTGCCAAGCAAAATGGCACATTTTGCCATTTGAAATGCATGCATGCACATAAATTATTCAGTCTTTCTGCCGGTGGCTGCTCTCTTCAGCTCCTCAAGGTGAGGTATAAAGGTGGGAAAATTCTGCTGTTTTCTGTGTTTATGACGCTTGGCTTGTGAATGTTTTGAAAGAATCTAAGTACTTCTCCGAAGTATTCACTTTAGGTACTAACTGCTAAGTTTGCTAATTAACCTGCAAACTACCTGTTGTAGTTGAAGGTTTGCTTACCCCAATGCAACTTTATAAATGGTCAATAATTTCTGTAATGTGTTGCTGAGGCAATCAATCTTTAACTGACTTAGAGATTTAAAGTGAGTCTCCTGCTGACATTGCGTTTATTGTTTGGACTGCCAGATTAATTACAGCATGCATTGTAGTTGCTCTATGATGAGCTCCATCTGCTTTTTATTAACTTTCTCTGTAAATGAGAAACTGTCAGTGTACACGCTTTCTTATATTCTGAAGAAAAATTCCCCCAAACCCTAGAATTGTGTACTTTAAAAATTAAAGAACAGTTGTGTTTAGATCACAAGTTAGTTTATTTCTTTTGTTTCTGGAGCAGCTGACTCAAGCATGGATGACTCCTCCCTGTTTTGCAATAAACAAATGGACAGAAAGACCATCCCAGGCCATTTGAAACTTGGCCACAGGAGTTCATGTTGGTTGTCTCCCATCTGAGCAGTTAGACACGCACAATCCACAGCATCCCTTGTGCCAGCAGCTGGCAGCAAATCCCTCATTTACTGGAGTTACTTATCCCAGCCTCCAGATTGCTGCCGCTTCACAAAACAGCCCCATCCATTAATTCTCTGTGCTTCGCGTGCAGGGTAGGTGACAGGCGAGAAGGCTTTTAAAGAAAGTCACATTTGCTTGAGCCTTTTATCTTGTTTGTGCTCGGCTTGCCAGTGTTTCTGTGCTCGGGGGTGTGTGTGCCTGCAGCCATGAGAGCTTAAAGTCATGCATTTGTACTGGCTCAGAGGAAGATAAAATAGATTTGTGGTCACATTGGTGAATGTTTTAAGGAAGCAAATTCTAGGTAGCAAAGGAGCCAGCAGGTGGGCACTGTACTTTTAGTATCTCTTGCAAAAGAGTGGTTTGAACTTTGTTCATTCCTGTAAGAGTAGGAAGATTTTGGGCTTTTCTGTTTTAGATCAGGGCTTGCTGTGTTTTCTGTGAAGAGCAGCGATTTGCTTATACTTGGCCAGACAAGGGAGGGGCAAAATACAAACACAGTTGTAATATGAAGGGAATTATCAAGGGGCTTAATATCTAGTGAGAGTGCTTGGCAGTAACTGTAGTAAAACTGAAATTTCAAGCCCTGGAATGTAGTAATATAAACTTATTGTTGCAATTAAATTACTTGAGAGTACAAATTGGTCACGATCTTTCAGTGAAAATTGAAATTTGTTGATGTATTGGTTTTGCATTTTTAGGAGCTTCTAGCAAGCCGATACCTTGCAATGTGCTCTGCACTGCATTTGCAAGTAAACTGGAGATTGACAGAGTGTTCCATTCTGATGCCCATCTTTCTATTTAAACTCAATTTTTGGGACACAAAAAGCAATTTATCAGAGTGACTGCTGAAATTCTCATCACAGAGGTGCTCAATAGGTAATTAATTTCCCAGAGGGGAGTTTTGCTATCTGTCTAATACTGGAGAGAGATGGACTGAAGTGATGCAGAGCAAATTCATCTGAGAACAGCTCAGGAATGATTTCTTGATTTGAAAGGCAACACTGGACATCTTTCAGGTGTTTGGTGTTTTTATTTCTCAGTGTATCACAAAGACATTAGTCTTGTAGATGAACAGTGTTCAGTGTTTGCTTGCTCTGAGCCCCTCCCTGAAAAGAAAAGCAGAAGTTTTTAAGTAGGTCACTGTTCTTAAGGAGATGAAGGTTCTCTTCCCAGATCAGCTGCAAACTGCCTGCTATACTGATGAAAATAATATCTGTGAATAAGAATAAATTTTTAATGTAAGGTGTACAGCTGCTAGAGTGCCATATACATATTGCCATGCTAAAAGCTAAGCGATGGTCAATTATTACATGATTAAATGTGTGATTCAGTGTTCCCATAACAAACTGTTAGTATAAAAGCATCTTGAAGGTTTTCGTTTCCAGAACCGACTGTCACCAAATGGCTGATGTTTTTGTTGATTAGGTGCATCCCAAGTGGGTTTAGATGGAAGATGGAAACAGTACTTCGCATATCTATTTGCCTTTTTCTTCTTGAAGACTATAGCCTGCCCAGCAGTGTAGTATGGAAAAAGCTAACACATTGCCATACTGACTAGAAAAAAAAGTGTACCTTATGGTTTTAAAAAATAATAAAATAAATAGTCTTGTTTAATCAATGGCACAAACTTGTTGGTAACAAACATAGCAATTTTTGAGTCAAATTTCATACACTAAATGTTATCATAACTTTAAAATATATATTGATATTTCAGATTTCAAGCCCAAGATGTAGAGATGGGTGTCCATCAATGATCTAACTCTGTCTCAGAAAATGACTTCTTACAGCCTCAGAAAAGAGTTCAGGAAGTTTTTCTTATTTAGTATCTATCTGTTGTAAGCCACGTAATTAGTGTCTGGTACATGGGAAGAAAGGCAGTGAAAGTGATCTGTTTGTACTGGAATTCTTTTCTGTAAGAGCCTACTACACCCTTTGATCAGTATTCCTGTGGACTCAGACTGGAGTTTTACTGGGCTGTCAGAAAGTCAAGTTGTAGGAAAACCCCTGTGTGGTGTTGCTGTGAGTCCTTGTTGTGCCTGTCCCTGTCTGCAGCTGTGTGTGCCAGCATCACCCAGACAGCTGATGTGGATGTCATGCACCAGGATTTCGGAGCAATAATAAACCCATGACTTTTCTGCAGACACAGATCTTAGTTTTATTGTAAGTAACGAAATGTAGTACCATCAATAATGTGTTCACCAGGAGGAAAGAAAGATCTGTTAGAGCTCTGAAATTTATCTTGAACAATAGTTTGGTGTGATGCAAATAGTAAAGCCCTGTAATGGGGCTTTTTGTGCTTGCTGTTTGCAGTGTTTGTTCAAATCTTGCTGTTGACCATGCAGTGGCCAGAAGCATCTCTGTATCTGCCAGCTGATGACCTGTCACCATTCCTGTTCCCTGACTGCAGCTATTCCTGACGTTGGGCTTTGGCCTCAGCAGGTGCCAGTCTGTGCCTTGCCTTGGCTCACAAACCTCCTGTTCCAGCTTTGAGCTGCTCCAGGCCCAGCTCCTCAGGACCTGCTGTCATCTCCTGCAGAGGCTGCTTGGTGACAGGGATCCATCTCCTCACTGGGGTGCTCTGCTCCATCTTTCACTGTGTCCAGTGAACATTGATCAAAAACACCCTATGAGCTCTGTGGCTTTAGTCACCAGATGTCTGATGTGCTATTGGGAGCCAGCTGTTTTTATCTTTCCAATAACATTTCATTCCATCCTGATTCTCAAGAGGACAGTTCTGTTTGCCCTGCTCACTCAGGCATATATAGTGCATTAGTCTCTGCTAAAGACTAACTGCATCCTCCTGCTCCAGGCCCAGAATTCATCCTTTGCAGTGGCTGTATCAGAAGCAGCTCACACAGTGGTGTGCAGACAGTCAGGGCAATCAGACATTAAAAGGTGCAGCAGTAGCTGGGAGCACAGTTGGGATTGGATGTGGGAGCACTGCAAAGAAGGCTGAGCCTGAGGCATGCGTTTCAGTTTGCGAATCAGATGATGTTTTTTATTTAGAAAAACAGTCACAATGACTTTTTTGAGAATGTGTGTGTGAGAAACTAAAATTATCTCATGGCTTATGCGTAAGATTGTAACCCTGAGTCCGAGTCTGTGTGCAGTGAAGATACAGTGGTGTTATTTCTGCTGGGAATGTGTTTTCTAGGTCCTCTATTAAGCTGATCTTATAATACTATAGCTTTTTTCTTCTCTTTATTTCTTATTTTCTGTCCCAGGCATCATGATTATGTATTTGTGCTTTGAGCTACAATGGCAACAGACACTTAAATAATGAACTGTGAATTCGTTGGTTCCGTGCTGAAAAAAATAAGACATAACAGACCTTGTGTCCTGCTGAGAGATTGCCTTGCTTTGGATGGCTGCTTGGGCAAAGGCTGAAGAGCAACTGCCCTAGAGCAGCAGAAGGGCTGCATGGTGTGTGCCTTTTGGTGACTGACTGCATTTGCAAAATGTCCCTAATGGCTCTTTTTAGAGGAAGTAAAATAAGGAATTTAAGCTAATCATGGTAGTAAGAAACTGAAATTGTGTGACTGAAATGGAGTGTCTGGGTGATTACAATTAATTCATTCTCATTTCTTCTTTTCAGGTTTTCTTCTCCACCTTGGCCTTCCCCTGCTCCCTTGAAATCTGGTCACTTTTCTGTTTAAATTGCCATGTGATGTGTTACCTCTTCCTTGTCTTCCCTCTTTGCTTATGCTTTAAGAGAAGTCTTTTCAACTTCATTTCCTCTGTCACTGGTCCGAAATCCAGTCATCAATAGTTTATTTCTCCAAACATAATGTTGTACAGGTAATCTATTTTTTAAAGCTTATCTGATGTTTCTGGCTAATTTTCACTTAATTCTGGGCACTCTGAACATGAATTTTCAGTGTTCTGCTGGGATGTTTCAAAGCTACTGAGACCCAAATGCGGGATTCAGCTCTGATTGATGAACAAGTGCATCTCATTTCTTTCCAATTTGTGAGTCTACATCAAATAGATATTTCACTCTAAGGAGCCATTTAAAGTAGCCTGTTGCAGATACTGAAGTTTCTTTTGAGCTACACTAAAATCTTTGAGAAACAAGGTTCTTTTCTCTGCTCTACCAGCTGTTGCACTGCATTTCTTCAGGTTTCTGTGTGTGTAAGGTCAGTGCGTTACTCAGTGTCTGCTTCGTGAATGTCTCTGTATGTCTGCCTGTGTATATGTAAGTGTATTGCTATAAACGGTGGAGAGATCCGAGGAGGGGATTGTTGGCTTCACATCATACAGTTGTCACAGGGCAGGGTTGAAAAGCAGTGCCCTGGCAGTCAATGCTCCTCGGGTGACTGCATGACAGCAGCCTGAATGTAACAGGAGTGAAGGGCTGTGTGTAAACTGCCTGCCCTGGAGCTGTGCAGGAACAGAGCAACAAGTACTTACTTTTTCTCAGCGTCCTTCTGATGTTCTTACTTGAGCAGAACTTCTTCTAAAGATGGTTTGGAGTTAGGTGCCAGTAAGGGGGAAAGCTAAGAATGAAAAAGTGCTGAGAAGACAAGGAGTCTTTCAAATGTGTGCACACATATAGGCAGTGGCTTTAGCTCTTCCCAGGCACATTTCATAATCAGTTGTTTGTCCACAACAAACAGATCCCCTAGAATGCCCAGAGCCTCAGGATATGTCTACTCTGAAGACACTAGTAATTGCTTGCAGCCCATGTTGAGTTTTATGATGCTCTGGGTAGGCTTTTGATCATGCCCAAGTTAGCTGGTTCAAATCTCGTTCAGAAACAATGATGCCGCAGTCTAATTTCAACTAAAAAACAAGAAAAAAGACAAGCTCCAAAGAAAAAAAAACACGTTGTTGTTGAGGGATACCTCTGAGGATACTCAGGAGCCTGCAGTAGGAAATGGCTCATTGCTTTCTGCCTTAACACGAGTAGCTTTTTCCTACTGTGGTTTAGACACTGGGAGGAGAAGTGAGTGCCCTGAGCTGTGTTGGAGAGAGGGTGAGAATTCTTTTAAACTGGTAAACCAACAGCACCAAGTGCTGAATTTACTTTGTTATTCAGTCGAGCTCCTTTGCATGTGCCCTCACTCCTGAGCATTTGCTGCATGCTTCCAGCCTTAATGCTGCTTTTCCATGGCAGCTTGAGCCTGTTTCAGGTCTGTTTTGGCTATTAGCAATCCATCTCTTAAAACTGTACACATAGTATTACCTAATGTATTTAAGAGCATTAAATAAATTGTGTCAATTCAATTATACATTTTTCCATATTAATAGGAAGCCTTACTTGACCTTTTGGTTAATTCATTTGCTTTATAGATGTATGTTTCTTCATCTTGCTGTAGGGTGAACAAAGTACTTGTCCTTTCATATAAGAGCATACCAACTTCTATGTGTTCATTTGGGGTTTTTTGTTTGTATTTTAACTTCTCATACAGTTTAGTGTGTTTTTGCTGGTACCTTTGGGGCAGACACTTCCATAATTTGTCCCTTAAAAATGCTGGGACTCTTTTGTGTTTTTATTTGAATGGCTCAAGTTCAGTAATACTCTTGGGCTTTTCAGATCTTAATCAGCCACTCGTTAAGAATGACTGTCATCTGCCCTGGTGTTGCCCAGTTGTCTGGCTATTTTTAGAGTAGTGGTATTTGTGTTACTTAAGTCAGGGCTGTTCATCCTGTAAACAAGCTGGATGCATAGCTGTGGTCTGAAAAGCTCCCCCAGACATTAAATGTAACACTTGAATTGCAGGAGAGGCCTACACAGTTAAGTGGCTTAATTATTTGAAATATTTTTTGCCTGGCAAAAGTTGATGTAGATGCATTTGCACTGGCACAAATATATTTTTGCTTGGAGGAATTTGATTTTGTTTACTGTCACACACACAATAGTAACAATTAAACTGGAGGCTTGCTGATATAGCTGTGGACAAAGACTGAGGAGGTGAAACTCTGCCAAAGTGTGGAGTGAGGAATTTGAGGATAAGAGCAATAAAAGACCACTTGAAGGCAGGAGTCTGGCAAAATGAAGACTGTTGAGAAAAATTTCCAGCAGTGTCTGTTGTGTAACTTCAGCTTTCTATTCTGTGTAGATATTCCTCAGTTCTTGAGAATAGAGGGGGTGGGGAAGGCTTGTTAAAATTAATTTTTGCTTTTCCATTCCTAACGAAAAATATACTGCCCTTCAAAATTGGTGGAAAAGATGGATTAGTATATAATACCATTTCTAATAGTATGCAAGACACTAATCATGTCGTTTCTTATGACTCAAAATCTTTTCCAGGGTCTGATACTACACTTGTATTTCAAGTGTTAAAGCCTGATATGCTTCTAGCACACAGACTTCTTCTGCAGCCTTTGTTGTGTGTTTGCCAATAGTTTGCAAAGCTTGGGTGTCTCATGTCTTTATTTAGGGTAGGCACCTGTTCTTTGCTGTCTGTCTCTAGTTTTATATGAAGTATACTTACAGTTGTATTCAGGAGCTTAAAAAAAGGGTTGGTGGTTTTTTTTTCCACCCAGTAAAAACAAGTATCAAACCCTGAGCAATGCCATAGCATCACCTGGACAGAGGTGGCATTGTTGTGGCCCCAGCCAGGGGAATTGGTTGGCCTTGTTCAGTGAGTGGTTTCCTTCCAGCCAAGGCTGTGGCCACTTGGATGAGTGCAGGTTTGTGCTTATCTGCACAGTCAGTGCTAGACATGCATCACACTTGTTGCACTTTTGTGCCTGAAAATCCTGTTTAATGCTTTTGAGAGTGCCATGTATATTTTTGGGGACTTTGACAGTGCCTTGCTGCTGTCACACCTGTAGGTATTTCAAATACTAAATGTAGAGCTTTATCCAACAAAGATTTTTGTCTTAGTACTAAGACAAGGTAGGATTTTTTTTTCTAAATTAAATGTAACTATTAATCCATGGAATCAACAGCAAAGCAAACAAGCTAATTGATTCCACAGGTGTATTAAGAAATTTAGTTTCTACAATACACAGAAAATCAGATTATGATGATGTAATTGTCTCTCTAAATTTTTAATTGATTCCTGGAACAATCTGTTGATTGTTATTTGGGTACCTGTGAGTTTCCCTGAAGATCACATGTAGTTTCAATGTGCTTTCAATTCATAGAAGGCCAGGTCAAATACTTGAAAATCTTTTAGTTACAAGTAACTCTTTTCAGGCAAAATGTGATGAGGATGTTGCATTTAAATAGTGTTCATTGAAGGAAAGAAGGCACACCTCTCAGAAGAAGAATTTGTTTAACTTAAAACTCACTTGCTTCACATCCATTTCCAACCACTGTGTCTTGGGAAGAAGTCAAGTAAGGAGAGGGTACTTAACACCAATCTTGAAAGGTTTGGTAGCATATTTTAGAATTGTCACTGGCATCAGTGGATTCTTTGTCTGCATTGTGGGTTCTTCTTTGGTTTTGTTTTTAAAGTCAGCAATTGAGCTTTTTTCATCTAAAAAGAACAGAGAATAAGCGTAGAAATACAGGAAGTTTGGCTGAAGCTGTCAGTATCAACGGAAAAGAGGTGATCAGCTGAGATGAGAAATGGAAAAAATAGGTATTCTAAAATGTATTTTCAGTCATGGGTAAGCAAATAGTATTATGGAATAATAGTAATCTCCTTCGGTACTAATATGATGCCAGGCTTGATTTCAGGTATTTTTCATACCTATAATCAAATATGTATTTAAATATAATGTCTGGAAATACGTGAAAATCAGTCCACAGTGGTGGTGGTGGTCTGGCCTTGTGTTTTTCCTGGTTGCATCTAAAGAGCACGTGGAGCACACACAGTGTGCTAGAATCTGCTTCTGGGAATTTCTGACTGCGACATCCACTTCAAATATCATTCACAGCTTAAACACATTAGAACCACATGGCTTCCTCTCAACTTTAAAAGAAAAGAAAATTTGCCCTTAAGACTGTTTTGATGGGTTTTTGTTTTACTTTGCACCATTGTCAAAGGCTGAAGCAGCAGATTCTTGAAGCTTCTGTAGATTCTATGCATGTACGATGTTCTTCCATTTAAAAAAATAAAATATATTTTTCCCAGAACTCAAAATGCTGCATTTTTCTTGACTTCCATGAAACTTGGCAGTGAATCATGTTTTCCTTCAGTGTTTCTGTATCCCTAGCTGAATGTGCTCAGAACTTCTCAGTGGTAAAGACCAGAGGCTTATTTTTACTGTTGGAATGAGAAGAGTATCCAGGCATGACTTAAAGAGTTTCAATTTTCAATTGAATAGAACAGGTTTACAACCTAAAATTGTACTATTTTGCGTCTCTTTAGTAGGGAAGTGATTTCAATCATTGAGATGATGGTCAAGGCAGGTATGTTGTGTTACAGCTGTTTTCTCCTGCCATTGAGAATGTATTTCCTTTTATATTCCCTAAGATGTAAGTATTTTTCTAGCATAATAAATTAGATTAATTCATGAGTCAGAAGAGGGTTGAGATTTGTTTTTTTTGAGAACAGTCCATTGCATCACAGGAAAAAAAGCACTGTTACATTGCAAAAGGACTCTAGAACAGGGGGAAAAGGTACTGCCTGCAATATCATATCCTTTTTTCTAATAATTAGAAATGTCAGTGGTAGTTGGGCTTTTTTTTGTTTTAATTGAACTTACATTTAATGTCTTGACAGTAATTTTGCACTGTGGCACTTTGTGCTCCTGGACACCAGATGGTGCTGTGAAACTGGCTGATGTGTAATTTTCACACTTGGAGTAATTGGTACTTGATTTAGTTCCGAAGTCAGGTCTGTGCTTTCTGACCTGGTGTATATTATGGGATGCAGAACTGCACCTGGTAGCTCAGCCCTACACCTTGTGTTATTTAAGGCAAATGGTCTGACAATTACCATGTAAACCAAGCAGGCTGTAGAATCAATATTTCAGATGTCACTGGGCAAAACCTGCCATCAGGTGTTGTTTGGGCTAAATTATGTACTTGACACTTCAGAGGTTCGTTTTATTAAAGTGTCTTTTAAATTTCGTTTGATAACTGCAATCAGAAAACTTTGAGTGGAGTCACCTTTAGTGCCAGGTTAAAACTGCAAAGGATATTTCTAGAGCCTAATTAAATACAATAAAGTGATGATGAGTGAGTTTGGTGGGCTGCCAAAAAGCTTTTAGTTTTCTGCTGTTACTTTTTGTTTGAGAAGATGGGATGACTCAGCTATGTAATTGCATTGCAGTCAATGTCAAGATCCTGTGATATACATTTGGAATTTGATTTCTATTTGTTTGAAGTTGGTTATCATGTTTAAGGAATTCATCTGGTAATCCTAATTGTGGGGCTGAAGGGATGGAATAAGACAGTTGGTCTTCAGCTAAACCCCAAAAGTTTGTGATGCCGTTTATCAGTGGATTAAAAATAATGGGCTCAAATTTATTTGAGCAGTGAGGAAATTTTTTTATAGATATTTTACTGTGTTTTTCTGACAAGTTTATTTCTTTTATAGATCCCCATATTAAAGTTTCTGGAAAAAAAGAAAATGTTAAAGAAGCAAAAGAGAAAATCATGTCTGTCTTGGACACAAAAGTAAGAAAACTTTCTTAGAATGACACCTTAACCCCTAATTTTGTGAGGACTGATCTCTTTAATGGGCACATTTCAAGAGAAGGTATTTGTGGATGCTCTGAAGCAAAGTCTCCAGTATATGCCTTCCAGATGTTGATACTGGTGTATATCCACATATTTAAACATTTTGCAAGAAAAATACTTGCTTAAAGCAGATTTTCCAGATCTGAACTATGTAGAAATAATATTTCCAGCCATATGACTGAAAGCATACGTGGTTTGTTCATTTAACTGGGCTTTTACTTTAAAATCTGAAATACAGTTTCACTGCAAGCAGTAGACTATACAGCCTCTTCAGAGAACCTAAAATTTTGTTTCTTTTTGAAATTCAATTTTAGGAGCATGTACGTAGCTTTATGTTTAACTGTTATTTTATTTCTACATTCTGAAACATCAGGATCAGAATTTCTAAAACATCTAGATTTTGGCCAGAGCTCTCTTCTGTTCATCAGATATTATTTTCATGCAACAGCAGCTCTTTTGGGGCAGTGTGTGTGGCTCCTGTGCAGTTCTATGGCAGCTTTCTGAGCAGTTTGCCAAAAGGAACACTCAAATGATAAGCACCACTTTTTGAACAACTATTAGCAATATTATTATGGGCTGTTAACAATAGAGGTCTTAGGAATAGCTGTAGGGAGTGTTTGTGTATTTTAAAAATTCATGTACCAAAAAAATTTAAGGCAGAAAAAAGTTTCTTTGTCCCGTGGCTTTAATTTGCAAAGTCTTTGTGTGATCCTTTCAGATCAAACAGGGGTCTGTGGCTTCAATTGAAAGAACACAGAATTAAAAGAAATTATAATGAATTGCAAAAGGACACTTAAGACACAGATGATGAAAGTTCAAAGGTATCTTAAAAGCCTTGGACTTTTTTTTGAAAATGCATCTTTTGGGGTATTTATCTCCATGTTATTTCCTCACTAGAAAGAAAATGTGATTGATTTAGCATCCAACTCATTCATATTAAAAACATCATCCTTGAGTAGAAGTTAAGCAATGACAAAAATACTTTGGAAATACAATTTTGAATGTCATTCTTGAAGCTACATCACTCTTAAAAACTTTTAAATAGTCATATTCTGCTGTGACCAAGCCTAATCATGGGTGCTTGATTTCCAGAGCAATCGGGTAACCTTGAAGATGGATGTTTCACATACAGAACATTCTCATGTGATAGGTAAAGGTGGCAATAATATTAAAAAGGTGATGGAGGAAACAGGATGCCATATCCATTTTCCAGACTCAAATAGGAACAATCAAGCAGAGAAAAGCAACCAAGTAAGTCTTGTTTAATACTGAACTTATTTATATTGTAATTCTTGAGAGTATAAAGTATTTCTAAACTTCTTTTGTTAATCTGGGGTTTTTTGGGGATGGTGTGTTCATGTTCAGGCAAATAGATTTTAGGTATTTACACTGTGTGGAAAGCACAGGGCTTCCTAAGTGAGCAAATCTTTAAAAACAGATGGAAACAATTTCTGATGGCTCGTGAATAATTTTAATTTTTCTAAGCTAAAATTACTTTGTTCATGCAGAAGTCAACAACTTAGTGTGAATGGTAGAGAAGTGGCATGAAAAAATGGGCTTTGATAATTTTTTTTCCTGTTCAACACATTACTTACTCAGCATATTGATTTTTTTTTTCTGGTGCTTTTTGCTTATGGTGTAACATAAGTTACAAAAGACTAAACTTAGTGGATAGCCAGCAGAAATGAATGTCTTATTGTAAGAGTTCACCTTTTTTCTACTAAGTCATTGAGCTTAAATTTCTAATGCTAATACTGGTGGAATGTTTACTTTAAAGTCTCTGTCTTTGTTCTTAGAATTCCCTCTTGCACATCCTAATGGTTGCTGTGCAAAATACACTAATTGTCAAAAACATTCACGAAAATCTACTGTTGGTGGATATGAGTGCTAAGCACAGGTATACAGTAGGAATTCCATTCTTTGATCCAAACCACTTTATTGTTAGATGCATCCTTTTTTTCTAGTTGCTTAAATATGTATAACCTAAGATGCTGTAACATGCATAGATAATTTTTTTAATATGGGTTATAGTTCGCAGCTAGAGTTTAGAGAAAAGTTAGGATGTCACCAGGTGTGAAATAAGTGTTGATTTTATTTTGGATTTCTTTTTTTAAGAAGAGCACAGCTATCTAAATAACTTTTCCATGCCTCATTTGAAAATAGGTTTCAATATTTTACGTATTTTTGTTTTTCCAGGTGTCTATTGCAGGACAGCCAGCTGGAGTGGAGTCTGCAAGAGTCAGAATTCGGGTAATGCTCTGGTTTAGTGTGGTGTCCCCTTGAAAATACCTGACAGGGAAAAAATGCGTAGTTTTGAGAACCCTAGGGTTGTCTGTGTCTGTCTAGTGACAGCAGAAATGTAGAAACAAATGTGAGTATCCATGTGAGAAATATGCTCAGGATACTATAACAGTGATTCACATTCTGGCCAAATTTTTAACTAGCCCAAGGTGGGTCTTGAACATGAAGTCTACACTATAAGCAAGATGTAAATTAATTCCATACTGTGTAGAAAATTATATCTTAACTTACCCACCACAGATGGCCTGTAGCAGCTCAGGCATCCTATGTGGATCTATGACTTGAGAAAGGCAATTGCTGCCTCTTACATTTTAACTGTTTTCATGTATAATTTGTGCAAATAATCAGTGTCACTCTCCACTTGTAGCTATTTTTTACCTTTTCCTTCTAGTTTCAACTTGTGTGTTTATTCATCATGGATAATTAAAATTCAAATAAATTACGAGAAGTTTCTTGCAGTTGTTTAGTCAGACATGTCACACAACCTTGTCTTGGCGATCATGAAAGAAGCTGATGTTTATTTAGCTTCATAGCTGACTTCAGAGTTCCAGTTAATCCACGACAGAAAAGAGACTCTCTAGCAATAACCTTGGTAATAGACCTGTTTGTAGATGGATAGGTGGGGGGAAATTATTTTGCTTTATTGTTGCTACATAGTTGCAAATGGTCCTGCTGTTTTGGAGGAAAAAAACCCCAAACAAAATCCAAAAAGCCCTGCTCTAGTAACCCTGGGAAAATAGGTGCCTCTTTCCAAGTGACAATAGGATATTTTTATCAGTGATCCCTGGGCAGAGGATGTATTTTATCACTTCAGTCAGCACTGACCAGTACATTATGAATAAAATTGTAGTTTTAGTGAGTATGGCTCTGGTTTTCAATATTTGCTCTTCATTGTTTTTGTAGGAGCTGCTTCCATTGGTACTCATGTTTGAATTGCCTATTGCTGGAATTCTCCAACCTATCCCAGATCCTAATTCTCCTACCATTCAGCACATATGTCAGACCTATAACGTTTCAGTTTCCTTCAAACAACGCTCTCGAATGTATGGTGCTACAGTCATTGTCAGAGGGTCACAAAACAACACTAGTGCTGTGAAGGTAATCTCTGCTCTTAAGTGGCTTCCTGAATGTCATATATTATATATAACTTAGATGCCTAAGATGGTGTATCCTGCCTCATCAGTACATGTTATCGTATAATCACTTCCAAACCCTGAGGGTTTGATTTTTTTTCCTATACTTAACTGATATTGGTGAGATGTAAAAATGCATAGAAAATAGTTTTAAGTTTAGGATTTAGCATTCTTTGTGGTAAGGTTTTAATCTGGTGTTCACCTCCAGCACACTTGTTTAGGTTTTCCACACTTCTGGGATATGTGCTGATCTTACCCATCTTTTAATTAAAAAGCAATGCAAACAAAACCCACAAAACGCACCTCCCATCTCAAATTCTTCATGCTGAGCTGTTTTCAACATGCACTCAAATATCTAACCTTGAAAGTTGCCTGATCAGTCAATAAAACTGTTCTTGTGAATCCAGCACTGGGAGATGTGAATTTGTCAAGGCAAGAAACTGCCAGGAGCCTGTTCATCTTAATAAAGCAAAAAAGTGTTCTTGTTAGGAAGTGGCAGTATGAGAGATTGATATGGTCCCAGATGGTTCTATCTCAAGCCAGTAAGAACATCTGAGCCCCAAACTGAAAGGCGAGTTTTTCAAGTGTACCTACCCAGATAAATCTCTATCGACCCTCTGACTGCCTGTGTGGACACAGAAGGTCTGTTGGGAACAAACCATGTGACGTTGTCTTACTGCCTCTTACAAAGTGGCAATTAAGTGCTGCATTTGGCCATAAAATGGGAGCAGTGGGTAGAGTTTACTGCATTTGTTACCTTTAACAGATCAATCGTGGTTTTAAACCAAGCAGTGTTTTCTTTATCTTGCCTGTGGAGCATATGACAAGCAAGGAAGCAGAGTGAGATGTGGCTCTGTGTGCCTGTGAGCCCTGTTTCACTGCTTCCTCCCATTTCCCCCCAGGAAGGAACAGCCATGCTCTTGGAACACCTGGCTGGGAGCTTGGCCTCTGCAATCCCTGTGAGCACACAGCTCGACATCGCAGCGCAGCATCATCTCTTCATGATGGGTCGCAATGGCAGCAACATCAAACATATCATGCAGAGGACTGGTGCTCAGATCCACTTCCCTGACCCCAGTAACCCACAGAAGAAATCCACTGTCTACCTCCAGGGCACAATTGAGTCTGTCTGTCTTGCCAGGCAATATCTCATGGTAAATACTTTTAGTGAAACTTGGGTGAAAAAATTGCCAGATCATAGAAAATGTGCTCATTCTGCATGTGTTTACAAGTCAAATGTAAATGAGCCTTGGAGAGGAAGGGTTGCTACTCACACTGCAAACAGCTGACTTAATTTTTGTCAGGGTTTTGTCAGTGTTTGTAGTTATCAAAAGTATTTGTAATCTCTGGTAACATGACTTGAAAAAATAACCTTGGTAATATAAGTGCAACATAAGCAATTTAAATTTACAATAACAATATGTCTCTGAGTAGAGGCAGATTTCTGAAGTGTTCTGTGGGTGTTGGGTGACAGGTTGTGTTTTGTTTTGCCAACCTGCCTTCTCTATGTTTGTCAGGTAAATAGGTTTCTTTTTGAAAGGAAATGCCAGGAATTCCTTAATTCCCATGTAGGCAAGTTTTCAATGAAACTGGGAAACCATAGGAAATAATTACTCATTCTGTGGTTTATAGTACCATAGCCACAGTTCTATAAGGCCTTTTATAAAAATAGCTCTGGTGGTGAATATAATTATTTTTGGTATATTAGTCTTTAAACGTTACAGGACCCTTTAGGCATTATTTTAGTACTAATGCATGTATACATTTTTTGTATATGTGAATGTTAATGGACCATTCAGGTTTTTTACGCTAAAGTTCTAGTATTTCGAGTGTGTTACAGATGTTATCAATATCACTCAAATATTTATGTAGCGGATCAGGAATGGGGAAGAGAAAGGTAAAAGTTAAGACTTTGGTGCTGGTGACTTCGAGAGAGATTTCTTAGAAGTGTGTTTCCTTATTTTAAACCTAGTTTAGTGTTAGACTTTTCATATAAGTGTCTTGCCATCAGTTACTGAGAAGTGCTAGGAATCTTTGTGTTTTTCTTTTCAGGGTTGCCTTCCCCTTGTGCTCATGTTTGATATGAAGGAAGAAATTGAAGTAGAACCACAGTTTATAACACAGCTAATGGAGCAGTTAGATGTCTTCATAAGCATTAAGCCTAAGCCAAAACAACCAAGCAAGGTTTGTGCAATGCTAATATTTTCCTTTTAGGCTTTGATGACAAAGTTTTAGAGGTGGTGAGTTGACGTGTGTGCTCTTCCTCCCCAACCTAATGGATCATAAACTTGTGAAAGCCATATGTATTTTCTGCTTGAAATATCAGTTTAAATGATCCAGCAGCTCTACTTTAGGGTACTTTGACTTCCATTAAATGCTTAATAATAAAGAAGTTAACTTTTGTATGGAATATACTGATAAAGGCAATGGGGATGTTCATTGTAAAATATTCAGGCAAGTATGGATAGGGGACTCTTCCTGTTATCTGTGTTGTATACAATTCTGAAGCAGGCAGAAGTTTTAAAATTTCAAATGCTCATTGCATTGTGTCCATAGGTGAACTTCCTTGTGTAGGGGCATATAAAATCAATACAAAGAAACATCCTGTAGAAAATGTACAAGAAGCAATGGTTCTTTTGTAACTTAATTTTCCAGGACCTTATTTTATTCTCAGACAGCTGTGAATTAATAGCTAAATTTAATATGAACAACTATTTTGCTGTCCACTTCAAGGTACAAAGCTCAGGTAAAAGAGAAGATATTAATTATTGTTTCACTTATCTAGCTCTTGAGGTGCTTAACATTTGGTCTACCAAATAGCACCAAGATACAATAGTAATTAATTTTATTAGCGAAGTCTTCCATCATTCTCATTACATATCTTTATGAAATCACTAAACTTACTCTCAAGACCCCTGAATTTGAATAGATGCTAATGGATGTTAGCTCAGGCTCTCTCACACTGCTACGGTCTTGTGGTAGCCATGAAGGAGCATTAAGCATTATCTGTGTTGCACATCTGTGTTTTGGAGAGGTGTTTACTTCATGGGTTTCCTTTTTTGTTGTTGTGTTCTTTCCCTACAGTCTGTGATTGTAAAAAGTGTTGAACGAAATGCCTTAAATATGTACGAGGCACGGAAATGTCTCTTGGGACTTGAAAGTAGCGGAGTCACCATAGTATCAAATCCTTCTACTGTCTCATGCCCCGTTGGTCTGTCGTGTCCTGGTTTGGATATTTTGTCCTCAGCAGGATTAGGACTCACTGGGCTTGGTATGCATTCCTTTTTTTTTTTTTNTTTTTTTTTAAACGAAGGTTGGTTTGAATCTTAAGTCAGTTGTACTAGCAGAAGGGACTAGATGTGTGTTTTCCATAAGGAATCATGTTAAAGCATTGGAGAATTGTAACAGCCTCTGGCCTCTCAAGGGCTTATTGTTATTTAACTTCTCCAAGGCTTTTGTAATCAGGTGTGGGATTCATCCCTGCAGAAACATCTCTGGAAGCATGCAAACCATTCAGCTGAAGGTGAAAGGGAGGGAAATACAGGTGAGGCAGGAAAGGCTTTTCCAGCTTCTTTGACTGTGTAGTGTCTCAGGCTGTCCTGAATTTGGGGTGGGTACTTTAGCCTGTCAACAGTACCATGAAAGTTAACATAGCAAACCCCACATTTCACTTAAGTATCTAAATGTAATTGAGAGATCCACATGCTTCTAGCTTAAACCTTACTTACCAGTGAAAATATAGGACAGAAATGAGTAAGCTTCCTATCTTAATGTAATTTTTTAGAAGCTCATAGTCCAGACTGGAATTATGATTTTATTTTCAAGCTCTGCAAATACCATTGTATCAGAAACATATAGAAAAACCAAGCAGTCCCAGAAGAATCTAGTGGCACATCTTGACAATGGTTCTTGAAACTCTGAGTTCTCATGTAACCAGCATTGTGCCTTGTGACCTGCCATCCAGGAGTGCTGTGTAGTTGCATGTCACATGCCTCCCTGGGGTCACACAGGAGCAAGTGATTGTGCCATTTGACTGGGATTTTTAACACTGCTTTTGTGACTGTTCTTGCCATGCTGCACTTCGGGGGGTTGAGGCTTTTACCTTTTCAGTGTATAGTGCTGAACTGTTTTGTGAATGTTCTTATAGGAAGAGCTGAGTTGGGGGAATGCTTTGGTAGTGATCAATACATTTGGGGGATGATTTGCAGCACATAGTGGAAGTGCAAAAAGGAATTGAGTGGTTGTTAGTGTGGAAGTAGTGGTTTATTCACAGGGGCTTCTGTGAAAAAGGTTGTTATGGGAAATGGAAGTGAGGTGGTGCAGTACAGTTGCTTTCTTGTCTCTGTGATGCTGCTTTGAAAAAACCATCAGAAGCAACAGGGGATACAAAGGGATGGTGGGCCTGAGAAGCAGCTGGTGCAAACTCTTTGCTATGACAAGAGTTAGGGTCCAGTAGGACATAAAAGATGCTCCAATTCCTCTTGGATATATAATTCCCAGTTTAGGAACTAGCATTCGTAATGTGCTCTGTGCACCAAATGGTCAGCAGGTTTAATGTTAAAATTTATTTCTTAAACACATGCTGGTGTAATTTAGTGGGGGGTTGTTTGTTTCTTTTCAGTTGTTACTTCTGTGAAAAATTTTTTTCTGCGAGTCCTAACTAAATATTCACTTGCTTAATTTTTTGCAGGCCTTTTAGGTCCAACAGCCCTGTCAGTCAACACCTCAACTACTCCAAACTCTCTGTTGAACGCCCTAAATAGCTCTGTGAGCCCTTTGCAGAGTCCAAGTTCAGGCACGCCCAGCCCCACATTGTGGGCAACATCTCTTGCTAACACCAACACCACAGGTTGGTAGAAGTTTAATGTGAGTTGAATGAGCTGTGCAACACCAAGTCATTAGAATGGCAGTTGACAGGTCTGGAATAATTAATTCTTTGAATCCTTAATTCCTGCATTTATCTTAGCATGGATAAATAAACGTGCAAATTTCAAGTTATAACTTGATATGACATGCTGTCTACATGCAGTGTTTTTATCAGTTTTATGTAGGCTAAGTTAAGTTAACTGACCCAGCAATGATTAGATAAAGCATTATGGTTTTGACTTGTAATTCTAATGGAAACTTTTTAGTAATGTATCATAGGTACATAAAGATTTAGTTAAAGTAGTATAAGATAAATGAGAAATTTAATCAGAACCTAATCAAATTTTGTTACAGGTTTTTCTGCTATTCCACACCTAATGATTCCATCTACTGCCCAAGCGACCTTAACTAGTATTCTGCTGTCTGGAGTGCCTAATTATGGTCAAAACACTCCATCTCCACCACCAGGCTTGACTCCTGTTGAAGTCCATGTTAATGGCATGCAATCAGAAAGTAAAAAAGGCTCAGCTTCTTTGAATGGTCATGTAAAGGTAAGTGATACTATCCTGGAGAATCAGATTTCTTTTTACTAAACCTCTACTAAGAAAAGCTGAAAGAGAAAACCAGCTATAATAGTAGATTTACAAAGCTTCTAAGTTTAAAAATAATCAGATTTGAAAACACTGTTGTTTTAAAGATTGAAAAATAGAGCATTCAAGCATACTGTTCTGCTAAACCAGGAATGGATTTCTTGTTCTCCCGCACAGATAGGAAAGGGAAATTGTTTCAATATTTCCTTAAGTATAAAAATCACTTCAGTGGTTTGTGGCAATCTTTTCAGGCCTCAAACATCAAGTATGCTGCACTGTCTGCCACATCGCTGGGAGAAAACGTGCTGAGCACAACCCACAGTGATGCAGTAAGGCAAACAAGCACTCATGGTGCCTCAGAACAAGTAGCTGCCAAGGCAAATAGTGAAGAAGGTAAGATTTTTGACATTGCATTCCTTTGTCTGGTAGTGTTTGTACAGTCTGTGTACAGCTCATGATACAAAAATGTAAAGATATTCTCCGGAAATTGGTTTTGCAACCATGTTAAAGGAAGATATTGCTGGATCTCCCAGATTAATTGTCAAAGAAAGTAAATAGAACCTGTAGTTACTGAGCTGTACTGTTGATAGAAACACCTTAAATCAACATAAATGCACTTGCAATGTTTTACATATTTCGTAGGAGCAGAGGGAGATAACCTATGAGGATTTTAGTATTTTTTACGGCAGCTTAACTAAGCTCTGCTGGTTTAAATGATGTTTGATTTTTGCCTTTTAGCAAAAGGAAGTATTTAATGTCTCTGAGAAGGTTTTTGCAGAAAATTGTGTTAATCTAACCTAGATGACACTGGGAAGCAACTTTATTTACATGTTTCACAACAGCATTTCACTTATGCTGCCTTTTAGAAACCAAGGCACTTAATTGTCCCCATCATTCTTGGAGAGAGGGAAAGTCAGTTCCACTTCAAGCTTGAGCAAATATGTGTAAAGGCCTTGTTTCCCTTGCCAATACTGATCAAGAAGGAGATCTTCTCTTATTTAGGGTCCTGGCTATTTGAAATGGTGGTTTGAATAAAAGGTACATTGCCAATCTGAGGTGATAAATGTTTGTAAAGATATGTTCTAAAGATATTTAAACGTTAAGTGGGGGGAGCTCTTATTCCAGCAGAAGCTACCTGAGCACCTGGTGAAGTCTTTTAAAACTGGGTATAAAATCAAATTTCTTCAGAATACTTCGTCACCTCAAATTGTCAGTCTTCATATTTTATAATAATTAACAATACTCAAAATAAATGTTTGAAGAAAGAAAATACTTTGTGTGACTACTATAATGTAAATACTAACACTTTTTTGTGCATTTGGAGTTATATATTTTGACTGCTTAACCTTGACCAAATTGTTATCCCTGAAGACAATCCTGTAAGGAGGAAGAGGAGGTTTTCTCCCCTAGTTATCATTCCTGAAGGAAGTTGACTAGAACACAGCAGGGTGATGGTTTAAGTCTCCTTTTTATTGGCCTTGTAGGTTGCAATGATGCTTTTGTAGAAGTGGGCATGCCCCGGAGTCCATCCCATTCCGCCAACACCAGTGATCTGAAGCAGATGATGAGCTCTTCCAAGCAGGCCTGTGCCAAGAGACAAACGGTGGAGTTACTGCAAGGCACCAAAAACTCCCACTTACAGTAAGCTGAGTCTGTAAACACAGATGAGTGGAACTTTCACAATACAATATTACTTCACATGTTTTTGTATGTAGAACGGGTGGTTCAGTCATAAGATACTCAAAAGAACTGATTTAATTTGGCCGTGATTTTCCATCACATTAGGCATTAATATAGCCCCCAGTTTGTCTGATAAATGCAGAACTTTGCATGCTTTTTGTTCATCCTGTTTGTCTTGCAGTTTAAAAAAAGTCTTTTCTCTCTCACAAAAGAATGGAGCTTTTTGTCAGGGGAGATTTCATTATCTGTTTCTAAAGCATAAATTTTTGTAATTTTCTTCTTTACTGACTGCTTTGAGAATAATTTCTGACAACTTTTTCCTTTTGTGTGTAGCTGAGGCTGTTTTCTTCTCAGGAAGGCTGTATTCAGGGCATAGCAGCATGTTCTCAAACACTTGCCTCTGTGATGATTTGGGTTGGGTTGGGTCTTTCATGACCCAGCAGTGGGAAAGGCTTTTTTGAGTCAGAATACATCTTGGCAACACAGGTCTTGTTCTCAATGCAATGTTTTTGTCCAGCGTACTTGTGTTCTCACTGTTGGTTTGGGAACGGTTTATCACCATTCTTTTGAGACACATATTTTCTTTTGCTTCATTTATTTACACTCTTAAGGTTATGATATGTATTTCGTTAATTCTGCTTTCACGGTTTAAATATCCAAGGAATCCTGCTAACCAATTTCAGTTGTTTGTGTCTTGTTCTTTTTGTTGAGGACACAGTGCTCACAGTTTCCTTGGGGGTAGTAATTTACAGCTTCTAAAACTGCTTTGAAGTGAGAGTTTATGCTGTTTTAGAGTAGGCCTAAAATGTGGCTGGGTTTTTAGGAAGAAAAAGAAGAATTGTGTTAAGAGGTAACATAAGCATGTAGGACTGCAGTTATTGAAGCTGTAAAAGCAAGTAGGACCTATGTTAACTTTCTCAGTCCCTATTATGCAATCTCTCCTTATCCTGTAACTATGAACCCATTAGAACTGCTGGCCTGAGCAAGGCTAAATGGGAAGTCACACCATATAGGGCTTGCATGCAATAATTAAGATACCAGAGAGTTCAAAACTGAATCTATAAACTATGCCTCTTGGTAATATAGGAGGGAGACCTACTTGCTTTCTTTCCCAGCCGGAGAAAACAGTGCAGGAGAGCTGAAACTTTTGGAAATGTTGCTAAAAACACTGAGATTTTTGTCTCTTGACATGTCTTGAATTTGTCTGCCAGTCTTCTCAGGGTCAAGCTCAGTTCCCAGCACTGCACTGAGCATTCACTGCCCATGAGAGGCAGGCTGAGCTAACAGTGCCTTGTCCCCACAGCACTGCAGAGAGGCTGCTGTCAGAGGCAGAGCTGGGTGCCCCGGAGAGCCCCGTGGCTGATAAGAAAGCCCCGGGCAGCGAGCGCGCAGCAGAGCGAGCAGCGGCCGCCCAGCAGAACTCCGAGAGAGCACGGCTGGCTCCACAGCCCTCCTTTGTCAATATGCAGGTAGGGCTCCCTGAGGGAAGCCAAGTAAGCACAGATCTTGCTAACTGCAGAGTGAAGTTACCATAGAATGCAGAGCTAACTGGGGTCTGGAGACCCAACTCTCATTACCAGTTCAGTAAAGTATTCACAGCCAAGACATCGAACTGTTTCGACTGAGGAGTGACTTGTCAACAAAAATTCTTGAAAATGGAAAAGCTGTTACGTTTCTGTTGAGTAAGAAAAATTTAAGTACAGAAAATCGGGTGGCTGTGTTTGTCTCCATCATTTGCCTGTAAGAAATCTTATATTGTTCCTTGGAGAGAATTATAGTTACAAAATACATGTTCAAACTTTTCATACACAGTAACAACTTGGTTAATTACAGCCTACAAATACAACCTGCTGCCATGTTACTGCAAATCTACCCAAGGAGGGAGGAGAGCCTTTTGACTGTTTGTCAGGAAGCAGTAACAGGGTTATTTTCAATATAGATCTAAGTATGGGCATAGCCAGACTGCACGGAGTAGTGGAACAAGAGAAAGGTTAGTGTTTTGCAGCCTTTTCCTTAGTTATTACTCTAGTTATTTCAAGTAGAGGATGCAATGGCTCGAGCTAATACAACATTTCTGTAGTTTTGTATGTTTATTTTTCCTAATTTGTAGTTCATCAAAGTGTAGCTTACTTAATCAGGGGTATTTAAACTTCACATGTTCCATTGATGTCGGTAGAAGACATATAAAAGTTCTTTAAATTCTCTCAGAACTTAAGTTTATTTCACAAGATGAGTACATGGAGGAAGACTAAACCTGAAAGATTATTTAAAAATAACTGTGGTACCCAGATTTACTAAGATCTGTTATCTTTTTTGTGCTGTTGAGGAATGTTTATAACGCTTAGAACAGATGGTTAAGGAAGAGACACTATGCCTGAAAGACATCCTATTAAAAAAACTGAAGAAAAATTCTGCCTAAGCAGTTTGTAAATACTGCTGGAGCCTCACTCAAATGGAAATCACATAGTTATTTGACATCTTTATCTATGTTTGAGTGAATACTTTAAGTAACTAAGGCTCTAACTGGACTACCATCAAATTATTGTGCAGTATTTCAGGTGTCTCCTAGATATATTCACTGGCCACTTGGAAACCCTTTGTTTTCACAAAGAAATGAGTGCTGGAGTGACATTTAGTTAAAATAGCAATTAAACTATCTTCTGCATGTTTAATTTTTAGGCATTTGACTATGAACAGAAGAAACTACTGGCAACCAAAGGTATGTGGTAAAGGTTCTGAGAAGTTTGTTAGGATATGAAAGAAATGATTTCTGAAGTTTACGTTTGTAATCTGATTTTTAATCTGAAAGTAGTAGTGAAACATTTGAATATTGGCTTTATGTTCCAAAAATTTCTTACTACCAACATAGTACACAATGCAGTATAAGCAGCTTGCAGATGGGATGTATTAGTATATCCATATGCAAATGATCAATATTGTTTTCAGAGAGCTCATTACTGTAATACTTCACTTTAATTGGATGCAAATTAAGCTTTAAGGTGTTTGTCATATCAGCTAAATGGCCTCTTATTTCAGGGATAAATTAAGCTGTAGAATTGGTAAGGGCCTTAACTATATCTTTGACCCTGTTAAAAAATAAAGCAAATTACCCATTCACCAAACGAAAACCAGAAGCTCCTATCTTTGAAACAGATATGATTCTTTTGGCTTCCATGCAGCCCTGTGGGATTTAACTATCTTCTGGCAGACTAAATTGCCTTAAGGAGGGTTGGGATTCAGGCTGTGTAGCAAGTGGAGTTTAGAGTTTGCTGTTTGCTGTGGCTCAAGCTGCTAGCAAACGTGACTTCAGTATTATCCTCTCAGTACCTTTACTACGACTGAGATTTACTGATTTCTCTCTGTATTTTCAGCTATGTTAAAGAAGCCAGTTGTAACAGAAGTGAGAACTCCAACAAACACGTGGAGTGGTTTGGGGTTCTCTAAATCAATGCCTGCAGAAACTATCAAGGAACTGAGAAGAGCGAATCATGTGTCGTACAAGCCATCCATGACAACTACGTATGAGGTATATAAAAGTATATTGTAATGGAAATTTACTTTTAGTGAATGATACAGTTGTTTCTCTTGAGGAATGTTTATAACTTCTGTAAAAAACGTCTTGCAGATAGCTGTTCTCAATATTTTTTTTGTGGTGAAAAATATTTCTTATGTAAATATTAAGGCATATGGAATATATTCAGCCCAACACACAAAGTTATGTCTGTTTTATAGATAAATCATAGAGCATAGAAGTCTGCTGCTTAAAATATATTTGTTTAAAGCAGCTTAAAACAACTTACAGGACCAAATGTCTTGGTAGCTGCAAACAAGGCATAGGGATTTTGTAACATAATAAAACTAGTGTATATGTAACAGGTAAACTGTATAACGTGTATCACTGCATGGTGGGGAGAACAGCAGAACAAGAAGCTCATCTTTCCTTCTGTGGGCAGAACTGGGGTAGCTTTCTCTACTTGCACTGTTCTCTGGGCCCAGAATTTTCCCAGGCAGAAGGCAGACAGAGTCTAGCAATTCTCTTCAGAGTCCTAACATGGCAGTCTTGCAGGGAATTTGTTCCTTTCTTCTCAAAGGCATTCTGAAAAAAAAAAAGCTTTTTAAGCTTTCTAGTGCTTTAGTTGCTTTAATCCTTCCCAGCTTCCGTGGAGACACCTTTTTCTATCCTGCTTATATAAAAGGTAAATGGTATATTTCTTGAGGAAGGGGACTTCAGAACTCTCCAGGATATACCTGTCTGTTAATGCAAAAGAAATATTCAGCCAGGATGACAATGTGCCTTGGTGTTCTCCACTTGACATGTCAACTTTCTGAGCTGTTCAGCTACATGTAGTAGGCTTAGCTACATGTAATGCAGTAGTAACTAAAATCTCGAAGTGGGTCTGTGATTCTAACTAAGAACACAGTGTTTCTTCAGGGGTGTCACTTTTACTAAATTGTGTAAAAGATTTCTGCCTCCTAAGTGATGCTTTTTCAATTGCAATTGGATGCAAATTTATTGAATTAAATTGTTAACTTCCACAATTTTTAGCTCACGTAAGTATGTGATGTCTGTAACATACTTTTCCTTTTGGTATGTTCCCAGTGAATACTGTTGCCTTGTATTGGCATGTTCTGACCCAGAGTAATGACAGTTGATAATCAGTGTTTCACAAGAATAGGAAAATCTATTTTGAAAGATCCCAGACAAAACAACTACAAATTCACAAGCCATTGCAGAATTGTTGTAGTATTGTGTGTAAGGCTGTTGTCAAGTATTGTGTACTTGATCCACTTATCTTCCGATAAATGTTATGTTCTCTTCCCTGTGAAGGGATGTAGTCAATAGACTGCTTTGTCTAGAATTTGTGTGGGAATTTGATACCATGGAATGTTTTGGAAACAAACTTGGAAATACCGAGCAACTTATTTTGCATCATGGTCTTTAAATAACTCCTGCTTGAAAACTGTAAACTGCATATGTTTTAAGCACACCTGCTGTTTTCGTGTCCGGTTTGCAATTGTTTGACTGTTGATCAGCTGCCAAAAGAATGTTTGCAAGCATTGAAAGCTGCTTTTTAACTGAGCTGCTTCAAAGAAAACATCTGAGTCACAATGAAAGCTCTGTTTTCAGCACACATTTTCTTTCTGTGTTTTGCAGGGTTCATCCATATCTCTCTCCCGGTCCAGCAGTCGGGAGCACCTGGGAAGTGGCAGTGAATCTGATAACTGGAGAGACCGGAATGGCCTTGGACCCACTGCTCATGATTTTGTCTCCTCAATTGGCAGCCCCAAACGGAAACAAAACAAATCAGGTTAATAAACTCTTACTATGTGATTAAAAGAAAACAGTCATATTGATGTCAGTATTTATTTTATTATGAATGTGTCCCCACTTCACTAGGGATTTAAATTACTGACACCCCTGTAAAGTAATTAGGTTTTTTTTACAAATTGAGAAGTGCCAGCCTGTGTAATGTGATATACAAATAATGGTCTGAAAGGAAAACTTTTAAGGATATTTGTTAAATGCTGGACATTCTTGCTGAAAACTCTTTGCTGTCATGGAGTGGGTTTTTCAAGGATACTGAAACCAGACCTGTTTAAAGGTTTGTTTCTTGACTGCTCTCATGCTGCTTTGTTACCAGTGCAACAACAGCCAGGGCTTTATTGGGCTACTTGCTTATGAGTGAAGTAATGATCTGGGCTGAAACTGAATTTTAAAGCATGGTTCTCTTCATGGAGATACAATTTACAAGAACATGTAGAGACAGGTCAAGGGGAATGGCTACAAACTGAAAGAGCATAGGTTTAGATCAGATATTATGAAAAAATTGTCCCTGTGAGGGTGGTGAGGCACTGGCACTGCCCAGAGAAGCTGTGGCTGTCCCAACCCTGGAATTGCCCAAGGGCAGGTTGGATGGGGCTTGGAGCAGCCTGGGACAGTGGAAGGTGTCCCTGCCCATGACATGAGCTTTAAGGTCTCTTCCAGCCCAGACGATTCTGTGAAAAGAAGCTTGTCCGTGTGTTTGGCATGGCTGGCGTGATTTTAAATACTGGTTTCTGGGAACACAGGCTGTCTATTTTGTAATTACTTTTTAAACAATGTTTGAAGTTTACAAATTGAAATTTTACTTTAGTTGAAGTCTTGTTTTTTTAACAACTTAATAGATGATTTTCTGAAAGAGTGAAAAGTGGAGGTAGAGAATACTGAGTCCATACTACCTATCTGCTTTATAGGGAAATAAAGGCTGTTTATAGGCTGGTTTTGCTTTTTGTTGTTGCATTTTCTTTTAAAAGTGAATAAAACCTAAATCCCAAATTCAAAGTACACAGATAATAAAATTTGGATGTGGTAAGAAAGGATAGCTCTAATGAGGGAAAACATTTGTGGTTTTAAAAAGCATATTAGTTGAGTTCTGAATGGCTGCACATCATATTCTAAGTACTTGAAGAACTAAAGACATGACCAGTTTATTTGAAACCAATCCATTGATGTTTTCAAGTTCATTAGACAAAAATGAAAGTTCTAGGTTAATTAAAATAAATAAGGATTAAAAATGTATTTACACGTGTTAGAAGAAAATTAGAAGCATAAATACATTGGCAGTGAAAGAAAACGTTCTATGGCAGCTGTAGCTTTCCCAGGGAATAAAATGTGTGGCTGAAGTATAAAAGAAACAGCGATTAGTTGGCTGGACAAAAGCAGTTATAAGGAAAACCAACACTGGAACTTAATTAACAAAAAAATTGCTTTATGTTGTTCATTCTCTGAGCCACTGAGAGGCGCTTTTTTTCCTTGAAAAATAATGATTTTAGTACTTTGCAAATTTAAGGGTCTTCCATGACCTAGTTGATTATAATGTTGGTGGAAAATTGTGCTCTTCGGTGATGTGTCTCAAAAGTGCACTTGTTCCCTTTCAGCTGAACACTATCTCAGTAGCAGTAATTACATGGACTGCATTTCCTCGCTGACAGGAAGCAATGGCTGTAACCTCAACAGTTTGTTTAAGGGATCTGATCTGCCTGAGCTCTTCAGCAAACTCGGTTTGGGCAAATACACAGATGTGTTCCAGCAGCAAGAGGTTGGTGTTCCTTCGAGAGGCACCTTTGTGTTGCTAGGGTGCTTTCCAGCAGTAGTTGTTCTGTCTCTTCACCAAAAGAGTTCACTTTGTGACAGGATTTTCATCAGCTGTTCTTTCAAAGCTGGATCATACATCTTAAAATTGTTGTAAATACTCAAAATCTCAAGACTCACAAATAAGACTAATTGATTATCTCTGCTTTTTTAGAAAGGATTACTTTTTAATTTCTCCTTCTCTGTCAGAAATGTAGCAAATTGAGCAACTGCGTGAAGAAGCTATTGAAAAGCCATGATTGCTGTTTACACGCAAAGAATAGTTTGGCAGAGTAACTGTAAAATGCAACAGGGAAAAACATGAAGCCATTCTGAACCACATTTATTACTTAATACTTTTGTGCAAAGACTTGTTTTGCATAGTTTTCCTATTTCTTTTTGATCTAGATTGATCTGCAGACATTCCTTACTCTTACTGATCAAGATTTGAAAGAGTTGGGAATTACCACTTTTGGTGCCAGAAGAAAAATGCTGCTTGCAATCTCAGGTAAAAAACACAGCATACCATTTATTGATTCTAATTATTGGTTTAATTCTTCTCGCTCAAATTGTGTGTTTATAGCCAACAAAGGAAAAAAGCCTTGGAAAGGCTGAAAAGTAAGAATCCACAGAGGTAATACTAGCTTACCCCTCACCAGAGATGCTTAAAACCAGGCTTTATAGAGCTTTCACACTGGAATAGTCCTGTTTGTGAAGTTTCATGCCCTGAAATTGTGGGTCAAGGAATCTCTGGGATTCCAGGCACTACAGGGTCTGAACAGCACTACATACCAGTCAGAACTGGCATTTTCAACCTTTTGGTTCCCTGTCCTCCATTTAAGTTATTAGCAGAACAGTCATCCTACTGGGGAAAAGTGCCTGGTTTTGGGAGGCTTTGTAGGTTTCTTGTTGGTTTTTTTTGGTTTGTTTTTTGTGGGGTTTTTTTGTTTGTTTTTATTTTTTGGTTTGCAAATGTACATAGTTCAGTAGCAGTTGTGAAAATCTATGTAATCTATCAGTGATTTGTATTTAGCACAGAGTTTGTTTACAAGAACAGAAAAGTGGAGAAAAGAAAATATTTTGGATGAGCTATTACTAATACAAGATTAGGGTGCATGGTTAAATGAGAGGTGAGCATCTGTTTTTTTCTGAGAGTCCTTGTTTAAATATTGCTTCAGCTTTATGTTTAGAATAAAGAATTGTGCACTAAGAAATGATCAAGTTGGTAATAAGCTTTTCTGTCAATCTCAGTCTACATGGCATGGTTGTGCCTCCAGGAAGACTGAAGTCTTTGAGTATTATAACAAAAATTTTTTGAAGTTTCAGCTATGTCAATTTGATCTAAATCAATATTGCAAAAAATTCTCTACTTCACACTGTATCAGTGCCAAATAAGAATTGCCCCAAGTAGAGGCCTGCATCCCAGGGAGCCTCTGAGCCTTAACCTGATTCTCTTATTATCCTGTTGAACTGTAAATTGAAGGAGTACCGCACAGATATTTTCACAGATAATGTATCTAAAATACATTGTTCCTTTAAACAGAGGTTTTGCATTTGGTTTAGATCAAAAGATTAAAATGAGTTTCTGATGGGAGATTTTTGTGGGTGTGCTTGGCCTCTGCAGAACTGAACAAAAACCGAAGGAAGCTCTTTGACCCGTCAAACATCCGTGCCTCGTTCCTGGAAGGTGGAGCCAGCGGGAGACTGCCGCGCCAGTATCACTCGGACATTGCCAGCGTCAGCGGGCGCTGGTAGCAGCGAGCTGAGCTCAGAAGGTCAGCTGCAAAGATGGACATGGCAATCCTGTGGACAGCCTTCACTGCACACCACCCTCTGCACTTTGGGAGTTTGGGTGTCAAGGACCAAAGCGTTTAGTCTGCCCAATACTGTGCCAAAAAAATCAGAGAGAACACGTTGTCAGTTGTCTTTTGAAACACCAAATGGGGGTTACGTTTTACTCATGTAGATTGGACAGATTTTGCAATAATAATAATATAGGGTTCTTTGTTTAGTATTTTATTACCTATAACTATAATGTATGCACTGAATTTTTTACTTTGTTGAATGAAGGAAGAATGGAGAGCTGGGATGCCAGAGAGCATAGATTTGGTTTTATCAAGAAGGATTTTTCTGGTACTGCTTAAAATAATTATTGAGGTCTTTCTGCACTTTACATGTTCTGATTTCTTGTCCTGTGGAAATTTATTTCTCTCTTTCATTTCCATATCTATTTTTATATTGGCACTAATCAAATTTTTTCAGGTGTTCCTACATTAAGTCACATCTCACTATAATGGTACTAGAAACTGGTTCTTATGCAGATTTTTTTTCCCCTCTCTCTGTCCCCCAGGTAGTTATTTGAAGAGATTGTTCCAAAATCAAGTCACCTGGTATTGGACCAGTCCTATAATGCTCTTACGAAGCAGTCTAGTGCTGCCTGCAATAATACTCACTCACTGTAACAGATGCAACGAAAGACCAAAATGGACCTTGCAATATTAACCCTTTGCAGTCAACATATTTAACTGCTGCCTCTTATGCTAAAACTGTTTTTAATGGTTGTCTCAAAGCAAAGGGCAATTTTTAGTACCCTGCCACTAAAGGACACTTATTTATATCAGACTTTTATTTTTAGATTCTATACACCTACAATACGTAACAGATTAAACTGATCTACTGCAGATTTATGGTAGAGACCAAAAGGCATTCATCAAACTAGAGCTCTGGGCTGTCAGTTTGATTAAACAGACAACTAATCTAATTTGACAAGACAGCACTGTTGCCATTTAATAAATGACGCATCTTACTTACATGACTATGCATGCAGCAATAAGTGACCTACATAAAATAGGTGTAATAGCATCTGTTTTGTTCAATCTAGATTTGTGATTGTCAGCTGCAGAAGTGTTTGAAACTCTGGATATGAACTATTTCTGAAACAAGTTATGTTCAACTGAAAGAGTCCATGTTATAAGCGGCTAGAGCTAACTTTTGCATTCTTATACTGTGAAAGTCCGAAAGATTTGGCAATGTTATTCCTCTGTCTTTACAGATGTTGTGTTATGGGTTTATGAAGGATTTCGATGTAATGAAGGAATCCCTAAAGTGCCTCTTTTCGCAATGCAATGTGTAGTTTCCAAGCATTAATTGAAAAGCATTCCCATGAGAAATTGTGCATTACCTTACCTCTACTGTAATGTATTATTTATGTTCAGTGTACAAGCCTTTTGAGATGGACATAAACCACTGTCACATGCTCTTAGCAGAAGGCATTAGAATAACATTTACAGTAGTTGGGGTTTATACAAAAATGGGTGAGAGAGTTTTGACACTTTCCATGGATAATTCTTTCTTTTAAGGTGAGAATGCAAAATGATGTATGGAGAAATTTGCACACACAAATGGAATTTAAAGAGACTATTACTTGAGGGCATAGATGATCAAGCAATAATATAAAGTCTTGTGGTTAGCTAAAATTTGCTGCTCAGTGCTCATTTCAGCCATATCTACTTAATGGTGTATAACTGGGTGACTTCCCCTGTCGATCAAGTAGCAGCTTCGTCTGGTTTACAAATGGTACTGCAGCTGTGATTGGCTGAAACTGTATCTGGTACTTATACAGTCCTTCACACCGAGTCAGTGTGTCAATATCCACGTGTCTGTGAGAGATTTGTGGGTATGTGTATCACACAGGCAAGAGCAACCTCATGGAAAACCTCTTGGAAGCCACAGCTTCTCATTCTAAAATGATTTACACTTGTGCTTACTTCTAAGCTTGCAGATAGTTCCATTCACATGGACTATTTACCTGCTTACAGATAAGGTGTCATTTACATGTTTGCATTTGCAAGCCCAGTGCTTGCAAATCGAATTGTATTCAGACTTGTTCTTTTATAAAATACTTTTAATGAAATAAATGTTCAGCAACACTTTATACAGAATTTTCTGCAACCCTTTCCTGCTTATTTTGCCTAAACTTAAAAGCATCAGAAAGCTTTACACTCAGATTTTTAGTCTTTTGTAAGTACATGCTACATATCCAGACGGTACTATATTCAGAAACTGGTTTTATGACAGTATTAAGTTGATGTGGTCTTTTGCTGAGCAGTGCTAATTTCATCTACACCAAAGTGAAGAATTTCCCATGAACAACATTATTTTTCAGTAGGGCTTCACATAAAAAAAAAGAACACACTGGAAGTAAAAAAAATTCTCACTTTCTTTGATTCCACAAAGGGAATATAACAGTACAGTGTATCGTATTGTTAGTGTTACATTATGCACAAATATTTGACTTGCTACATAAAATGTTAGTTTTAAATCTGTGCCTTAATAGTGACCAGTTATCTGTAAATATAGAGCAGATACAGATTGTATTTTTGTGGGTTGTGTCCTTTTAGTGATTTTTAAAAAAAAAAAGTTGAAATTAAGACATTAAAAATGGAAATTTTCAAAACTAATCAGTGTTGCATAAAATAAATTTATATAACTCCCTTGTATTCTGATTGATTCATGAAGTATTTTTATATAGACCCATTTCCAGGGATGCTTGCTTGTTAATAAAATATAAAAAGCAGTATTTGACATAATTGCAACATGTGTCTTTCACATACTAATGTTTCGTGTGTTTTACTATACTTTTTATATCACTTATAGTGTCTTTGTGTGCCTTTTACATGAGAATGCTTTTTTGAAGTACCTCTCCTTAATCTAAGAGGAGTTGAATTATCGCAGGTTTTAGTGGTTTGGCTCACAAGTTCTATTCTTTCTTTGGTCTCCCCATTTTAATGCCTATCTGTGTTTTGATCAGGTCAGCAGGAGAGAGTTGTGTGTGTTTTTTCATGATGGTCGTTGTACTGTCACTTCCAGTGTAGAAAGGGTGGTGGGGGGAGAAGGGAATTCTTTCTTTGGGCTGCTGGGATGTGACCAGTCAGCCTGGCAAGAGGCACAGCTGTCACCCTGAGGTGATGTGCACACAACATCCACGATCAGTCTTGTCTCTTTGCTCCACACGTGCTGCTGTGGGTTCAGTGTTGCTCTACCTCACTCAGTGCTTTCAGGCATCTCGTTATCCCAGCCTAACCTGGTCTCTTTGGTCACTGTTTTATAGACTCAGCTCTCCACTTCAGTACCTGTTCCTGGCTCGCTGACCTTGCAAAAATCTGTGAGTTGTTCTTCTGAATGCCTGCTGAGAATTGTAGGTGTGGCAACAAGTCTGTGAGGGGAATAGATCAACAAACTGTTCTGCTGAGGACAGCTGAAGGGTGTGGCGCTGAGCACCAATTTAGCAGGCATTGACATAAATTAGGTGGAAATTTAGGGGCAGGTGGGCTTGCAAACTGCGCAGTGTTTCTGATGTCTGACCAATAGTGAGCTAGTGAGGTCTGAAGCAAGGTAGTTTCCTTTGTGGCCCGTTTGTTTGGGCATATTGCTTCTGGTGGCTTCAGTCAGCAGAGTGTAAAGCTGGTGTGGGACAGGGGAGGAGGTGATGGAGCATCAGAGCTTGTTGGCTGCTCTCCTGCTGCTGCAAGCAGTGTTCCCAGCAGCTGGCATGGCACAGCATCACCAGGATTGCTCTCTGAACAAACTGGGCATGTCCCTCTCTGCTTCCAGTCACTGGAACAAAACTGGTGATTCTCAGTCTGAACAAAAAGTTGTCTTCTAAGAAATGTTGCCAATACGCAGCAGAAAATAGATGGAGCTCCAATCTCTGTAAGGATTAAAAGTGAGGCATCTCTCTTTACTGTTGGACCCCACTCTAATCAAACGGTTGCTGGAGGCCACTTATTCTTCCAAAGTCCTAGAAAACATGGTTACACAAGTTTTATAGATACTGTTTTAAGCTGGTCAGGAAAGGTGTGATGTGCAGGGGTGTTCAGAAACCTGTGCTTGTACTGTGAAGTAAGCCAAGAAGTATTTGATTGCATACAAGTCTGGACACTGTTGGAGCTACATTTTGTCCTTGAAGATTCAGCTTGCTTTGCATCACAGAGATTTGAATAGAAGGAATTGAATTTTTGCTTTTATTTGGAGTTGCTGCAAAGTTTTTGAGGATTTCAGAAGATGCAAAAACTAGTGGATTTGTAGAAAAATTTGCAATATGCGTGATTGGTGTCTGCAATATTTTTGACAGCTTCTGTGAAAGGGGTGAGCTGTAAGGACATTCAAGCAGGTAGAGGGAGGTATTTTAGAATAATTAAAGATAAAAGAACTCTTATTTTGAATTAGGTGTAGTTGTGAATGAGGAATGTCTTGTAATCTGAAAAGCACACAATAAACTTGTGCTTTGGTATAAAATTCCTTTATTTTCTTTTGGGTTAAGATACTATCTGGAGCAGAAATAATAAGAAGCCAGAAATTACAAAAGGCTTTTTGTAGATGATGTACTAAGGAAAGTTTGAGTTTTATCTTTGCTTCCTGTGCTACAGATGTACTTTTTTATAGTGTTTATAATTCTAATAATTTACATGATTTCATGAGTTAATAAAGCAAACTTTAAAAATTAAAGTAGTAGAACACTCATACTTGCCAATTTTGCATACTGACACAGCTATTAGGAGGAGCTAAAGGTTAATAAAGATGATTTTTTTTCCTCTCACTTTGAAGGAAGTGTACTATTAAAGAAACAGACTCAAACACTGTAGAGTGTTTTGTGTGTTAGTCAGAGCATCATCTAGTGTCAAATTTCCCCACTCTTCTAAGGAGTAAGATTTGGGGAATATTTTCTCTGAGAAATGCAGAGTGATTCCAGATGTTGATGAAAATATGAAGAAAGATGAATACATTGTGATGGAAATTACCCAGTTTGTGCCAAAACTCTGTTGCAACTTCATGGAAACTAACAGATGGAAAAAGCAAAACATGAGAAAAAAAACCCCAAAATAATTATATAATGAAGTAAAAATTTGTCACTCCTAACACTGGGTGATGAATGTTTTAAGAAATAATGTTGCTACTAGTTTAATAACCCTAGGACCATAAACTGATATGGATGTTGCTACACCTTTTCTCTATGATAAAAACCCCAGTTTGTCACCCAGGAAGGACGGAAGAATTGAAGAGGCCTGAAATGCACATGGCAATAGCTTATGGTCCCAAAACTAAAGCCATCCGTGGGAACTGCAGTCTCATGCTGTGTATATACAATATAGAAGTGAAGAGAATGTGAGTTTTTTTGAGGTTGATAACATAAGAAACCTTCTGTAGACAGTAAATCTTGCTGTATGTTACATGTGAATATACTAAGGGAAAACAAAATGGAACCCAAGGATTATTTCCTTTTGCTTTAAAGTGGATCCAGAGTTCAGATACAACAAAATATTCACACCCATTTCCTTTAGCAGGAGTTTTTCCACCATGCAGCTGAACAATGTTATGGTTCCTCACAAGTATGCTGCTGCTTTCATGCCGATGCTTACCTCAGAGACAAGTTGCTAATGCATGGTGCCAAAGAAATCCTCACTCTGAAGTAGCTTGAATTAAGCACCAGGTGCTTCGGAATGACAGTTCAGTACTAAGAATGCTGATTCTTCCGATACTGCCAGATCTCTTCATGTAGCCCAGCGTCTAGAAATCAGTACAAACAAAGCTGACATGGTGAAGTTAAATTGCTGACAGATTTGAATCTTTCTTGGAAACTGGATGGGCAGCAACTAGGTAACTAATCCCTGTGGGGCAAGAGATATTTTGGTGCAACTATATTAAAATTAGTTTGGTGCCAGCAGTGTTTCTCTTTGAACCAAATGGTGACGATAGCCAGCAAACTGGAATGCAGAAGGCATCTGTCATGGGGGAGGCTCCTCCTGAGCATGCCTCCAGCACTGGTTATCTTCCATCTTCACTGAAAGTGGTTGCAGATGCTTTGCTGTTGACTCAGTGCTTTCTTTCCATTGTACTTTTGGACTCAAATGCTAGAAAGGGCAAATTTTAAATTTTACATGCAGCTTGATGAGCTTTTTGCTTGCACAAGCATAACGTTTTCTTCTTTTCCTAGGAGTTATTAATGTGGACAGTATCCAGAACCACTGCAGTGGATGAGAGCTTTGAAAGATTTTTTTGAAGGGATTTAAGAGTAATGACTGGAGACTGGAAATAACACTTCTGGCACTGCTGCCTTTCCTGGCTGCTGGTGGTGTCTGCTCACCTCTCCTAGATCTTGGCTTTCCCATGCTTGGCTCAAGCTTCTGCTCTCTTCTGATCAGCACTCAAGTTTCAAACAAGTACTTTTGGGAAGTTTGAGGCATTTTAAATTTTCAGGCAGACTAGTGTTGGATTAGTTTTTGTGTTGGACTTTAAAACTGTGGTGGTGAGGGTACAGGTGCTAATGGTCATCCTTGGCCAGTGCGAGGCATTAAATTTGTAAGCACAACATAAACAGTACGTTGTGGTTACAAGGCTGGTGTAGATGAGGGCATAATTTCTTCAGGTGGCCAGTTGTTTCTGAAGATTAAGTAAAGCAAATCTTAGTTTGCTTGGTTGGTTCATTTTTTGTAAGCATACCCAGAAAGCAGCATCCTTTTGCCTGGTGTTCTTATCACAGTTTAAAAATGGTTTTGCGAAGTTACTCCACAGGCCCCTTCCCTTAACAGGTAATAAATGCACAGGCATTCATAGATTCTTTAATGTCCATCCGCTTTCTCTTTAACATTAGTTATTGGAGTACAACAGCACATTTCTTCTTTGCCTCCCACCTGCTTGTAATATTTCTGCCGAGACTAATGCATCCATGTTCTTCAGTTGCATTTGGTGTGTGGCTATTCTGTGCCCTGGCTCTGCTGCAGAGACAAGGTAATGAAACCCCCAAACAGATTTGCTTCTGATCTAGCTCCTACTGCATCTTCTCACTGGGTAAACACATCAGGAAGTAGGAAAGCATTTCTGAACTGAGCAGATGTGTTGGTGTGTTGGAAGCTTTGAAACCCAGTATTTTCAAGTCCTCAATCTTTGTGATGAATTTTGAAGCTTCAAGATGTTTTACATCTGGTTCTGTTTGTCAAATTCCTTTCAAGTGTTCAGTTTTTTGTGATTATACCATCTGTGATAAAATGGGCATTAAATCAAATACTACATGAAGTTGCATTGTCTGTTCAAAGCAATACTAGAAATGGAATATTTTGTATCCTTGGTTTATTTTGGGTTTAAGTAAAATTTTATAGATGTTTCAGAATTTGTATTTATACATAAAACTCCAGAATGTTATGACAAAGAATCACAGAGACTTTGTCCCTTCCACCTCCTTTCCCCAAACCAGATAAGTCAGTGTTTTCATTTTAAAGCGTTTTTTAATCTAATTGAGATTTTCCAAGCTCACAAAATTTGGCAGAAGACAAATCAAGATTTTTATGGTTCCTGTAGGCAAATCACTTTCTGATGAACACTCTAGTGTGTCTTCATGTGCTATTCAACATGGGAGGTGTGCAGAAATACCAAAAAGATGTTGAAAGGCTTCTTGCTTGACCTCTTAACTCTTGACCAGGTCAACTCTTCCTTTGGCTTGAATCTGGTGAAATTGTTCTGTGTTTAAGCACAGAAAAGAAATCTGTGGTCGAACAATACTCCCTTCCTTCCTCCGTGCATGCTGTGACCTTGCCTGAATTTTTTGAAAACAAGTTCTCCAGGCTGCTAGACCTGATACTATGTTGCATGAAATGTCTAGTTGCTACATGTTCACCTGCTCAGAAATGAGAAGCTTTGCGCTCCACGGTAAACTGGCTTTTAATTTGTGTACCCAAGGGAACCAATTATTTCATGTGTTTCATGCTCAAGAATGAAAGGGCAGCACTCCAAAATAGTATAAATTTTCAGGCCTGCCTTTTCCCATAAAAGCTGTCTCTTGCTATGCTTCTTTGTGGAGTTCTTTCAGTTCCTGGTAAACAAAGTAGACTGCCCTGAGTTTGTCACAAGAGGTGTTACGGTTTGTCTCCTACCATAGCTACCCAAGCTACCCAAGTCTCCATCAAAGTGAGTTTTACTCCATGGGGACCCATAACTAAACCCAGTAGTGGCAAATGCTTTCTTAATGGTTTATTTTCCTTTCGCAGCATTCACTACTTTCATTATGTAATAATCCTAATGAAGAATTGAACCAGCATGATTTCTTATTATTTGGAGGTGTGATATTGCTATGTTATAAACAAGCAAGGAGTTGGTTGTTAAAAGTTAACATGAACAAGTATTAGGAAAGCTGTGGATGACAGTCTCCATATTTGACTTTGGGAAGAGCTGCCGCGACAGGTCTTTGAGGAACAGAAAATAATGCAAACCTTTGGCGTTGCTTATTAGATGGAGTGGTAATGATAAATGATTAGAGGAGGAAACCAGCTGTGTGGCGCCCCTTTTAAAAAACATCACCAAATCACTGCTCTGAAGAGGGAGGTAATGTTTCATTAATGTTTTTGATATCTATTAAGTACTAAGCCTGTTTTTTATATGTGTGGATTCATATGTCTATTGAGAAAGTGCTGGAAAGTTTTTAATCAATGATGACAACAAAAATCCCCACTCTTCCCTTTCAGTGATTTGTCAAGCTTCAGCAGGGATTGGAATGGACAGCTTTTCTTCTAGGCAGAAAGTCTAACCTTACTGTAAATGTAGCAAAAGTCAGAATCTGTTTCAATCCAGTTCTGAATATATGTCATTTAAATTAAATTACATAATACCTTGGATTTCCCCAAGGGGATACTTAGGTTGCAATCGAGTCATGCTTTGATTTCTGTCCCTGTGGGTTGGCTAGATGGGGTTTCACACCTGTTTCTGGAGGGTTTTGGGTCACTGAAACCCATTTTCTATCCTTTCCATGGGCTGCCTGGTTGGCTGGTTTACCTTCCCTCTCACTATCCTCTTTGCAGGATTTCGAGATCATCCATCCACGTCCCAGCCCCAGTGTGTGTCTCCCAGGACACTGCTCGTACAGGGTCATTGCTGTGGTTGGCACCATGTGGCCAAGCTGTGGTGGGCCAGCTCTGGCCAAGTGCCAGGTGCCACCTCAGCAGGGCAGGGCCACATGGGGTGGCAGTAAGGACAGGGACAACCCTCACTGAGTACTGGCACAGGAGAACCGACTCCACCTGGGGAAAATTAATTTCGTTTCTTGACAATTATAACACATTTGGGTAGTGAGAAACAAAGGGAAATGGACTTTGTTGCCGCCTGTTTGTGCCCCTCGGCCTCCCTTTGCCCCCAGCCCTGGTGCCCAGCAGCGTTTTCCCGCCTCAGCCCCTGAGGGCTCAGAGGGCGGTGGGAGCTGACCGGAACCGTCCGGAACCGGCTGGAACTGGCCGGAACCAGCCGTGAGCCACCTCAGCAGCCCCCGCTCCCCTCACACTGCTGCTCAGCCCTGTGCTGCCCCAAATCCCGCCTTGGCCTGGCCGAGGTGGGTTCAGAAGCAGCCCTGGACGGCTCGGGCACAGCAGACACAGGCAGCGGTCAGGCGGTGGCCTTCAGCCACAGAGAGCCAGCAGCTGGGGCTGCCTGTCCCCTCACACCTGCAGGCCGGGGAGCTGAGCGCACGCAGGTGAGCAAGCCCAGCCGCCATCTGGGAGCTGAGGTGAGCCTGAGGGGCTCCTGGGGAGCTGCCCAGCTGGGGCCATTCTGGTGATGAGCTGCCCTCAAACCCTTCCTTCCCTGGGCAGGCCGGGCCTCCTCAGCACGCTGGTTTGGGGCTGTGGACGCTGTGGGAAGCGGCTGACTCCATTGCCACGAGCTGCTGCCTGAGTCACCCGGGAAAGGGGAGTGCTGGGCCTGGTGAGCTGAGGGATGAGGCGAAGCAGGAGGAGCAGTGCACTGGGAGCACCCACAAAGGTAGGTCTTCTCTTAAAATTGTGTGTAAAAACAGGCTGAGTGTAAAGCTGTATGTCTCCAGGCAGCGTGGTCCCTCTGTGCTCTTTGTCGTACCCATGATGAGGTGTTTCACATCAGGGGTTTGGGTTTGCTGTGCCTCAGCAATGGAGTTTCTCTGTCCTGGGTCATCCTGAAAGCCTTTAGTGTTTGACTTTGTGGCTGAGTATTTGCCTGTGTTTGGAACACAGAGGGACTGTAGAGGATATTTAAGTCTCAAAATGCTTGATTTTCTTTACAAAAAAGCTTTAAAATGCTTCGTTGTAGCCAGGTGTATTTTGAATCGCATATCTGGCCTCATGCAAGGCTTGGTTTGTCAGTGTGAGTGCAAATTCATGAAATCCAAGAGCATCCTGAGGAGGGTGCCCTGCACTGCGGCATGCTCAGGCTCCAGTTCTGGGTGCTGCCTGGGCAGAGGCAGGATGCGTTTGTGTAGGACATTCTGTGGTTTTAAATCACATTCCAGTGTGATAACTTGTGTGACGAATTTAGGGCTTGGCTTTGGGAGAAAATCATGTGTTGTTCACTCAGGTCAAAAGTCATCCAAATCATAGTTTTAAAAAGCGTTTTTGTAAGAAATAGGTTTTGGGTAGGCTGTTGAATATATTTAGTTATTTGCTAGCTGTGTAAGTCTGACCTTGCATCTTTATCCTTTAATCTGTGCTGAATTGTTATGATCTCGTGAATACAAAAGCAATCAGAAGAAAGTCATGATTCAAATTGACACCGCTTTAGAACATCTGCTAAAGGAATCGCTTTTTATTTAGTCACCGATATTTTTGTAAGGCATGGGAGGAAAGGCAATAGCAGATGGCAGAAATTTCCAGCACCATGCAGTGTGACATGTAAGCAGAGCTTTCCCAGCACCCCTGCTGCGGCAGCAGATGGGGGATTGGTAAATCGGGAGGACTCCAATGCTTCGAGAGACGAGCTCTGCCGGCTGAGCGGGGCTGGCAGAGCCGAGCGCGCTGAGGCAGCCAGGGCGGAGGGAAGGGTGACAAATGCCGAGGGAGGGGATGCCACAGGCACCGCAAGTATGTAGCAAAACTCCTAATGATGCTTTGAGGTTTTCCTCGCTCTAGACCTTTTATGGCTTTTTCCAAGGCAAGGTACCAGAATTGTGGCTTTCCCCCAGCCTTTGCCTGGCGCACACACACACGCAGAGGTGGGTATTTCTACGTTTTGTAAACCTCTGCGAAATATTCGGAATCTTCATAACCTGTTTTTCCTGAGACAAGACAAACTTAAATATGCTAAGGAATCATTAAGACAATTGCTGTCACCTGCATTTGCCATCAGGTGTTTAAAACAATGCCTAATTGTGCTAGAGAAGGAACCTTTTCCTGTTACAACTTTGATTTTTCAGAGCTGGTAGAAAATTAATTTTATGAAAGCTTATAGGTTAGTTGTTATTTTACACCATGCATTATCTACCCCATTATGTTTTCTTGCAGTCTGTTTTCATTCAACCCATCCAAAATGATAAGATTTTACCACTCTTCTTAAGCAAACTCTGTAGAGCTGATACTTGAAATGGCCCTTCCAATGGTCAGATTAGTATGTACAAATCTTTGCTTTTTAGGTCTGTGTTGATAAGGTTGTTTCATTTAGGCCCCTTAAAATTTAGGGACTTCACATTTGCTCTGGTGCAGTGCAATGAGAAATGCACATCCACTGTGCTGTTAGACTGCTATATGGGAGACTAAAGAGTTCCTGGAGTCAAAGAGGAGCACCAGGAAAATTACAGCTCATATTTAGGTCAGAAGCAATAAAAGAAACCTCCTTGAAAGTGTCACTGATTAATCGTTAAAGTGAAAGATTTTTCTTTCTTTGCAGGTAAAGCTACAGTATGTTAAAATTATACTTGGTGAGTTAGTACAATGCACTTAGATCTAGCTGAAGCTTTGTCTGAGGACAGTGACCTGTGAATTGTATTTTTAAATCTGTCACTGAGCTTTCAGGTAGCCAGAGGCACCGTCTGACTCGTCAGGAGTCATGAAGCAGCTGTATTTTATGAGTCTGGAAACCTGCTGGTAACAGCCTCCCAAAGAACGTCCTTCTGGCTGAAATGATAAACTTCATTAGGTCAATATAACTACATATACTAAAGAATTTAAAATCTACTTTTACAAGACTACATAAAAACATCAAATGCTTAAAACTAGTAAAGACTGAGGAAAATAATCTAGTACTTATTAAACTTTCTTTCATCCTATAAATTAGGTAGCTGAAGTAGGTTAGTATTGTTGGCTATTACTCTCTTACTTTTTAACCAAAGAGAAGTTAAACATTTTCACAGCTTAGAAATTTCTATACTAAATAACTCTGAAATGTATATGGTTTGTGGAATTTCAATAACAGCTGCTTCATTTTTTGTACTTGAACACATGATTTCTGGAACTTCGGGAAGGCTGGTAAAGGACTTGAGGTTAGGAAGCCAGTAACTGGTTTATTTCTGTGAATATTGTATTATATATAACTTGAGCTTTGGTCACAGGGAGAAATCACAAGGGGTTGTTGATGCTGTTCTGAGTATATTTATCCCTACTCTTCTCAGTGCTGAATATTGAATCAAATGTAGTACAGGGGATGGGAGATTTTGTACATCTCCTGTTGTTTGCACAGAAGCTTAAGGTAGATTAAGTGTTTTGATAAAAGCTGGTTGCGAGAGTTAATAAAACGTGTGTGGGCTTTGTTTTTGTTATGTTTTTTAGCACAGAAAGGCATTGTTTGCTCGTGTGAATGTGGGACTTTGATGCAGGTTTCTGCAATGTGCTACTTTTTGATTTGTTTCAAATTTAAAAGATTAGTTGATCATCTTTAGAAGACCTGAATTTACGAAGAGGAAGATCTTCCTGACAATACATGAGAAACCTATTTGTGCTCCCAAGCAATACAAAGAGGAAAGATAAGACTTCCATAACTGCAGTGTACCGCACAAATATGCGCTATTTCATTTAAAGTAATTTTATTTTTAGTACATACAGCTGTACATACTGAAGAAAAGCAACTTTGTAAAGCCCTGCTTTGTGGAAGCAGGCAGTGGCATACCTGGGAATGGCTGCACTGGGGTAGGTCAAGGTCCAGCTGGTCCAGGACTGTGCTGCCAAGAGCCACAAATATCCCCTAGGATTTCCTCTTGGCTCCAGCAGATTACTCAGAGGCTTCCACACAGCAGGATCAGCTTTCACTTTGATAGTTATGTTGAGAACATGGAAAAAAGACCCACCATTTGATTTTCTAAATGCCTTTTTTATTCTGAGTGCATGTGAGGTGAACACTGTCTGGGTGCCTGCCTGGGGCAGCCCAGTGACCCTTTCTGGGGTGTCCATGCCTCTCTGCCTCTGTTTTGCAGAGGCAATTTTCCATTGCTTCTGCAACCCCAATGTAGCTTCTTCAAACTCTTGGCTTACTGGGGGCTTTGGGGGGAAGCTTTTTTCTTTTTCCGTTTAAAAATGTTAATGTCATTTGTTGTTCTCCCCTAGTATTACCTGAGTAAAATATGTGGGCAGATACAGTACGTGGCGGAGGCAATGTTATCCACATGTTCCTGTGTTGCCCACACAGTGAAAAAGTGCAAAGTGGCTCTGGCCATGCTCCTTCCTTGATGATACAGGTTGCAACGTTCTGTGCATGAGTCATGATCTCATGGTACAATGCTGGGAAAATGATGGAGTTTCTTTCTGTTTTTTTTTTTAACAAGAAAAGTGTTGGTTTTGTTATTGAACACTACAAGTTTCCTTTAAAGTTCTCCAAGAAATCTCCAGAGCTTCCCCTGCCCAACAAATGCTGCCCTTGATTTGCTGTTGACCCCTGTGGGATGAAGTCATCAGGAGAAAGTTCTTGTTTTCTTGTATCTTTTTTCCTACACAGCCTTGTAGCTTTATTAAATTCACCAGAGTAGACATGTGTTTTAAGTCTGATGACTTATATTACATTAGGAAATCCTCCCACAGCACAGACCTTTCTAAACAGTGTTTGTTGACTTACGGGAACAAGATCGTTCCTGTTGCTGGGGCTGACATTTGTGTGTGGCAGACACATGCTCTGGGAGACAGGGACAGCTTGGTCCCTTTCCTGTTTGCAGACTGAAATGAGCAACAACAACAACAAAATAACAATGCTGTTGTCTGAGAGGGGCCTTTCCTTGTCCGAAGGCATGGCAAGGCATCTCGGAAGAGGCAGCACTTGTGTTAAACAGCGGTGTTTGCAGCCGGGAGGCTCCTGAGATCCTCGCACGCAAGCGTTTCGGGGTGGGCGGCATGTCTGTATCGTCAGCCTGTCTGAAGGAATCAGGGCAGGACAGTCCGGTTGGAAACCAAACAGGCACCCACTTCCTCCCATCGTAATCCGCATCCATCAAAAACAAAGGGAACAACCTGGGGAGGGGGCAGGGGGAGTATTTGGCACCTCCCCAAGGAATGCAGTAATCCCAAATGTGGTGTGAGAGCACTTCGCGATCGCACACTGGCACTCGCTCCCGGCGGCTGCTGCCAGTTTCCCTCCCACGCGTGCTCAGTCTCGGAGTTAATGTGAGTCTGGATGCTGGACAGTTAATCAACTGCAGGAAAATTAACGTTTTGGAGACTGTTCTTGTGTTGCGAGGTGCTTGCTGTTTAATAAAACACAGCATGCTGCCACGTATTGCATACTTGCAGGACCCTGCTGGCTGCCTGCCCTGTTGGCTTTTGGTTTTGGCTGGGGTTTAGCGTTTCTCGGTGTTGAATTTCTCTCGTTGCCATTGCTGAGGGGAGGATGGGCTGTGCCGTGCCGTGCTGGGGAAGGCAGCTGAAGTCTGGTCCTGCCTGCCCTGAGTTTTCTCTGGGGCTGTGCACCCTCGACAGAGCAACGTCCCATTGTCCCAGGGTACCTGTGATCAGCTGGGAGAAAGGCTGGCAATGTGGAGGCCTTGTGAGCCTGTTGGTGGCAGAGGATGCTGGAGAGGTGAAGTGCAATCTGCTAAGGGCTGCCCAGGTGTTTCTTATGATGCTGTCGGTGCTAATGGAGGTCCTGAAGAGTTTTGCTAATGATGGCTACAAGGCTGCAGGTGAGGAGCCAACATGGCCTCCTGGGGACAAGGATTGCTGCATGGGGAGGGTTCCCAAAAAGTGCCTGACCTCTCTAGCAGGGTTGTTCCCATGGGGACAGAGCTGTGGACAAACATAGGCCAGCTGTGGAGAAGAGAGGAAGGGAGCTCTGCCTGCCAATCTAGCCCCTTAGGCTGTCTGCACCCAACAGCAGGCAGGATGCTGGCAATCTAGGCAAAAGCCAACCCATCCCTAAAAAACCTTGAAGTCATTCTTTTGTTATGATGAAATATATGAAAAATATTTGCTCTGAAAAACAACTCCATTAAGATTCATGTGCAGTGTTTTGCCCTTTGCTGCCTAGAGTTTGGGTTACAGTAGTGCTGTCTCCTTCCAGTGAGGGTGATTTAGGGAGTGGTGTGTAAGTGATGTATGTAAATTCCACATCAGCAGTTATGTGCCTTTGGAATGTGTTGTTGCCCAGTGTGGCCCAATACAGGGACCCTGAGCTCTGGCCCAGGCCATGTGTTCTGCTCTGGAAAAGCTCTGTTTGCTCTATCCCACTGGCCAATACATGTGTACAGCTGTTGTAATTTTTTCCCTTGAGCTTTTGCTTTGGTTCACTTTTAGAATTTAAACAACTGTAGAGAAAGTGATAAAGAATAGAGTGTGTATGCTGTGATATAATACCCAAGAGAGACTGCATATGCTACACCTTGACTCTTATGGAGGATTTCTCATGCTGGCTTTACTCAGATAGAAATCACAATTAAATTACCTTTTTCAAAGTCATTTAAATACACTTGTCTTTCAGCCCCATGACATTTGAAAAATGTACCAGTAATCTTGTTTGCTCATTTACAGCTTCTTTCAAGGCTTGGCAGCTCTGCCAGCCTTCCTTCACTCAGGCTCTGATCTCTGTCTTGGTAAAAAACACCCACAAACTCAGCATTGGAAATACGTAATGGACTGATATTGCTCTTGTGAAAGGGTTTTGTTTTAGTTTGGGTTTTTTTATTGATTTTTGTTGCTGTTGGTCGTTTGGGGTTTTTTAATGTGGAGTGATTCAAGGAACATAAGGAAAAAACTTTCACATAGCATATAAAATCACTGACCTTCACCTTCAGAATGATTCTTCCTGTGCACTCTGGGGGAACGACTGGAGACGTTCTTGCCAGCCCAAAGAGCTGGTTGATGCTGAGCAGTTGGAACAGTGTGTTGTGCTCTGGGGTTATGCTCACAGACCAGAAAAGGGAGCCATAGTTTGGAAAACAGCAGAGTCATGTGGCTGAAAGAGGTATGCAGCATTAGGCTTGTCCAGAAACAACTGAGGTAAGGATTTAGAGGGGTAATTTTGCAAAAGGAAATCGCTCTCCTCCCACCCGTCACACACAGACAGGCAGAGGCAGGGAGGGGTGGCTAGACAGAGGCAGTGGAGGGGGGTGTTTTGTACTGACATGACAGCAGCATTGTCTGAAGAGCAGCAGAGACTTTGTCACTGTTTCAAAATAAACAGAGGACTTCGGACACAGGAGAAAAACCAGCAGCTCCTCAAGAACAAATTGAGCGCTGCCTTCAGCAGAGCTGGACTCTCTCACCACAGGAAGAGCAAAGCTTTACCCCATCTTTCAATGGGAACTGTGAAGAGTAACTCTGGTTTCTGGCATTGGTTTCCTGGCCAGGCAAGAGAGGAACCCCTGGAGTTTGAGCTACTGCCCATCTGGGTTTCTTTAGCCCCTGGAGGCCACTTGCCTTTCCAGACAAAAGCATCATGATGCTTTTGAGGAAGGACAGCACATGACCTCTCATTCCTATGACAAACCACTATGAAGTCTGTATGGCTATTTCCACCTCTAAGAAACAAATGGAAAATATGAGTGGGAAAAATTTTAACCTTTTCTCACCAGTGAAACTGATCCCAGCATGCATCTGCTCTTGTTAGGGAGCCAATTCGATTTAAGCTCTAAGGTTTGTTTTATTAGGTACTTTTATGTATCATTATTTGTCTTAGGTGCCTCTCTAAAGTGCTGTCAGTAAAGCAGATGGTTTTGCAGCCAGCTGAGAGATGCAGGATTTTGAGAGTGTTCCTATAAGCTCAGCAGGGCTGCTCTTTTCCTGGGAAAATGCTCTATCATGCTCCTCCTTACCAGTGCTCTTCTGTGACAGCTTTCCTGATGTTGGGTGCTGGGATTTGTTGATGCTTGGCCTTTCTCAAAGCAGAGCTTCTTGCTGAGCTCACCTGCTGCTTTGCTTAGTGCAGAAATGTAAGTTTTGCACTGTGGCTCCCTTATGCTTGAACTGCTCTCTCTGCCCCTATTCTTCAGCAGACCAGGACTGCCCAACATCTGTTAGACTATTGATTTTTTTTTTTTTTTAATTATTATTTTTTCATTTCAAGGCTGCAGGCACAGCATTGCTTGGTATTGATTTCTGCCAGCGTCACAAAGGGTGCAGAGGGGTTGTGTTTGCAAGGCCAGCCCATCCACAGGGAACAGCTGAGCCCCTGCCCTGCAGAGCTGGACATCTGTGACTTCCCAGAGGGGAAAGCACGGAGGAGAAGGCTGATGTGACAGGGGAAGGGCAGCACCCATTGAGGGGCTGATAAAAACATGCACTTGAATTTGGGCTCTCTTGACCTCTGATTGCAGAAACTTGGAGTTTCCAGAATCTGAGAAAACTTTCACCATTTCTCAATCTGCTTCCAAAAAATAACTGCCTCAGTACTCAACAGGGGCTGCATTTGTTCAGCACCTAAATCAAGACGAAGCAGAAGTGCATAGCATGCCATAAAGCAGGTTATTTTCCAAGAACCTGACCCCACTATTTTGGGTCATGCAAAGGTCTGTTCTCCTTTGACCATTTTATCCCACCTATCTAAAACTGCAGTCACACTTCCAATATTTGTCTGCCTGAATAATTTCTAATGAGCCCAGGACCCTTGCAGCTAAGACTGATGCTCAGGCTACAGTGCTGTGTGCTCCTGCTGCCCAGATTTGTGTTGGAGATAACCACAGCTTGGCAAAGCATTTGATCTACATCCAGATGTGAAATTTAGTATTTCAGTGCTGTTTTTGCAGCCTATCAACATGTATAGTGCACAACAGTGATGAGGGATTTTGACTGACTCAGAGACTGGAAAATCTGAGAGCTCAGTCCTCTGAGCTCTCCAAAATGTTCTCAACTCCAGTTGCATCCTAGGGCTGTAAATGGAAGTCACGGTTCACTGACAGTGCAGCAGGAAGGGCCATAACCTGCAGGCTTTTTAGCTTAGAGCAAGTGATAGAGGTGCAGGCAAGAGCTTGCCAGAGACTTTTGTGTTCCCATCAAATTCAAAGCTTTGGTCTTAGGATGAGATGTGGTGAAAAGCTAATGTCAAAAGGAAAATGCTTTCCCCGCTGTTCCTTTCCTTATGCCCTGCCCGTGTGCCATCTGAGCTGCTATTTTGCAGAAGTGCAGGGCAGAGTTTTGGTTACAGGAGGTGAGTGTTTTGTTAAGGCACAGAGGCTGCCAGGGACCACACAGCTGCTCTTCTCCTGGGAGAGGGGCAAATCCTGCAGTACTCTTTAAATCCTGTGGTGCAACAGATCCCCTACCAGCTTTTACAGGTTGAAGAAAAGTTAAGATCTGGGACCAGTTCAAGCATTTATTCAAGACCTTTCAGCAAAAGCAATCATAGTACATCCCTATTGCAACCTTTCAGGGTGCCCATATAATAAAAGGCAAATTACTTTACCAAGTTCCAAGGAGCACCCATGTGTATGAAAAGACCTCCATCTCATACACTTTTAATTTATCTCATATGCCATTATACCACTGTTTTCTCTGCCTTCCAGGTGGTCTTCTGACAAGGTGAGCTTACCTGAAAATAAAGGCGATAAAGTGTGTGACTAATGGATATAAGGATAGTTTTTTCCCTTGTAAAACAGGAAATGGAAAAAAAAAAAAATCTGTTTCCAGTTCTTCTGCCTAGGTGTGAAATTTGCCAGACAGCTTTCAAGCCATGTAGACACTTAATTCCCAGGAAGAAGTGGGATTTGTCTCCATAGTAATGAATTCACTTTTTTTTTTAGAAGATGTTGGTGATAAAAAATAAGAGGGTTTTCTCATTCAAGCCTGCATTTCTATTGCTTTATCATCTTTATTATAAAGAGGCAACAGAATAAATTTTAATGTAATAAATCACTGCATTTAATAAGATAACAAATTATCTATATTTAAAGAATGCCATGGGGAAAAAACCCCCAAAACTGAAAGTAAACCAGCCTCAGTAAATCCAACAATTTAGGCTTGAATTTTTTTCCTCTCCTCATCTCAGTCTGAGCTTCCTTATGTTCATTCCCAAAACTTGTCAGTACGTGTTTGAGAATGACAGCTTGACTAAACCATTGATAAGAAATTTCAGCAACCTCCTTTGTTACTGCTGTTTCCAAAATGATTTTGAACTAACAGGCATTGCAGAACTGTGATTGGTGGATTGTGTTTTTTGGCTTTTTTAATGGAGACTTTTCAAACTGGCACACGTGTAAATATATATTGTTTTGAAATTTAAGTGAAACAAAACTTGGGAATTTGGGCACCTAGAACCTTTTCTCTGCTTAAAATCTGTATCAAGTGTATCTGTATCTTCATGAGCTGGGCATGGACTCTCACCAGGCAAATTTTTTCCTGAGGAGCAGTATCATCAAGATATTTGCATTTGCCTTTCAGTCTGAGCCCCTTAGATAAATTGCAGTTTGATTACTGTGACTGTTTGTTCCTTGCACAACCATTTTCAAGATTTGAGGGCCTGTAAAGACACAGAAAGTTCTGAAGGGTTTTTTCACCTATAGGATAAGGATGTGAGGAACTTAAATCCAGTTACACAGACCTCCGTGGTGATTTTTTTTTTTTTTTGGAGTTGCACTTCCTGCAGGTGCATTTGCTGAGCTTTCCAACTTAGCCCTGTGCAGCAACTCCTGAGCAGACAGGAATTTACTGGCAAAATAAACTAAATTTACTTGCTTATAAAGCAAACCTGCTTTGGAGCCCCTGCATCCCATGTGGTAGCACTGTGTCACTGGGCATGAGTCAGTCTCAGCTGTGGTGCAGGGCTGAGTGCTGGGGCACATCCAGACCCATTGCTGAGAATAAGTGGGGTGGTGTTTGTGAAGCCTCACAACCAGTCTGAAGCCTGATATCCTCTTTCACTTGAGGTTTTTGTGAATTGTGCACTGCAGTAATGTGTTAATCTCACAGCTTCTAAAAATATTTGCTGTTAACAATGAAAACATGTTGGTCTTTGAGGGATACTTACTTCACTTCCAGAAACTATGTCAAGGATGGAACAAATTCCCATGTTATCGGCCAGGACAGTTTTATTGTCATCCATTTTATTGTCATTCATAATACAGCTGAGAGTGCAAAACACTATGTTACATCAGGACTTTGGTATTAGTTTCTGTAGTGCATTTTTCTTCCCTTGAAATACTCAGAATAATTGAAATTGTACTAGTCTTGCAAAAATGAAAAAGAAAAATAACTACACAAAAAACCCATGTGTGACTATTGTACAAACTTTTCATACACAAAAAAATTATTTCTGGTCTATTTGGTTTTTATCCAGTTTTCCCCATATGTTGGGGAAATCTCATGGACCTGGTGTCACATTCCTGCATGCATTAGGAATAAATTATATTCTGAGGATAAGGAATAAGCTGTTTACAGATGTCTTAATAGCAGTTGTTCCTCAGTTCTCATGAAAACCCATTAGAATATTGTTAATAAAAGTTTGGAACACTCTAAAGGTTTCCATACTGTGTTTAAAGCCTTAGAGAGACAAGTGAGTTAAATCAATCTTGTCATCTAAGACAAGCTTGCCAAGGTACAATTCTCAATGGATGAATCGATGGCTGCAGTGTTGGTGACTGCCCTGTCCCTGGTGTGGAGGGAGAGAGGGAGGCTGTTGCTTTGCCTTCCTCCTCCTCACTAGCCAAGGCTATTGGGGAAAGCCCTCCCAGGAGGGTGAACTTGGCTTTTGTGATTGTCTCCTCAGGCAGTTATGGGAATCTAGGAAGTTTTGCAGCCCAGTCAGCTGAAGTGCTATCCTTTATGGACAGGCTTTTCCCCTTGAAAATATGGAAACTGGCCCAAAGCCAGATGAGCACGGAAAGTCAAATAGGCAACTCACTAGGGGCTGCAATTCCTACCATGCTGCCGATGCACTGGGAGTTGGTGTCAAAGGTTTTGGAGCACAGCCTGGGAACACAAAATTCGTCATTGAGAAAATCGTGTAACTTCTTCACCCAGGAGAAACCTTTGTGTTAAATGTATGGTAAAGCCCTAAAGCTCAAACAGAATTTAGGCCAGCATGAGCCCTTCTCATAACCATAGAAAATGCAGTTTAAAGTTGGGAGGGGGAAACATAGTCTTTCTTTCCCGTTTATCTATTACTGTATTTCCGTATTTTCGTCTAGCTAGAGAATAAAGTCCCAAAATTATGCAAATATTTTTCCCACCTTCTCTTTCTGCTGTGACCAAAAAACAAAAGGTCTGCAATTTTGCTAGGAAAACCTGTTTTATGGACTTCCCAATCTGTACCCACCTCAGGCACAGGCTCGGCTGTAGTTCAGCAATAACCTAGTCTCCAGATGTTTGGGGCTAGTACTAATAGCTGAGTTCACCCGTTTGTTCTCCAATTATTTGCCTTTTGGCTGCTGAGTTTTTGACAGACAGCTGAGTATTGGCAGCCTGACTACTGACTGTGAGGTCAATGACAGATGCGTGAGCTTACACTCAGAGATCTCTTTGTCAGAGATATGTACAGATGTGCTAGGGAAGGTGTTAGATATTGCATAGATGAAACAGGAAATATCACAAACAACAGCTGGTGACCTTGGACACAGAAATCCTTAAAATAAGGCAACTGTAGCTGCCCAGTTTCTGAGCTACTTGGCTATAGCACTTCCCTGTGCACCGAGGTGAAATTTGCTCTCCGGTGTCACAGCCAGGTTGTCTTTGCTGTCACTGTTTTTGAAGACTGACGATTCCAGTCAGATTCCCTGTTTCCTAGACACCATAGTGCAGGCAAAGTCCCACACAAACCTTGCTTCATTAGCTCTGCCATCTCGAGGTCTTTCTCTCATTTTCAGCAGCGCCTTGGATATTTAGCATCATCTCTGCTTGAAAATGGAGGCTTCTCCCTACCTGGTTTTTCAGTTCCCTTATGCAGAGTCAGAAGGATCTGAGCTTGCTCTGTCAAAGCTCTGGTAGATGCTAGGAGGACTCTGGTTTATGATTGTACTATTTTTTTTCTGAAGCTCTGTGGTCTGCTTTGTATCAATTTAACTGCATTTCAGAGCGAGCCAATTTAATTAATGGTTTCCCTCAGGATATCAAACAGCAGCGTATCACATTTCTTACTAAAATCCATAGACATTAAATTATCTCCAATTCATTTCTTCAGTCTTTAACTTTTCCATTTTCTTAAAAAAACTAGAACCAAGCCTGTTTGCCAATATTTTTTGTTTCGTATTTAATGAACATATGTTGTTTCATTGTAAAGACTTGTGTCACCTTGACCTTGTTTTCAATTAGCATTTCATGCTCAGAATTGAAGTTGCCACATCATCTGTTGAAACTCCACTTCTCATTGGAAATTTTAATTTCCAAAGTTGCCAAAGAACCAGTATTTCTCCTCCCTTACCGACAACCCTCTGTCAAGGAGCCTACTAAGCAGGGAGGGGTTTCCCTTAGACTCCTTAAAAATAATGATTTACTGCTGAAAAACATTCCTCATCAATATTCCTCTCTGCTGTAGCTATTCCAGCAGTTTCCTAAATCAGGGAGGCCTCGCCTTTTTTTTTTTTTTTTTAACTCAGTTGTGAAGACATCCAGCCATTTGATTTTGTTTCCGTTTCTGTCTGTGGCAGTTGTGCTGCTGAGATGGAGCAGGGAGAGAGAGGCTGGGGTGAGGGTGCTGTTGAGAGCTGCACCCTCATGCCAAGGGTGCTCTCACAGAGGCACTGGGGTGTGACTGATTGCAGAGCCGAGGCTAAGCAGGAACAGGGGACACAGATTTGGAAAAGATTTGGAAAAGTGCTACTGTGATGCAGAGTTTTGGTCTCCTAGGAAGTGGGACGACATTTGGAGTAACTGTTTGCAGGAGAGATGGGCTTCACCTGAGCCAAGCCTGGTTGGCTGTAGTTATTTTGGTGGAATTATACATCTCCAAGGTTTATATGCACTTCTTTTTCAGACTGGAAAAGCCACTGTGCATGAGGACTTTACAAATCTAAGTGACACATTACAAGGAGTTGAAATAATGAAAACCTTGTAATCCAGGATTAAAAAATGATTGAATATAACAAATTTGTGAGGAAATAGTAAATCTATTATAAGTAAATAGCCCCTGTCAATCACAGCACATAAAACCAGACAACAAGCAAATACTGTGCATATAAACAAACAAAAGAGGACATGAAAAGACGCCCAGTTTAAGTCAGAATATAGTTGTAAAAGTTGCAAAAGCTTGGTACAAGTGGAATACTGTGATAAAAAGACAAAAAGACATGACAGCTCACACCATGAGAGGGCAAACTTCCTAAGCTATCGGTTTATTTAAGGTGGTGTCAAGAATAAAACCATCTACTTCATATTGTGCCTTTGGATGTGTAAAGTTACTGTAAGTGCTTCAACAAATGTGTATTGATACTAAGCTGCTGTAGGATAAGATAATTCTGGGGTAGTTTTTTTTTCATTTGGTTGTTTTTTGAATGGATTTATTAACAAAAATAGGAAAAAGGGAGGAACAAATGGTCAGTCTTCACATGGGAATATGATCTCAACTGAGAATACAGAGAAATCCCCTTTTTAATGAACTCTCAGCTATGTGGAAAAACAGATGACTAGTGAGGGGACAGCATTTGCTGAAGGTGTCAAGTCATTTGGTACAGTTCAAGATGATGTTATTCAGGGTTATTCAGAGTGGTAGGACAATGACCCTTAAAATTCTGAGCAGCTACATAAGAAAAGAGCCAGGACTTTGTATTGATAAAAACTGATTTTTCAGTTCAATAGCAGTAGGAAACAGCTCCAGCCATGCTAATCCAGGGATGGGCTCCAAATGAGCTATTGCCTTTTTAGGAAGGAGTTGGTCATTATGGAAACTTGTTTCAAAATGCTGCTCAGTGACATTTATGAAGATATCCAACAACAGGTTTTCCTCCCTGATGACCACCAGGTAGGGTTTTCTTTATAAAATATCTGCTGTTACAAGTAAATTATCTTAATGCTGTTGTGTAAAGTAAATGAAGTGCATCTTCCATCTCTTTCACTTCTCAGCTTCATCCTCTGGCTTTTGGAAGTGTGTGTGTCCATTCGAATCTATTTTAAAACTTGCCGTCTTGGTTTGGGTTAAGCCTAGTTTCTAATGTAAAGGTTTTGCTCTGAATTTTCTCAAAAGCTTTCTTCGGCATTTTCTTTTAATCTGCTTGTATATAATTTTCTTAGTATTGGAAACCCTCACTTCCTCTACATCAGGGATTTACTTAATTCAATGGAGATCCAGCTCTGGTAAGGATTTTATACAGTTGAGGTGATCTATAGTTTGCAAACTTGGTGGTATTTGTAGATTTTCTTGAATGCATTTATCATTTGGTTTTATACACACTGGTTATCTGCAGTAGAAATTCTCAGCTTCTGTTTGCTCAGTTTTCTCTTGATATTAATAGGCTTGCATTCAGTTTGAGAATTACACCTGAAAGAGTTATTTAATAACGATAAACTGATATCATGAAAGTTTAATTTCTGAAGGATTAGTTCTTTAAGAACTTTCATTCAGAGATTGACTGCAGAGTGTCTAAAATGAAGTTTTCTTAAATAACCAGAAAATGACCTTGTGGTATAAAAACCTCTTGAAATCTCCCTTGTGACTGAAACCATTTAGTTATTTGAAAAATAGATCAGTTTTTGCAGTGTATAATATGGGCATAAATATTTAAATTATTTTTGGATTCCTGAACAGAGCAGAAGCAAGAAACTCTTCTGCAATAGCATTCAACAAATTGAGAATTGTATAGGAAGATAATCAAACCATGGTAAATCTCCATCTTCCTTTTCTGGATCATAACATGCACAGACACACCCTCCCCCTCTCCAATTCAAGCTCACTGTTGCTAACCCAAGCGCTGGGTGGGTGAAATTTATCTCCTCAGGAACTGCTTTTGGGATTTGTGCCAACCAGGTACCCAAGAAGTGGGGGCCCACAACAGTACAGAAAGCATGAGGGAGTAGATTGTTTGCTTTATGAAATTTAAGCATCAAGATGAACTGTAAAACAGCTTTTCATGGTTGAACGAAGGGTCCATCTGCATATAGAAGGATTCATATTCAAATGTATTTCATACAGAAATCTTACACAACACAGAGGCTTTTCCTTCTTACTGCTCAATTACTTGTTCAGCAGATTTGTCTCCTGCAAATTTGTTCACTCTGTTGACCACACAGATGCATTTGCTATTCTGTGCTGAACTGATCCACATTTAAAAAACCCTCAGAGGGTTTTTCACTGGAGTTGCGTTTCATTAATTCTTTGCTAATAATATATGCAGAAGGATGGAAAGAAATAAGTAATTCATTGTTTCATCTGAAGTAGTCACTTAGGATTAAGAAGCTAATTCTTTTTTTTCCTCACTGAAAGTGTAATAGCTGACCTTTAAGAGAATGGGCTTATTGTTCTGACAAGATATTGAAGTCCATTTTTAATGAAAATATTTTTTTGAGTCTTCATGCTGTTAAATGAGAAAATATAAATTCTTTCATTCATCATCATTACATATGCTGCTGTGTTGAAATCCTAAACAAAAATTTAACTGGAAGAAAGATTAGTGGCTGCCTCTCTATTCCTCTCTTCTTCCCCCTGCCATCCTCTCAAAGTCTGGTACAACTATGAATCCAATTGTATGTAATATATTTCAAAAATGAGTGTTTCTTGATTGCACTGGAGCTCAAGCAAAGTTTGAAATCTAGAATACAAACACAGAATTATCAGTGTAGGTTAATTGCTAATCCCTTAGACCTAAGCTGAAGAATGGATGCAACTGTCGCAAATATTTTCTTTAATGTCTTTTCAAATGGAGTTCCTTCCCTGAGTGAGAATTACGTAGGTTCAGTTGAATTACAGTCAGTTCCTCAGAAGGATAAGTTCAGTACCTTGCAGCAATTTATTTTCCTTCAATTAAGGAACTAATATATTGTTCTATTTTTACCATCCTCTGAAAATATCTCAGGAGTGTCTTCCATTAAGTGAGAGCTAATCTGAGCTGATATCAACTCTCTTTTTCCCCATCAGTTAGATGGGAAGATTAATGTAATGCGTTGCTCTCAAATAGGTATCAAGTCAAAGGATCTTAAATGGAACCAAATAGGAGAATTTAGACTTTCATGCACCTTGCTCCAGCTGGCATATGCCCAAAAATTGCCCTATTGCCATCTGTAGAAAACATAGCAAGGGAAGAAAATGCCTTTTCCCATGCATTGCTTGCACAAACAACAGAGGTTCTTGTAGGTGGTGGGTCTGTAACCCCATTGCCAAGCCTGGAGAAGGACATGCTTCAGCAACTGAAATACTCATTTTAGCCTCTGAGAAAGGCTCCTAATGAACACCTGGCTTTCTACCACCAGACTGTTGTCTGCAGGACAAGCACAGATCTGCCCGGGGAATGGGGGGAAAACATCACACTTAAATATTTTATTTCCTGAATGCTCCCTCTCCCTGGTAGCAATAGAACATTGATTCTTTGCTGTCGCTGTGGCCTGTGACTTCTGATTCCATGTTCTGTAGTGTACAGAAGTCTCACAAAGAGGGTGTGTGGTATCTCTTTGTGCCTGGAAAGTACCTAATGCATTTGAGGCAGCAGGCTATCAGGTGAGCATGAGTTTATCTGCCTGGAGACCTGCACAGCCCATCTCATTTTGGGCTCCTACTCAACCTATCTTTTGTTTGTTTTATCTACACACAGAGACCAACCCCACCATTTCTCTGGCGCCACCCTTTCAAGTTGGCTGACCTGTATATATTTTTTTATTACATGTGTGTATATAAGTATGTATTAGTTTTGGGTAAGCTAATGCAGTTGTGAGAATTTTCAGTTGTTGGGGTTTTTTTTATATATATTGGTTTTGGCAGAGTTTGAAACCATTTGAAATGCAGCCATCTTGGCTTGTGTTCTGTAAGGAGCAGGGGGAGGAATTGGCGTCTGCCAAATGGAAAAGGATAAAACTGGTGTAATGGTATGTTGCAATCACGCTGCAAAACCTACCACAGTAAATTACTGCTGTAACAACCTCCTTCCTGTTGTGAAAGGCACCAACCAGGCTTTCTTGGGTCTTCTTGACATTTCAGTTCTTGACAGAAAGTTGTCTTGGCACCCCTTAGCACTGAGTGACTGCTGAGCATCTTTGAGGATAAGCTAAAAAGCAAAGATAGAGGCCAGGAGGGGCAGGTACCTGATTTGGGGCTGGGTGATGCTGCCAGACATGAGCACCATCAATCTGCAGCGGCTGACCTGCGGTGTTGTGGGCAGGGCTTCATCTGGTACATGGGTCTTTACTGTGTACAGTCTTTTTTTCCCTGCCTTCTTGCTGGCAGCTGGTGTCAGTGTTTGTAGGTCACATGAAGTTTTCATGGCATCACCTCCACAGCTCAGCCACTGGACTGCTCTGCCCTGAGCCTGCAGCAGTGGTTTGGCCAGGCTCAGTGGCCCAAGGGGAGTGTTGCCCTCTGACGTGGCCTGTGGGAAATGAGCTGCAGCTCCTGATTCTGTCTGTCCCAGATGCGTTTCCTCTCCACAGACATTGCGCTGTGTTTGGCACACAGTTGTGTTTTGTTAACACTAAATGAAGGAGTGAAAAGGGAGAGAGCCAGAAAACAGTAATTCAACTGTCCTGATTTCAGAGAGATCCTCCTACAGGGAGGGGAGAAGGTGACAACCTCAGTGTGGGAAAGTTTTCAGGCTGCTCTCTAAGTTGTTTATGTTCTGTGGAGAGAGTGGTTTGGGTCTTCTGAATCCAACTGCATATTTGAGAAAGAATTATTCATCCTCTTAGGGGAAGGAGGAGCGAGCCTCCTTCTTGAGGGGAAAGCAATGAGATCCTGGTGGTTTCAGAGGTGTAAGGTGATGGCCCTTTGACAGCACTTTCCAGAAAAGCATCATACAAAATTTCTTCTGACAGCACTAAAACAAGAAATCTTTGGGAGGAACTCAGAGCTGCCTTGTGCAGGAAATGTGCAAACCACCTGGTATGATCTGTGTTGTCAGACCAGTCACAGGGTGACATCTCTTCCCAGAGGTTTCACCTCCTGCTTGTGAGGTAGATGATGAGTATTGAGGATGCTGGGAATTATACAGAGAATCTGAGTCTCTAAAAGCTACATTGAATGGAAACTCCCTTTCTCAAGACACTTTCCAGACTGGCAAATGATGGGTCTCCCAGCACCCGGTGCTTTTCCAGGTGCTGCTTCAACTGGCTTAGGGCTTTTCACAGCTGAGCCTTCTGTGCTGTCTCCTTTGGATATGAATGAACTTCTAATTTCTCTTTTGAGGTGTTTACACAATTAAATTTTCAGGAAAAAAAGCCAACCCAAAAAACAACAGCACTGCCCCACCCCACCCCAACTCCCATCATCATCTTCCTGTACTTGAAGTCCACACCAAATCCTTGTGCTCCCCAGGTTCCCAACCTCTGCTGCCTCCAATAATAATAAAACCTGAAAAGGCTTGTCTTGTCCTCTTTACAGCTACAACAAAATGGATGTAGATTTAGTTGCACTTTTTCCCTTCAGCTATCTGGCAGCGCTCCCTTTATTTCTCTCCAAGTCCTCCCTGTGAGGAATGAGCACAGCTGATCACGGGGATAAGGATCAACTCAGGGGAGCATGTGCTGGCCAGGGAAATTTTTTCCCTTTGGTGCCCATTGCTCCCCACCTCTGATGTCTCATGTGCGTTTTGCATTCTCCAAGCCCAGAATCATCTCAAGTCACAGGCCAGAAGCAGCTCCTCTCCCTGGACTGCGCAGACCAGATCACCCCAAGGGGATTTTCCCTCGTTAAAGTTGCCAGCAAAATACTGTGCATGGCTTGTTGAGGTATCAAACTATTTCCCAGCTATGGCCAGCTTGAACTGAAAGTTGTTATGAAGAAATGCTGTCTGTTACATTAAAGTGAGTAGTCAAGAAAAGACCCAGATAAAAGCTCAGAATAGACAGGATCCATTTGGCCGATTTATTTTCTTTTCTCATGTGAGTTTAACTAGACTTTCTCTCTTAAAATGAAATCTGATCTTTATGGGAATATCTCATTCTCTATAAAGCTATGTTGTTGTTTTTTTGTGGGTTTTTTTCATGGACAGACCAATCATTACATATAAACTGCATGGAGCAGATAAGTTAAAATATGCGTAAAAGTGGATTTTTTTATATACCAGAAGTGGATGTATCTCATTCTTTCATGCACTAGATCTTCTCTATGGAAAATCCATAAAACAAATTGGGAAATAAGAAACCATTTCCCTGCTGCTGATGTAAAATGACAGAGAGGAGGAAGTTTCTGCATTGTAATGGATCAAGCAAAAATACCTTCCTGACTACTCTTTTCAAAAGAAAACTGAACAAGTCAGAAATCCTGCACAGCACTGGGATCACTTTGGGCACAGATCAGCCCAGTTTTACCATCAAGGGAGTTTGGTTGTATTGCTTGTGGTGCTAAATTCTCTTGGCCATAAGTACCCTTAATCATTAATGTCACAGAGTATTCATATCAAACTGTGTTTGGGTAATTGCTCAAAATTGAAAACAAAGGGAATGGAGTGTGGCTTGGGGTTAGACTGGAAAGGGATGGCACAACTCCAGCATGGGGTTTAGTTTCAGTGCTGTGAGGACCAGGCATAGGGAAAAGGTGTGTGGCTGGAGGCAAGCAGGAGCCAGGGCTGGGGTCTCGTTCTATGGGGCTGTGCCACAAGGGAAGTATTTCTGCTTCTCCAATAGTGCAAAAAGTCAGTTTCTCCCCTCCATTGCCACAAACAGAATGTGTTGGGAAGCACAATGTAAGTGGCCTCTACCTCCTTTATCTTCGTGGCAACTGGAGAAGTACCTGGGCACAGCTGCCCCCACAGCACCTTCACTGGAGGCTGCTTTTGCTCTTGCCTCAATTCCTCAGAAACCTCTGAGAATTCCAGCTGGCAGCAAAGGAGGAGAGAAAGATCAGGCACTGCTGCCCCATCATCCTGCATTGCTTTACATCCTGTCACAGTGAGGAGAATCATGGCAATGAATGGTCCATGTAAACCTGTAATTCACAGCAGCTGAAAGGTGCCCCACCAAAGGGATTTAGTTTATTGTTTCTGTGTGTTTCTCCAGTAACACTGGCTGTCAGACCTATACTCTGTGAATGAGAATTTGAGCTCTAGGAAACACTTTTGTTGCTGTCACAGCTAAGGGTTTGTCAGAGTTTCCAAGGTAATTCTGATATTTTGTCAGACCAGTTTCCTGGTTGTTTCAAAATGCACTGGACTAAGTCCTACATCAGCCTAAGGAATACACTTTATACATCCTTTGCATACAAAACAGCTTTGCTTGTTTACTTTGTCTGCTTTTAAAACTTTTGCTATTTTGAGGGCTTTTTTAGCAGGTCTGCAGCCTGCTGTAGGGTTTATCTCTGTTCTGCTGCTTTTTTCTGCTGTTGGGATGGGCAGAGCTGTGGCTGAATGAGCACTCAGCTGGGTGATGTCCCTGCCAGATGCTACTCCTCCATCAGCGGCAGGAGGAAACGTGGCTTTTTTTACTCTGCTGGACCACTAGATGGGGAAATTGCATTTGCATTTTTGGGTTGCAAAATGGATCCTGGCAGCTGGGCTGAAGCTTTTGATGTAATGAAGCATATCGAGCCTGTTATCTGCAAGAGGTGTGTGGTGATGACTCAAGGCTTTGCCCCTCTCTTCAGCAATGCCACTGCATCTCCTCTGCAGGGAGTCAGGCTCTGCTGAGCCTTGCTGGGGCCCCATGTGCTTTAGGGGAAATACTCTGCAATGCTGAGCTTTATAGATGTGCCCTCCTTTGAAAGGTTTCTGTGTAGTGGGACCAGCAGCTGCCTGCCCCACTGCCAAGGCCTGCATACACCCCATAGCTTCGCATGGGAAACAGGGAGAGGACATAAATATTTCCACAAATTTCTGAACAGGCAGCTCCTGAGGCCAGGAAAACATCTGGGCATCTGAGAGCTCACATCAGGTTCAAGGCAGAAACACAAGATATCGTCCTCAGGGCCTTCTCATGCTTTCAGTACTTTGCTGCTGCTACGCCACTGACTTTTTCATGCTGAGAGCATTTCTGAACAGAGTGGCAGAAGTGATACCTGGTGACACTGAGTCTGACAATCCTTCAGGAAGGAGACCACTGGTTATGGGGCAGAGTAATTAATGGGAAAAGCTTGAGAATATTTGGTTGGCACAGTAATGTTTCAAAGTTAGTTATTAAAGATCTTGCCTCAAACATGATGAGTATCAGTTCTCAACATTAGAACATTTTGATTTAAGTAAAAACTTCTACGACATAATGAACCTTTTTTCTTCTAATAGAGCAGAAAGGCTTGTGATAATCCATTTTTGATTATTCAAAGCTCTAAGTCCACAAGGTGATTGGTGACATGGTAATGCTACCTAAAGAAGCAGTTAAAAAAAAAAAACAAACACGGAGTGCAGGTCACAGGGATGACTTTCCTTGCTGCAGGGTGTGTGGCAGGATTGCAGCCTGATGCAGTGCTTTTGTATCAGTGCTACAGTAATTCAGTAACTTCCTTCTCTATGTAGTGCTACTTACTGAGCATATGGGCCTTCTGCTCAAGTATGTAAAGTTTTTCAGACTTTCTACAGATAATGTAACTTTGGAAAGCAGCTTTATTTCTCTACAGGTATGGCTGTACTATTTTGGGGAAGATATTTAAAGCAGTGCAGCCATTGCAGTGTGAAAGCAGCTACGAAAACACGCACCTCTACCTGTGCAGGCAGGAAATGAGCCGTACCATGAGAAGTTACCTTCACGCTGCCATGGCCCAGTCCGTGCAGCTCTCTGTTCCCACCGCTCCCTGCCAGGTTCTGTGGGGCACAGGGTCTGCACAAGCCCAGGTTTCCTCCTCAGCGCACTCACCATGATGGGTCTTGTCACAGCTGATGGATATTTTTGTGAAAGCTCAGTTACCCAAAAACAACAGCAGTTCAGAAGGAAGCTACAGGAATGTGTTTAAACAAGCACACCTGCATCTTTTTGGCCCTTGGAGCTGCTGTAAATAGCTTAGCCAAAAATATGGATGAGTTTATATCCTTTCAAATACCACCACTAAGTAACTAGAGAGCCAAATATTTTAGCAGCACTTGTGTGCTTATTCTGCAAGTTTTTTATTAGAGAAATAATGTCTTTGGGTTGAAGTCTGGAAGCCAGAGGTATTAAGAAAAAAAAAGAATGTGAGCAGCAGGTACAATCATCCTGCAGGTGATTTGGGTTTGCTTTTAAGGAAGACATCTTGTTTAACCACATTTGGCACTAAGACTCTACACTGACTAGTTGAGGAACTTTTACAGAGTCCTTTACATCTGTGACATTGTCTACAAGAAGTCTCTGTCATGCATCACAGTGTGCTTGGTGAAGGATGATTTGTGGAAGTTTTTCCTTTTTGACTTGTAGAAAGGGTTCCATAAGAGAAACCTTAGGCCAAGCTCTTCATTAATTGAGGAAGTCGTGGTACAGGAGCAGCAATGCAGTGTGTGCTCAGGGGACCCAAGGTGCTTGGGTAGCAGCCAGTGTTTTCTGTGCCATGGAGTAGAGGTAATCTTTCTACATCGTTAAGTCATCTGCTTTTGCATTTTTATCCCCAAATTTTAAAATTATTTATATGGGATACAAGCAGGATTATTTGCATCTTAAATATGGGGAGACAGAGAATATGTGTGCATGCACGAAGGAACAGAGCCTCTCCCTCCCCACCCCAGCCTGTGAGTTGGCTTCAAATGGGGTAAATGTATTTTTCCAGAACGTTTCAGTGACAGGAGGAAGAGGTAAATGTTCTCCAGGGCATCTCCCCCGATGTTCAGTATGAAAATATTCCAGAGTGAATTGAGTCTTCATCTCCTCACATACAATAGTATGGCATGGCAGGATTCACTTACACGACATGCTGGTTTGGGTGAAAGGCAGATGAACAACAATATCCCCTGCTTTAAACTCAGAGTAGTTTTGGGGTTTCTTTTGTGCTGGAGGGATAACCGTGGTGTGAGTGAAGGTGCTGGTGGTGGTGCTGGAGGCAGCAATGCAGGAGAAGGCTGGATCTCAAAGGCTTTTGCAGCAGGCTGCAAAATTGAGCACTGCTTTGGCATCCTGGGAAGCCAGACTGCTTCCAGTCACATCACAGTGATGGCACTGTGATTTTCTTACCTGCAAACTGTCTTTCACACCTGGTGATGTGTGCAGGGCGCTTTCTGCACTTCAATTTTTACTGGCCAACTTGGGGTTACTCTGTATCCTAAACCATAAAGAGCCCTTTTGTGCAGAGGCACACGATGTCTCTCAGCTCCCCACCATGTCTGATGAAGCTGAGGTTCAAAGATACTGCATCAAAATTAGGTTTTAAAAATTCATCTGTAAGCCAGCATAGGGAAATCAAGGAGGTGAGACATAATCACAGTCCAGTGTTCCCTGGGCCTTGAAATGTAATAGAAATGTTGTTGTTACAGCCCTAGCTTGTATTTTATGCTCTTTGTCAAGAACCTATATGTCTATTATCTTGATTTATTTATAGCCAGTCATTGGCCAGCACAGGAACTAGCACTGAGCTTTGCTGCTGCTTCCCACCATCCTTTTGCAACCAGTGGTTAAAGGAAAAAGCTGCAGACCACATGCCCCCTGTACAGGATCCATACCTCAGCAGGACAGAGATAGGACAGAATTGCATATCCTTTGGGTAATATGGCTCACACAGGCTGGCTTTATGGACTGAATGCTGGAGAGACGTAAATACATCACTGACAGTTTCTTCAGTCCTTTAAGGGCTTCCCAGAGCTCTCTGTCTGAGCTCTGATTTTTAATGGAGGACCATCTGCTGCAATACACACAGTTATTAGCAAATGCCTACCTAATGCTTTCTAAGCAACACCCAAGGTAGATGAAACAAATTAAGAAAATATACCACCTGCTTTTCTATTTGTTTAGTTCATTGCATTTCACAACACATTGTGTAAAGGCAGTTTTACTGCTTCCCTGCCTGGTCTGTCAGATTTTTGATTTTGTGGGGTTTTTACATGCCTGGTGGAGGAAAACATAAGGATTGTAAAATCACAAAATAAATAGCTGGAATGCAGAAGTGCGGTGCCTGGAGCTATCTGAACACTGAAAATTGATAGATTTGTAGCAAACAGCAATGTTCCTTCAAAACCCAAATTATATTCAGTCTGCAAGTATAAATTTCTTGCCTTGTCCCTGTTGTTAAGGCTGAAATTCCCAATCCAGTCCGGAATGGTCCCCTGTTGCTTTTGAGAGCTCTCTAATTGCAAATAATTAATTAAAGGTTAGATGTATCTCATTTGATTTCTGGAATCACTTACCGAATTCTCATCTTTGCTTTCAAATTTCTTTACATCAAGACAGTTTGTGCAATTTGCATATTCAATTAAAAATGATTTGCTTCTTTGACCTTTGATAGACAGTGTGAGCTCATTTGGCCACCTACTCTTTCCTAGTCAGTGTTATTAGCAAAAGACGTTTAATTATTGAGATGTGGTTGGATTCCTGTGAGCTAACATTTACAAAGCTAGTTGCCAAAATATTGTGATGCTGCATATGACCACTCCTAAGAACTGAGACTCTACTGGTCTCAAATTCTTACTGTGCATAGGGTGAGCAATGGGCACCTTCATCTCCCCAACCTCTGCCTCATCAGGGTAACCACCTTTGAAAGGCCAGGTTTAGGCTGTGGGAAATGCCTGAGGTGCATCAATACCTGGAATTATTGATCCCTTACCGAGCAGTTACACAGAATGATTGTGTCCAGAAATAAGAATGAGGTACCCAAGGGTAAACAGTCATATTGGGAGTATGTAATTTCACTGCTAATTTTGGATGTAAGGACTTGTGACAAGGACTTGTGACTGGCCCTTCTTAGTGAAAAGGAAGGGAAAGGGATGCCCCACCTGGGCTAGCCCTTCTGTCCTCCCTCCTTGCCAATGCAGCTACGTTGGGTGGACAGAGGCATCACTTTTTTTCTCCTCTCCCACTAAGAGCAGAGAGCTGAGCTGCTTGGTTGCAGACAGATTTTTATTGACAGAGGTAATACTTGTAGTCTCCTTCCAGCAGTAGGTAGGTAGTGCTTTTCCCATCCCCACTTTGGGGAAAATTACAGCTCAGCTACACAAGAGCAGCTCAAAGTCATGCGCTTAATGGTACTCTGACCAAGGAATCCTTTCTGCTCTCTCTCTAATTGAGTGGGCTGTCTCCATGGGAAGCTGGTACAGAAAATGTCTAAGTGAAGATCTAGAAATCCCAACTGGGGGTTTACATAAGCCTTTTGCTTTCTCTAGGCCCAGAGCTTGGATAAATAATAAATGCATCTCTGATGATGTGTCTATGCAGACCAGCCCCAGACAAATGCCCACTTGTTCTGATATAAAATGTCCCAAGTGTCGTAAGCCAAAACTAAAACGTGTTGTTTTCTCTCTCTTGCTCTCTTTTTTCTTCTTTTTTTCGTCTTCTTTCTGGCTTGGCTTTCAATTACATCAGTAATACACACAGCTGCAGGCTAAACAGGGATGCTCTATAATCTGGCCAATACAACAATGATATTGCATGGCACATCTCAGATTTTCATGTCTTTCAAAATCTTCCACCTCCTCCTGACTTTCCACCTGCCTAAGGACAAAGGGTATGGGTTGATGCTCTTAGAAGGTAACATGACATTCCCATTTTGAATATTGCACAGGGACTTTATACTTTGAATTTCTTTACCAGCTCACATGCTGGGCAACACAGATAACATAAACTCTTGCAGATTGGCTATTCACGGAATTTTCTGACAGATTTTTCTGTGTCCTGCAATTTCTTTGCTTTTGGGATCCAAGTAGTTATCCTTTTTGTCCCTGGTTCCGCCACTGCACACCTCAGGTTGTAGGGTGTCAAAGCAAGGCAGCTTGCACAGGCAGCTAAGCACACTGTGCTGCATCCTAACCCTGCTGTTAAACTCTGAAGTGTTCTTGGGGGTTCAGGGTAAGGTAGTTTGCAAACTGAGAACTTGTTCCACTTGATTCTTGAAATGGGAATAGAAAGCTTCAGTGGTTTCCCTGCACAGAAGGGTGCATTAATTATCTCTAACCAAGTTTTATGGCATCATCAAAATACATGCACTGCTCAATGAATTTGTCTTGCATCATCTGGGTGGCTACTGAGCTACGCTTGGAAAGAGCTGAAGTTGCTCCAGGTGCGCTGGGCTGGACCCAGCAATTCCTGGGCTGTGTGGAGATTTCCACAGTGCTGCAGCCACTGCCTCTGTCTGCTGCAACCACGATTGTCCATTCTGGCTGAGCCTACAGAGAAGTTGACTGCACAGCCTCCAGCTGCAGGATGAAATACCTGCTGTGCACACTTTGGGAAATAAAGGCAGAGAAACCGTACTTGCAAAGGCTGAGTGGCAGGAGGGAGGGAGGGAGGGTGGGTGGGTGAGGTGTGCTCACCAGCCACGTGTGCAGTATGCAGCCTCCAAGCATGTGAGCCCCTGGCAAAGGCTGAAAGTCAAAGAGAAACCAGAGAAAATACCCAGTGAGTGCTCAGCTCAATGCTGCAGGCAGTAACAGAACTGTCTTTTGTTTTAAAATTTTTTTTAGTAATGTAGTCCTCTCCCTGTGTTGTCCTTAAAGCCCATTTTGTAAAACCAGCTGTAAAGAGGCTGTATGATTTACTGCTCAGTTTGCTGCAAAACTGCACAATTCATTAAATGAATTAAGGGTTAATGTCAAACTAAAAATGTAAACAAAAGAGCTTGAAGGGATGGTTAAATGTCAGCACATCATGGAAGCATTTAATAACCACAAAATCCATTTATTCTACATATAAAATACAACACGAAGAAAAATGTTTTGCTTTGGCTTGCAAGAATTTGAGTGGTCTGAACCACTGGCACCAATCTCCCAGGTTGACTCTCAACATGGGCAGAGGAACAAGGAGGGAGGCAGCAGCTGGGGAGGTCCAGGGAAGTAAGGAATTTATCTTGGCCTTCATTTATGGGGGGAAAAAGGCATGTCCCCGTAAGTTAACTCGCTAAGGAAGGCGTGACACTTGTCATCCTGTCCCGTGCTTACTTGGCTTATGAAGCACTGAGGGCTCTTAGCAGCTAATAGTGATTTCTCTTGTGGATGTGTGTCCTCATGGTTTGAGGAACTGGGGCTTTAAGCCACCATATGAGATTATACTTTGCATGAAAAAGAAATGAGAGCTATGGAAGGAAAATGGGGTTTTGGAAGGTTGGAAGTTTGGTTACATTTTAGATAATGCTTGCTCTCCCAAGCCGTCGGTCTTGCAGCACTTCACACAGGCAATGTCACACATCAGCACATCTGGCTGTGCTGCCCTTTCCTGGCTGGAGCCCCGGGGCTCTGAGTGACACAGCCAGGCCTGTCACACCGTGAGGTGCACACCTGCACACCTGGGCTGAGGTTCCTTCACTTGCCTGGGGTCTGGCTTTGTGTCACTCTTATCCAGCCCCTTGATATGCTGCTCTAGGGAAGGAACTCCTAAAATGCTTTAGGGGATAACAAATTCCCATGCATGCAGGCAGCCACACATTTGGTTTCGTAGTCTGCTGCTGCTTTTCTTCTGATCTTCCTTTTTTTTTTTTCCTTTCCTTCTGCCTTTGGTGTTTTTTCCCCTGTGTTCTGCATTTGGGCAGGGAGCCCCTAGTCTCCTTCCAGCTCACATGCAGCCCCTATTGCTGCTGCCAGGAAGGACTGACCCTTCTTTTGTCACTGTGTAAGGCTGTTGCTGCTGCCACAAGTCTTGATGTGACTCTGCATACATTGTAACCACTATTTCAGTTGAAACCATTGCCTGTAGCCATAAAGAACTATGGGGCAGCCCTGTGGCAGCACGGAAAAAGGGAGGCTGCTTTCACCTCATCTTTGGAAATGGGTACTGCATCTGCCCTGCAGTCCTGGATGTGGCACTTCCATGATCAAAAAATGACAAATCCCAGTATAAAAGGTTTTTCACCTTCCTACCTGCACCCCTTTCTCCATAGTGTTTGTGGGGTGAAGGAACTGGGTTGTTTCTCTCTGGGACAGGAAGGAGCTGGGACTGAAACTTCCACTGCCAGCAAAATGTCAAGGTACATTTCCTTTTGTGAGACGACAGCACACCACAGGGACTTCCTCGGGAGAAAATTGTGTTCAGGGTGTGAAGTTTTGTACAATTTCTAACTGCCAGTGACACTGTTCAACTGCAGCAATTATATTATTAACCTGGGTTTGGCTTCTCCAAGTAAAGCTATCTGCTTCAAAGCAGTCCCTGTCCTCAAGGTCTGAGGAAAATGGAGTCCCAGCATGAAAGGGAAATACAAACTGTTGGTTTGTGTTTCAGTCTCGTTTTGCAAACATCTGAACAACTGTACAGTGCAGAGCAGAAGTAAACTTGGACGACTCGGTATTCAAAGGTGACAACAGTGGAAGAAGCACAAGGAGAACAGCAATGGGCAGGGAATACACACACTGCTTATATATTCTTTAGGCTCCCTTATCTCACACATGGGAAAGTGCAGCTCTGTCTGTGGGCTGAGCTGGACCAGAAATATGCTGAAACCTCAGTGCAGCTCCACAGAGAATGTTCAGGTTTAACCTGCCTGTGCTTTTGCCAGGCACTGATTCAAAGCAGCTATTGAAATCCCTGCCAGTATCTGCTGGCAGCAGCTTGGGCAGAGGTACAAAAGAAGAAAGAGTCCTGCTATAAAAGCAGCTTTTCTGTCCTGCTGATTAGGGACAGCAGGTCCAGTTCCCCTTCAGAGAGCCACAAGGTGCTGGATGTGCTGCTCTGTTGCTGCCAAGGAGCAGTTTGATAATTTCCTCCTGTCATCCTGAGTGAAAACCTCCCAGTTCCTCTGCAGTGCAAAGCCGTGAGCCCAAAGGGTCTCGGCAAATGGAGAATTTGGGCAACTCCTGAAAATGTCATGCCTGGGGAAGCAGTGTGTTACCAGAGTGATGTGGTCATTCAGTGATGGATTACATGACCACGTGCTGACAAGGCCATGGTTATTCCTTTATTCTGTCATTAGCATACAAGATACATTAAACACAAAATCATAAGCCCTTCAGGACAAAGAAGCCTTTGCTGCCCCATCAGGCAGTGTACGATGGCTGGTTTGCATTACCTGGAGGCTGGAAGTTGCTTGTGTCTCAGTCTGGACTTTTCTGACTGTAGACAGAATAGATGTTAGGAGATATTAGAGAGGAAAGAGCACTGGGAAGAGAAGAGATTGAATGGTTTGAGATTAAGATAGCTCTAAACAGTGTACAATGCTGTACAGAACAAGCCCATCTTTGTTTTGTGTAAGGGAAGTGTGTTTAACTGCTCTCTCCATCTCAATCTCTCTCTTTCCGTAGTAAGACTGGTATTTCTCCTATTTGCATTAGCCTGCAGACAATACCAAAATGAAACTTAAGCCTTTCTTGGAAATGGTTCATTTAAAGAGATTTACACAGAAATACTGTGATAAATAGGCACCTTTTGAACTGAACACAGAAGAGAGTAGATTTGAGATAAACCTGTGTGTGCTCTGGAGTAAATTATTCTAATTTTGGAGCAAATATAATGGTTAACAGAAATCATGCCTGCTGCTAGGAAGAGTAAGCCATGCTCCATTTAAAAACAAACATTCCCCAGCAGCAATATTGCTTGTCATTAGTAACCACACACTTGGAGTGAATGTTACTTGTGTTAAACACTGAGTCTTCTTCTGTATTTCACAGGTCTTGACAACTGTACACTGCAGCATGTGGGCACAAATCATGGTAAAATCCGGCTGAGAACAAACTAAACGCTAGGTGTTGGGGTTCTTTTTTTTAATGAAGAGTAAAACCCCCATAAAATGGCGATGATTTAGATGGCAGAGCTATGGCAATATCCCTGGGCATAGTGAGTCTACTGGGCTGGCCCCAGTCTGTGTGCTCTGGGTCCTCGCCAGGCGAGGAAGCAGCTCCTGGGATGTCTCTGGGACCATCAGTCCCACTCATGGGGTAGTCATATTCAGTGTGCTCCATTTAGTGCCTCTGCATCACTCTCAGGTCTGTGCTGTCCATACCATGGACAGGCTGTGCAATGGATTTTAAAGCAGTTTTTTGCTTGCTTTCACCTGGATAAACCCTGATCTTGTGGGGTTGGCTTTGGGATTTGCAAAGCTGCATCGATGGCAGGAATTGCACTTCCTGGGACAAGAGAAAGCTAGAGGGAGAGTAAAGAGAAAGGTTGTTTGGGTATGGGTGTGACAGTGTTGGAATAGCAGACTGCTAATTATACCTTTCCCATCTATCTGAGAGGGCTTGTCACAAAAAACATACAAATAAGAGTCTTTTCATGCAGAATTAATTTTGCTGTTCACAGCCCAGTAGGCACATCTTTTTAATGGAATCAGATGCACCTATAACTGAGTGTGTTTACCTCTGTGCGTGTATATATATATTTTACAGCAGTCTGCCCTGAAGCGATGTTAACCTCTGTAGGAAAGTTCTTAAGTCTTCAGTAGAGTTAAAGTATATTTAGAAACCAGAGGGGGGCTGCCATTATGTTATGGGTTGTTTCTGATGCCGGCACAGAGCTTAGGCAACATGCTGCGTGTGCTAAGGTACAGATAAGATTGAAAAGATGTCTTGTGTGCATGGATTGAAAGTCTGGCACACTCAAACTATACTACCAGAAATAACTTAGCCAGCTGAATTTAGGATTACATTTATGGAAATGAGGAACCTGTAATTTTCAAAACCCAGATCTGAGTTACCTTCCGTTCCAGGCTTTGCAAACTTATTCAGTTTTGTTCACTTGATGCTGGAAATAGTCTATGTAGTTTTTTATTGACCTGGTTATTTTTACTGGTTCCTGTTAGCAGGTTTTTAGGTGTTTATGTTGTTACTTGGGGCTATGAGATTTCAGAAAATTCAGGTCACTCACAGCCTGTCCACAACCTGTGGGATACTCTTGTTTCCTTGCCTGCTCCTTGGGATTTCACAAAATGTCCCCAGGGATTATAAATAAACCTTCTTAGGGCAGTATATCATAGAAGTGATAAATTACTATAAAGATACATATCTGAGATAAACAACATGAGGTTTGTTTCCCTCAGATGGTCTGTGCTTCTTGACCAGGCAGTGTTTTGTTCCAGTGAGTGACAAAGTTTCGAGTAAGTTCGTCTGTCTGTGTGTGTGAGGTGCTTTCTGTTATGGGATATTACCTGGTGCTGGAAATCCAGCTGAACATAAGGACTCAGCTCTTTGTGAAAAACTGTGAGCACCTGACTTATGGCAGAGGCTGTGGTGGGAGACTTTGATGGCATTACTAATTTCCAAAAGCACAAGCACTGAGCCTAGGGGCCTGCAATGATGAGGGGGATGTGTGAGGCAGCTGGAGAGCTGCCCTGGGAGTGCAGGGTATCTCTATTCCCCCAAGCCCTTTCATGGGGTGCTGTGGGACAGGGTGGTCTACTGAGTATGTGTTGGGGGTGGGGGGTCCTACAGGGGCTGCAGGTGGGTCTCTGCTCCACCAGGGACCTCCATGGCTGCAGGCACAGCTGCCTCACCATGGCTGTACCACAGGCTGCAGGGAGGCCTGCTCTGGTGCCTGGAGACCTCCTGCCCCTCCTTCTGCACTGACCTTGGTGTCTGCAGGGTTGTTTCTCTCACATATTCTTACTCCTCTCTCTGGCTGAAATTGATGCTGTGCAGGGCTTTTTCTCCTTCTTAAATCTGTTATCCCAGTGGTGCTACCACCTTCATGGGTGGGGTCAGCCTTGGCCACTGGCAGGTCTCTCTTGGAGCTGCTTGACATGGGCCCTATTGGACCTCAGAAACTTCTAACAGCTTCTTACTGAAGCCACCCCTGTAGCTCTCTGTGCTACTAAAACTAATAACTAATACACATGGAGACATTCATACTGCCAGTAGAGAAAATTTTCGTATCATTATATATACATATATATATNTGGTGCTACCACCTTCATGGGTGGGGTCAGCCTTGGCCACTGGCAGGTCTCTCTTGGAGCTGCTTGACATGGGCCCTATTGGACCTCAGAAACTTCTAACAGCTTCTTACTGAAGCCACCCCTGTAGCTCTCTGTGCTACTAAAACTAATAACTAATACACATGGAGACATTCATACTGCCAGTAGAGAAAATTTTCGTATCATTATATATACATATATATAATAATACCAGTTCCAAATAAACACATCATATGCATGGAACAATCTGTTTTATACAAACAGCTTTCACGTCAATAGATTATAGGTACTTCAGTTTGTGTGAAATCACTGTGCTCAAACTGAAATCAGCTACCTTTAGAAGCCTGTACGAGACAGAAATGAAGACTGAATGATGTATTTAAAACCTAGGGGAATTTCAGTTCGTCACAAATCTGTCCAGAACACTGTATGTTGCTCCAGCTGCCCCTGCAGAAAGTGCTGTAGGATGGCTGTTGCTCAGGAATAGCCGATGCCAGCCCTGCACAAGGCTTCCTCGTGACTGGTGGGGTGTGACTCAGCACTGTAGTGATGTGATGAAGAGCCCCATCTCCACCCTGATGAAATAGCCTGAGTGTCCCTGTGGTACACATCTGTTATTTGAAGAGTCATATTAGCAAATATTTTCTGAAATAAATCAAGTTGCTTCTCCCACTTCCATCCTGCTTAGGTTCTTATCCCAGGTTGACCAGACTGAATTACAACTGCCTTGTGCTCTAAATATTGTATCACTTATTTGTCACCTGTGATGATCCTCCCCTTCCTCAAGGGGTGGGGGTTTTTTGTGGAAGCAAAAGTTTTGTGCCTAGGAAGGTGAGGACAAGGGTTGGCAGGAATGGCTGGATCTGAGGTAGCTCCGGCTCTTTCGGTACGCAGTGGTTGCTGCCTGCCTGGCCAGGGATAATGTTCACCACAGCCTGCATCCAGGAGTTTGTGTCAGTAATATGATGTTACCACCTAAGATTTATTCAGCATAGTGTATCTGAAAATCTCACAGTATGTCAGTGTCTTAGCCAAATAGGTGTACTATTCTTTTAGCTGATTTTAGTTATAACGTTTATATGAGCAGTGCATAGGTCTGAACCATGAGTTCCCAGTTGATCCCAACAGCAATAAGGCATTCCAGCATGGCTGGAAGAGCCTGGGCACAGCTTTGAGAGGGAGCATTAGCCCAACCTATGTGGTATGACTGCACTTCAGCCCTGCGAGGTGCAAAATCCAGAGTGTCAGGAAAAAACCCAATAATCTCTAGCTATGTGGCTTGGTAGAGCTGGGGTCAGGGAGCACATCTCCAGTGCCTGCCCTCTATTTTCACTAAAACATGAATTTTAGAGTAGGTGCTGACCTACATAATGTGGGAAGCCTTGCCTACTACAGTTCCTGGGAGATCAGCAGAGGAGGCTGGATGTGGGGTGTGAAGGCATAATGCCATTTTTTTAAACTTGTTAGCCATTTGGAGTTCCAACCTCATTAAATCCATGCACTCCAACTCAGTGGCCTTTGAATGAATGGATTAATTCTGTGTTATTTTATCGCTTTCTTTCTGCACCCCGTAGCTGTGCAGTCTAAAGTTATCTTGTTTTCTCATTTATAAGTGGTGTAAAGGAAACTCCCTGGAGATGATGCAGTGTGCTGAACACGAAAGCCTCCATTGAGCTCGATTGCTGCAAACAATCATAACAACTCCTCAAAGCTATAGCCTGGGTCACACTTCGGGGGGAGATACATTAACTGTAGGTGTCCTCTTTTTACTGCTTCACCCAGGGATCTCTGTGAAACACCTGGAAAGGTGCAGAGCATCAAAGCAGCAGTATTGATTTATGAGGCTTAGGCTCATTTTTTGGTCTGAGATGACTGTGAATTGCACCTTCTGGCAACAGTGTCAAAGCAGCTGCAGGTCCAGAAAATGGTGTGAAGAACTGGAATTTGTGCTCTTCATTGCTTTTATAGAGAAAATGCTGGATGTTGGGTTCTTTGTAAACAGAAACCTCTCATGCTGAGCACAGAATATCTCAGGCCACTTCAGCTCAGTGGGCACTAGAAGGGCTGTGGTAATGTGTGCTGCATTCTAGCAAAAATCTCCCATCTACTTTGACATGGCATTTGAAAAGCCTCGCTGGCTTTCTTTTTTTCCTGCTGGATAATGAAATTTTGATTTAATCTTCAGGTTGAGAGTTATTCAGACCAGTAGCTGGTAATTCAGCATGTCCATGAAACAGCCTCAATTTATCTGGGGAAGGAACTGAGTTGTGATAAATCTCATCTCCTGGCCCTGGCCAGCACTCCCCTGAGGACTGATGGAAAGAAGGGCTTTCTTCTTGGCAGCAAATGGCAGCATTTTTAGGGTGCAAAGCTCTTCTTGATACAAATTGTGCTATAGGACCCCTCATCTCCCTGAGCTTTTTCCTTCCTGTGGGTTTCACCTGCCATATCTCACGTTCTCTGCATTTGTGTTTCAGGTGAAGGGGGACCTCCCCAGGGCATTGGGGCAGGTCTCAACCAGCACTGCCAAAGCTGGAGGAAACACAGGAAACAAAGGCTCTCTCCTGGCAGATTGGTGTTGGGTGCTGGTAAAGAGGGTGAAATCTGCTTTGTGGTGTTGGCAGGATGGTCATCAGCTGGAGGGAAGCTCCTCTGAAGCCACTTCAGGATTTCAGAAGCTGAGCAGTAAATACACCAGAATCCGTGGAGCCCTTTCCACGTGGTCACTGTGTACTGTGTACTCTGGCCCACCAAGGAGCCACTTACATATTTTGCTTTATCCAGGAGTTTTATTTTAGTTCAAACCTCTCCTCTGATAAATCTGGGATGGAAACTCTCCCACTCAGCTTTTTTCTTCCTGTAGAATTTTAAATATGAATGATTTCATTGTTGGTGATTTTAGACCCCTGTGTAAGCTCCCCTGTGAAATGAACACTCTGCCCACAGCCTTGGAAGCAGGGCAGCCCACACAAGGTGGGAATCACTCTGGTTTGTTTAGAGGACACTGGAGGCAGGAAAGACCTCAGAGATCAGAAAGCTCCTGGTCTAAGGGACCTTGGGGATGTATCATCTCCTCCCAGGAGGACACACTGCACAGCCACAGGGCAGCTGAGCTCTCTGCAGCCTCAGTGCTGTGAAATTGGAACACTCTTGGGGCTGCCATGAGGGCAAGGATGAGCCATCTTCCCACCAAACCTGCCCAGCCTCTGTCCTCTGCTGCCCAGCTGCCGGGCCTGCTGTGTATTTTGTTTAGGCTGGGTGCCTCATTGCCTCATAGTATTCATTCTTCAGCCCTATTAGCTGATACCATTTTGCTCCTAAGACTAAACCTGTCATCTTCCTGCCTCTCGACAGCTACAGGTCCTTGCTGCAGCAGCAGGACCACTTGAGAAGCTGTGTTCCCCTGCTGCTTTCCAGGAGTAAACTGCAGCCTCAATCCAGATGTGCCGTAACACTGCTTAGACTACTCCCTCCCTCTGGAGGCAATGAGTAAACTGCTCACTGAGATTATTTTCTATTAACAAGTTTGAATAACTGCATCGACCTTCTGCTGCTTTGGTTTTGTTACCTGATACCTGGACACCCACATGTAGGTAAATGTGGAAAATAAATTACTCACCAGTGCTCATGGGCTGTGACTCCAGGTCTCACTGTGTGTGGGCTGACAATGCCACTTTAAAGGGGAGCTTGTTTATGAGGAGCTGGATGATAGATCTGCAGGAGGGAATTAGATTCAGCGTCTCCTGTACCTGTTAATTGAATCAGGCTGAGGTGCTTGCAGGGAGGGTGCATTTAGACAACATCAAGGCTTGGTTTGCATCTCTACAGCCCTGGCTGAAAGCTGGAGCTGTGCCTGTGATATCCCAAAGGCAAGCGATGAATCATCTCCATCCAGCCCTTGCAGCTGCTGCCGTGTCGGGGTGCGTTTAGCAGAGGTGCTCTCAGCCTGGGCACTGCAGAGGATGGGGCAGGATGGGCTGGGGGCAGTCACACCTCCGCCAGGACCCAGGCAAGCTGCAGCAGACCTGCTTCTGCAAGGTTATATGCACTCCTGGGACACAGAGCTGTCAGCCCCCATTTAGGGTTGTGCTGGCAGGCTGGCTCTGTGATAGCGCACGAGCTCCTGGAGAAATTTTTCTCTGCCAGGGCAGAGAGAGCATCCATCTCTGCCAAAATTAGCCCAAAGAGAGAAGGGCCCTTTAGTGCAGAATACCAGAGGGATGATCAAGTCCTTTGTTTTCAGGAAGGATATAGCTGTCATCTTATAATTAACTTCTGGAAAATGGTCTGCTTCATTAGATGGAGTTTGTAGTGAGGACACAGGTTTTTTGATCTTAAATTTGAGTACATTTAAGCATGTGTAGGTAATTTATAAACAGTTGTTAAATACAAATCTTTGTACAAAGGCTTAATGTGGCAGTCATTAAACCAATATTAGGTTAATGCACAAAAATCCATTAGTGTGGCAATAGCTTTCTGTTTTTATTTTGGCATTCTTCCTTACAGCTAATTTTGGTTTACTCTTAACCAGGATCACTAACCTTGATATTCACAGATGTAAATAGTGTTATATTGGACTTGGAGGGACTGCCTGGAGAGTCTTCAGTACAAATTTAAGACAAGATGAAGCTCATCTACTTCACCTCTGAGAACCATTTCTTAAAACCTTCACAAAGATTCCTTCAACCATTAAAAAAAATTGCGTGTCAGGCCCTGGACTGTATTCATTCCAACTGAGGCCTTACCAATGTTGAAGCAAAAGGAATAATAACCTGCCTTATTAATGCAGCCCATGAAATCTGCTTCCTGCTCATCAGCACTGCTTTGCAAACTTCAGTTCAAGATGACTCCTAATGCTTTTCTATGTATTGCTGCTTGACTAGTCATCACTGACGTTGTACTGCATATTTGATTTTGTCTTCCTTGGTGTAGGGATTTGCATGAGAAAAAACCATTTTGAATCATGTCAGACAGAAAAGATATATATCAGAAGTAAATATGGCTTTGAAAGTCAATGTAGTTTCTAACATACAGTCAGTTACTCGGTGATAGCTGCTCCCGTAGCAATGGAGAGATTTCATTTCCGTTCGGTAGGTGCTGTCTTTTGTTTATAACAAACATAAATAACTGCAGTAGATTCATTTTCAGGGAGCCAGGAAGCTACTGGGACCTGTTGTTCCCAGCACACACCTGAAGGCGAATATATTTCTATTTCAGACCATAGAAAACTTTGTGCATTTATTGGTACACTAATTTTGGCGTTTGTGGCATACAGGAAAAGCCCATGAGACAGGTTATATTCTAATTTGCCATGTCTTCTATTTGGTTACAATGAGCTAAAGTAGTTTTCAGTACTTGTTCTAACATAAGCTTCTATTAATACTAAAACTTGAGACCAATTATATGTTCAGCTTTGTGACACCAACCAGGGGAGAGAAATTGCATGGAACATATAGTAGTATTTTAAATGTAGTTGAAAGATATTTTTAATGCTTGAAGCAACCACATGAGATAGCTCCAGACTTGCTTGAATTTCTTGGTATGTGGTATCCATGCATGGAGCTTTTGTTCTGGTTCTGGGTGTAAAAACACCCTGCTAATGTGCAGATGTGGGTGTTAACTTTAGCTTCAGACAGCTGCAGTGACAGTAAATAGGAGTGGGATGGGCCACAATAATTTATCAAGTCTTGTTTTCAGTCTGCTGTTGCAGGCTGAAGGACCCCTTTGTAGAGCAGCATAATAACCAGCGGGCAGATGACTTTGACTCTCTCACTCTCAGGGGCACATGAATAAGACCTAATGAAAATAGCTGGGGACAAGGAGTGAGAGCTGCCTCATGCTGCCAGCAAAGCCTGCCTTTCTACAGCCCCACACATCTGTAACAGGCCACATCTACAGCACAGCCCACAGGCCAACAACTGTAAACAACGGTCTTGGAGGACAATCTGGGCTGTATGCATGTTTATTCCAGATAAATTAACACAGGCCTGTTCTTCACTGCAGCACAGAAAATAAAGCAATTCTTTGTCACTGTGCAACAGCCTGTTTCAAAAACAGCACTCTTAACCAAGGATGTTTGGAAATTAGATATTAGTGGTGATGAGTGGATCTCCTCCCACTGTTTTATATTTCACTGTCATCCTTATTTCCTGGAAAGACAGAGGGTATCTAAATATGTTGCTACAGTCCTACACAAAGGACTGTAGACAGAAGTAGATGGAGTCAAAAATTTTGGTTATGGTATCTTCATAGGCTGTAATAGAAATGTTTAATTCCTTGAAATGACATTTGCTCTTTTGCTCAAAAAAGAGGTCTTTTACCAATGCTTAAAACCTGCATCCAATATCAAGACAAATAGACTGAGGAAATCCCTCCCAAGCAAAACAAAATACCTTTAAAATGCAACATTTAGTCTCATAGCTAAACCCAAGCTGAATGCATTAAAGTCAATGGAATATTTGACTGATGGGTCTCACCAGCCACTAGCACGAGTAGACACAAAACTTACAGTATAAATTAGAAAATGTAAGTGCAAAAATAGTTCAGTTTTACACAATACAGTTGTGATAGATGGGTGGTATGATGATGGACCACGCAAGAGTTATCCTGGAAAAATTTATGGTGCCCTCATCACCCATATACACGAAAGAGGATGTGAAACAGGATTAGAAAGGACGTAATGACTGACGTGGGGAGTATCACATGGGAGCAAACCAGAAGGGCAAGAGGATCTGTGATCACTTTAAATTAGATGGATCTGGGAAAGAAACACCATGGAAAACTATATTGGTTCAAATAAAAAGCCACCATGAAGAAAACTTGGCATAAAGTAGCCACAAATATAAAATGGAAATAAAACCACAATTTCTAGCCTTCACCAAAAAAAAAAATAGTAGGGGCAAATAAGAAATTATAAAGCAAGTGTTTATCAACTGGAACAAAGGGCATGGAATAGTGGGACAAAACTCAATGGCCGTTCTTTGTTAAGGAAGACTTGAAGCCTTTTTATTCTTTTAAAAAATGGTAGGTGCAGCAGTTCTTGAAAAACATTCACAGTTGTTTGAAAAACGTTCATTGCTGATTGAAGAACCTTTTATGCTCAAGGGACCAATCTACTTAATGTTAATAGGTCTGCAAAAGCAGAGCCTTTGGTTGTGTCACGGTTCACACTGAATAAGAGCCCTGCCACTCTTTGAAATACGTGGGAAACCTTCCACTGGCTGTACTTCCAGTGGCCCTCCGCTGGAAATTAGGCAATAGAGCATCCATCCCTGTCGACTTTGCAGCCTCGGCTGCGTTTGACAAAGTGCTCAGAGCAGGCAGACATGGAAGGGCTGCTGCTCCTGTGTGCACAGCCTGGCAAAAACATTCACAGTAAACAATCTGTTCAGCTGGTTTCCTCCTGTTTGTTGTGAATTAGCTGTGATCAGATGGTTATAATTCATTAATTCAGCTTTCAGAATTCCTCCATAAATGCTTTATAGTGAGAAATTCCAAGTCTGAAGCATTTGCTTTGCCTTTGTCTTGATGTTCATCCCTATGATTTGAGCCCTGTCTCTGTATCCTGGTTAGAAAGACCAGAGGACTAGAAGTGATGCTGCAAGTTAGAGCCAAAAAGTGGAAGAAACAAATGTTGCAAGCAAATGGTCTCCATTTCCAGGTTTTTGGGAGAGAGACTCCTATACCAGTTTGGACTAAGCATTGCCAAAGCTTCTATGTGAAGCCCAGTTGTGCACAGATTGAAAAGCAATAGTAGTTACGCTAAAATCAACTGAAAATACCAGCTACACAAGCAAGCAGATGCTGTAGTTATCTTTTGATACTACTGTGTTTTATGCTACTGTAAAAATTTACAGTAGCATTTCCTTTAATTTCACTAAATTAATGAAAATTTAATTTTATTGAATTACTATGTATTACTGTTTTTCCTAGCAAATATTACAATATTGAACTTCATTTACTTTAATTTTAGTATGATTTTATTATTCTTATTTCAAGGGGTTTTTTAGATTGAAGTATCTTGCCATAACAAAGGAAAAAATATCTTTAGCTTTCTATCTTCTAGTCATCTCCTAGAAATTAAATTAGTGTATTCTGAGTAGACATTTTGGAAGTAAGTATTTAAAGCAACCTTGTCAAATTGCTATTTTCAGGTGCCGGGGACCAAGCTACTAATTACTTTTCTTTTGCTACCAAAGCAGTATCTGAAAATTGAGCAATGAGTTTATAGACAGCGTTTTCCCCACACTCCATAACTAAAGGAATATCCAGCACAACTTGTGAAAGGTGATTAGCATGCAGGGAATCACCTTTCCCTGTGTTAGCACAGTGCTCAGAACAATTAGGCACCTGAGCGCTACTATAGCAGACATGAGTGGCAACGATGTGATAAGTAGCCCATTAAAATGACAGTTGATGCCATATGAATAATTTCCTTCTCATTTGTCACCAGTGGCTGCAGCAACTTCTTCGTAAAGGCAGCTCCTCCAGAGATCTTGCCTGATGCAAGAGCCAGAGAGCAGGTTTGGGCTGCAGCTGGCAAGGGCCAGCCTGCCCCCCTTGGGTGGTTTTCTGTCTCCGGCGTCTTGGTGGCACTTCTGAACGCGATCTTGGGTCAGCCTGCTTCTGCTGCAGCTAAGGTGTTAGTGTGTATGTAACAAACCCTGCTGGGACTGGGAGAAAATTATGTGTGATTTCCTGCCGGCCTCTGGGAACAGTCTGCTGACGTGTGATACGTACAAGCAAGAAAAAAGATGGGGGTAGCTTGGCGTAAATCTAGTTTACATGCACCACGGCTAGGCAGAGATGAAGAGCTGTTTCTGTGCGGCTCTGCCCACCTGAACGCCATCCCGTGCTGAGCACAGAGCCCTGGGGCCACCGTGCCCCCTGTGCCGAGCTCCCGGAGCCTGCCGGGCTGCGGGCAGCGCTGGGAGCAGCCCGAGGTGAGCGCCGCGCTCACATCACAGCGCTCTGCAGAGCGTACGGCAGGCTGGCCAGCACAGCGCCTCCTCGTCTTGCCAGGGGCACGTTCCTAAAAGCCAGCCTGGTGAAAATGTAATTGTAACTGCAGCACAGCAAGAGCTCCTGCTCGTTCCCTCCGTGAGTGGGGTGTCGTGCTTCTTACCAACCCAGTTAGGGATTGGAGCAGGAACCGGGGATTGAGAGATTGTCTGTCTGTCTGTCTGTGCTTGGTCCTGGTGGAGTCTCAGCACAGCATTTGGAGTGACCTGTGGAGTCACCCCAAATGTTTTGTACATTAGGTTCCTGATTTCTACACAACTCAGAGATAAGAGAGAAGCTGTAAGGAGAGCCCGACCCTCCACAGTTGTTAGGAGAGCTCTGGAAGAAGTGGGAGACCTTGCTCCAGCTGCTGTTTGACAGCTTAGCTTAGCAGGACATCTTAACACCCAGGGCTCAGCAGGACCGTGGCTGCAGCTGCTCAGCCCCACACACTCTGCTGGATCATTGCCACTGCAATGGGGCATCACCTGTACTCACCCCAGCATTTCAAATAATCCCGTGCTCCTCAGCCAGTGCTCAGCAGGTGCAAGACACTAAGGCCAGGCAGCCTGGGAAGCCTCTGGATCGTAATTTATGTGCACAGATATATTTTAGTTCGGGGAACTGGTGCTTATCTATTGATTACAGCTCACAAACACATACTTTCTCAGCCATAATGAAGCTATGGATGCATGCTGCTTGATTTAAACTTTGAAAAAAGCAATTGACTCTGAAGTCTAAACCCATATTTTGCAAAAATAAAGCACCTTTCCTGTCAGAGTTCTTCAAAAGGTCTAATGGTATAATTTGCCTAGAGTTACACAACATTAACTTTGTATGGTTTTTTTTCTAGAAATGAGGGGTAATTATGTGAATATACAATGTAATTAGTTGATATAAATATGTCTTGTGGCAATAAAGAAAAGCAAATAATGTCCTTCCTTGATGTAATGAATTAGTTGGGAAATTGTAAAGCAATAAATGTATCAGACTTTGGATCTAATAGAGCATTCTGGGAAAAATGAGGCTGGTAGAGCCACAGCTCTAGAATTGTTACATTTTTCTGAGATAGAAAAAGAGAAAACTCAACTATAAATAGAATAAACAGAATATCAAGATTGCATGCTTGATAATTAAGAAATCAATAACAATACTCAATGGTATGCCAAGCACAGCTGCTTCTGACATTTCTAGGGCCTCAGACTCCAAAGTTCTATGTAAACCTGGGATTTTATTCATATCAGCATTATCGTTGTTGTCAAGGAGACAGTCACTCATCTACCGTTGCCACACAGAGCATTTTAATCATCCCTTCTCCAGACAGAATTTCTATGTTTAAAATAGAAGATAAGGGTTCCTCTTCTCTCTTACTTTGCATCTAGATATTGCAGTTATACAAAAGTCCTGTGTCAGATCATGTGCACAGAGGGGCCAAAGTAATTTCAGCGAGAAAAGAGGCACCTATTATTAATGTTTCCAAGACACACTGTTGTAAGACAAAAAATTGATTTTTTTTTTCATTCTTAATGCATTCTGAGCCAATGCCTGTTATTTTTGCTGTTAGCTTTTCACATTCCTTTGACTGTTTTGCTACATTTTTTATTACAGTTGTAACCACCTATTACCAAAAGAAAAAAAAAATGAAAAAAAAAGGAGACAGGTAGGGAGATGTTTGAGTCTCTTGTTGAATTCAATAGAAATTACCAAAGACTAGAATGTCACAGAATTGCGGGAACCCTGACTGCTGCTCATGTGTTTCTAGTGTTACTGAATAATTTATATTTTGAGGGGAAATATGCTGTCTTTGCCACCTTTTATTTTTGTCTTCTCTGTAAATTTAAATTTCTCAATGAGACAGTGTGGAACTGCCAGAAACATAATCGGAATTGAACCATAATTTCAAGCCCCGCAATTTAAAATTTGTGCCTGTCGGGGCAGAATAATTGCTTTTCCAAAGACTATCACAATTCACCTGCAGGTTCAGCCTTTTCACCCCACCGCTGACTCCCAAAGGCATGTGGGCTGGGATGAGGATTTGCATAATTCAGGGCTAAAATAAACACACAGAAAATATTCTGAAGTGGGTGGATTCTCATGTCCCTGTGCTCTGTGTCAATGTTGAGGTACCACGGGGTACCTCAAGCTGTGTTGAGCCAGCAGGTGACATCTGACCCAGGATTGTGTGTGTGTGACAGGGCAGGGCTGTGACACCCTGCGTGGGCAGGACAAGGGGGTCACAGTGACAATTGTGCTACCAAAAGATGGGGAAGAGGTGGTCTCTCAGTACTGATTGCCACACCTTAACTCCTGATCACTCTGAAAAGAGATGTTAATCTTTTTTGTGAGTGCAAATAATTATCTACTGGGCTCCTAGTGAGTGGAGCTGGGGAATTCAGAGTTTCTTCTGGGTTCTGCAGCTTGTTCTCCTAGTGGCCACGGGCAAGTCAGCCAGATCCTGTCTCTACCTCTGTCTGTAAAAATCATTTATTACTTGTCTTGTGGGCACATTACAAGGATTGTTTCGCTAATTCTTGAAAAATGCTTTGAGTGGGAAATGTGTTGGACAAGAGCTCATTTCTTTCTCAACTCTGCTTTCTGAGGAGACTAAGCAGGTATTGGGAGTGGGTTTTCAGGTCTATGCAGTTAGAACAAACAGCTGGTTTGTGTAGTAGCATTTACAGTTTGGTTTGGTTTTTTCTTTCAGTTCCTTTTCTGCCCCAAGTTTTTAAGTCAGTTTTCCAGAAGGATGACAAAGCAGGGAGAATTGAGAGTCTCACAGGCAAAGTTGCCCAAAACATTAAGGAAACTGGGCTAAACCTCGGTATCAATGTCAATAGTTCTTTCTAACATTGTTTTGGAAAGAAGGAATTGCAAGGATAAATAATTTTGCTTTCAGAGGTAGATCTGTAAAAAAAAATGTTTATTACCTTGAAATATAAACATAAATTGTATCACCTTAAACTGACATACAATGTTGCTCGGTAGACCATAGGGAAGAGAGAGACTTGGCTGGTGTACTAACTGATCTTGGGGCACAGTGGATCTTGTGCTCTAAAATGTGCTGTTATGTGCCAGTTCCCCATGGAATATAATCTTTTTTCCTTGTGCCCACTATTTTGACTGTAAGACTTTTCTGATGTAGACTCCCTTTTTGCCTGTTTGGGGTTTAAGACTGTAATTCTACTTCCCAGTAATCAGTGGTCATCTCTGCTCACCTACCTTTGCTGTGACAAATCGGTGCTACAATTAATACTAGGGTTCCTATTAAAATCTGTACAAGTATATTATGGCATTCTTAGCAGATGAAACCCTTTTTCCCTAGAGAGCAGACTTCCTTGATAACAAGGGTCAGAAAAAAACCAAACTGTGCATAAACAAAGCTGTCTCCGCGTTTAGTTTGGATGTGATTCCTTGAGAAAACATGTGTCAGGAGGGTTATGGGCTGAGACTATGCAAAGAAAATGAACTTTTATCATTCTGTTAGGGAAGGTTTCAAATGAAAGACAAGGAAAGATCTGATAAGGAATGAAAGCTTAATGTTCCATTTCAGGTGAAGCAAAACATTTCAAATTACATGACTGGGCAAGCATCAAAACCAAAAGAAAAATTTTCACTCTTTTCTACTTTTTATTTTTCTATTTTACCTTCTTCTTAGCAGTAAATTTTCATCCTGTGGCACTCTGGCATAATTTTTGCACAGTATCCATTTTGATTATCTCCTCTGGGCAGACTTGTGCCCAGGTTCCAGGAGTAATTTATTGTTTGAGCAACAGGAGAAATCCATGTTACTTGAAAAATGCACATCTTTACTTATCCTAAGTGTAATTCATCTCATTGTAAGGCAAAACTTCCATGATTCTGAAACTAATAATATAGTCATCAAAAATTCTTCCGAAGTACACAAAGTGGCAAATGTCTCTGTAGATTTAATATAAACTGAAGCTACTTTCAATAAAAAGCCACCAGAATTTTCCAAGCCAGTGGGGACCCACACACTGTGTAAAAGTGTAGAATATCAATAAAATGAACTTGGCAGGACCATTGCTTTCCATTCCAGTATAAAATCTGTTTTTGTTGATTAAGGAGGTCAATAAGGAATTCTGAAGCCTCCAAACAATCGTATTTTCTGTCTAGGCTGTTTGTCTGAGCTGGTAACACTGGCAGACTGGGAAAGCAAGGCTGCCTGTACCTCATATGCAACTGTATTCTAAAATGCAGCCTAAGCACTGAATTTCTAAGTCATGTTGTATCCTATCAGGCTAGATTCTCCTCCTAATTACACTGGCATAAACAGTTGTAGCTTAATTGAATTAAGTTGAATTGAATAATTGCTGTAAGAAGAAAGCAGGTCTTATAGAAATCACAGTCCAAATTAATGTTTTAAAACCTAACCCAGTACACTCAAAAGTTATGCAAAGTGCTGAATGTTGTGAATTCCTGTGAAAGTTAAAAAAAACTTGGAATATATTTGTGACAAATCCTCAGTTGGAGCACATCAGTAACCTGTTAATTCAACTGTGCATTTTTCTGTGATGTTCTATAAGCAGTAGAGACTTATGAAGATTTTAAATCAGATTAATTTGCTCATCTAGCAACAGAATCTACTCCTCTTAATTCTTCTAGAAGTACATTAGATCATGCACTGCTGCAAGGGATTTCAGGAGCACTTAAGGCATATATCATGCAGCTGATCCTTTGGAGTAGACAGCTTTAGGTATGGACTCGTCCCCTGTTTTCAGGGAGAGTTCTTGGGATAAAACACATCTTGGTGAAGGCAAACACAGCATAGTGACAGACTCAGAGCAAAAATGGTGCACAAAAAGGCATCATCAGCCAAATGGAAAAGGAGTAGCAGGCAAATCTGTAAGCTGCAGCTATAATCTTTCATGCAAAGTGCTTTAAAAACATTAGTTCAGACTCACAGCCTTCTTTAGGAGTGAGGAAATATAATCATGTCAGAGACAATTGCTCCTTGTTTAGGATCATGTACTTAGTGGCAAAGTGGGAACTAGGAGTTGGAAACCCAAAGTACACAAAATGCTTGAGGATATTTCCTGCTAAAGGAATCTGATTTTTTAAAACATTTTTAAAAATCAAATACCATAGAGATATGTGAATGACTTTTTAACATCCCCTTGAGATGCCTCAAAGTGAGTTTGAAAGATGAATATGGTACGAGCAAACTCTACCCTTGATGAGGAGCCATTGTTCGCTCCCTTGCAGGCTCACCTGAGGCACTGAGAAGGGCTGGCAGGTTGCTGAAGGTGTCCTGGGGGCTATCCCAGCACACATGGAGCTGTGGGTGCTCCCCTAAAAAAGCTTATCAACAGGCACTGTGTTCCCTTCTCAGCTGTTCCAGCAGCAGCACTAACCAGGGCTGCTCTCACAGGGCTGCTGCAAATCCTTGCTGTGGCTATACATACTGTGCATGCAATCAGCTGCCATTCAAGTTCACTCATAAGATGTCCCCTGTGGAAATAAACAGATAAATTATTTACTGTGCAGGCAAGATGATACTGAATACCACGGCAGCTAAATATTGTAGTTACACTAAGTTCCTGTGAATAGGACATAACTTATTCATAGTCAGAAAGTGCAAGAACTCTTCCACAAGCTAGATTTTTGTCAGTCGTGATTTTCTATGTGTTCTGTACTATAGGAAGTTCTCTTTGAAAAGGGGACAGTAAATTATTTACTCTGCAGGAAGAATGATCCTAAATGGTACAGCAGAGAAACCACGTAGCTGCAGTGAATTCATACAACATGAGCATGATGTGCTGTTCATGAACCATTTCTGTAGCTTGGCTTCCATGCCAAACTGGTGATTACTGACAGCCCACGTATGCTTTTCAGCTGGGAGACAGAGCTGTCTTCTGGAGGGCAGGCACACGTTAGCCCTTCAAAATCTGCAGCACCTTCACATGTCTCCAAAAAACAAGTTGCTCTTGTCTGTGTAAATCCGCAGGAGGTATCCATGTCATTATGGTGCCTCTCGGTGCTGCTCTGCTTTTTAATTTGTTGTCATCCAGGGCCAGACCTTTCTCTGGTGGCCAGAGACTTCATCACCTTTCTGCAAGGTGATGTATGTGCTGCTGAGTGCTGGCTGCAGGATGTGGCACTCTCAGGACTTGTTTTGAGGTGGAATTGCACACTGCAGCTCACGTACAGCACACTGTGTACACAGTATAGGCTGCCATAGACACTGATGTAAGGTGATATATCATTAACCAGAATTACTGTTTTTTAGCAGAGAGAGGAGAAAAATACCAGCAAAGACAGCAGATGGCATCTCGAAGACTGAAGTGAGTGGACTGAAGTGCTCATCCACTGTAATGGCAGAATATTCCTTTTGAACACCAGACTCTCAAGCTGTAAAGGCTTGTTGTCGTCAAAATAATTTTCCCTTTGTTTCATACAGAAGCATTTTGAGCTGTCTGTGAGATTGTTGTGGTTCCTGCACCATGTTCTAGGGCACCTGGTGCCTGGCTCAAGGAGGGAACTTTCCTTGCTACAGCTCCTAAACATGTGCTTTTTTTCCTCAGTAGGGGGAGAATATGAAATATCACTGGTCACAATATTTTTAAGGAATGAAACAAGGAGAGAAATTCAGTTTCCAATTTCCCATGCCTGACTTTGTAGTTCTTCATATGCTTTCTCTGTGTAAGGACTTTTGAATCTCCTGCCTCCAATTTGTCATGTGGTGCTGCTAATTTACTTGGGAGGCTGAGAGCTCCCATCTCCCATGCACAGATGCAGGAGGGGGCATGGGGAAGCTGAGCAACAGAGCTTGTGCTTATCTCTGGTGACTGGACAAACCTCCTTTCCTTCTGTAGTGCTGCTGAGGAAAAGGACTCCTCATCCTCTTTATAATTTATTGTAGATAAAACAGCTTGAGAATCTGTGTAAATGCAAATGGGAGAACGTTTACCTGCAGAGAGTTAAAATCTGCTTGTCCCCTTCATTCATGTAATCCTACATATAAATGTGTTTATTGAAGATAAATTAGCTATCATAGTTAATTTATTCTGCATGCTTCTTATTAGCTATGTTAATTCCCTTAACTCATCCCACCACATTTCTCCTCTTTGCATCAATTCTCTTTTGATTCTCTCAGCACTGGTTGGAGTAGGTTTTACAACATGTCTGTTGTGTTAAAATACTTTCCAGAAACAGCTCTATGCTTACTCCTACCTGTGTAGCATTGCTATCTTACAGCATGGAGGTTTTGTGGTTTTTTTGGACTTTATGGACTCTCTTGAAAACATACTGTCTTGCCTTATTATTTCTGGAAGTACAAGTATTTTCTTGGTTGTCACCTATTTTTAAACAATAAAACTGTCCCTTGATTAAAGCCTGAGGCTGTGAGCCCAGTCTTGAGGGACTGTGCAGGAGTTTCTAGGATGCAGCAGGAAGAGAGATGCCTTACTGAGTATTTGTAAGAAAATATGCCATTTCAAGTAGAATAGAAGAGTATGTAAAACAACGTTGAAGTCATTTAGTAAGTGCTAAGAGAGCTAAGTACACGTGGTGCACTTAGGGAGATAGCATTCCTTTCCCACTTTGGAAGCTCTAAGCTGATTTTGCAAGTGTGCTTGTTGTTCTGTTTTTGACTGAATGCCTTGTACAGGCAGATTTTCCCAGGAGATTTCTGGGAGCTATGTGCTGCTCACTCACCCTTAGGTGCTCCTGTGTGTCTGCTGTGGGATGCCACCCCGGATTGCATCCATGCCTGGTTTACAGCATGACCCTGCACCTGAGAGCTCTGGCTATCTTCCCACGGGACTGAAAACTCCATTTTATATGTGAGCTTTATTCCCGTTTCTCAGGCAGCTTGTTAAAGCCTTGCAGTATGGAGTTGTTGGCTGAGTGCTACACTGTCAAAATCTAATTGGTGTGCCCAGAGATAGCTAAACTGTGGCTCTCCCTGCAGATGACAAGGCTGCTGGCAAGGAGGTCACCCTGGCAACACCACTCGTGGCTACCTGCTGAGGATGGCTGATGAGAGCTTGCTGGGGAGTTCGTGCACAGCAGCAATGGGGTTTTGCTCACTCAGGCTATATCCAGCAGCTCAGTAAGAAACCCAGAGATGCAAGGAAATCCTGCTTTCCTTAAGACTGTCAGACCCTCAGGAACTAGGAAGGGAAAAGAGAGCTAGTGACAATCATTGCTTTTACAAAGAGTGTAAATTATGACCTGTCCCTCCTTTGGCAAAGGCCATGACACATTCAAAATGCCATGAAAAGTATTTTAGTTCTCAGCTATTACAAATTTTCTACAGATCTAGCTGGAAACCAAAATCATCCTCCAGTGGGAAGAAGGAATTAAAGCATAGCAAGTGTCCAAGCCTAAGCTGGGGCACAGCTCTGTGGGGATGCAGCAACCCAGCACCTCAGAGTAATTTGGTCAGTGACTAACTCTACATGCTCAGCCAGTGGCACCATAGCAGCAAGTGCAAGTCTCTCTGTTGATTACCCGGACAGCCTGACCTTTATGAATTGTAGTTTAAGATTTTATAACTGTATTTCAGAAGATTTGTTTTGCTTTTCTGCTTTTTTTCTTTTTAGCCACATTGGTGTTTTTTTCACATTTTTGCAAGTAGGGTATGAGGTTTCTGATGCCTTTTCCGTGGGAAAAGGGGACTATTTCAGAGCCATGGCCCTTACAACACACTATTATCTATTCTGTTATCTTTTGGTCAGTTTGAGATTCCTGTAGTGCAAAGGTGTTAACCATGATTGTTCCATGAATGACATTAGACAGCCTTTCAGCAGAGCAGAGATTTTCAGCTCTCTATCTAGAAACAGTTAAACCAGTGCAGACTCTTAGCATCTGAATGAGGCATCTGCATAGCTGCTATTTCAAAAGCATCTTCACCTTCAGAGCAGAGATCACAGATGGCCCAGTGAGACACTTCAAGGCAAATCCACACTGTGGAGCAAAGCCTTGCTCCTCCTTCAGATCGGGAATCTGCCCCTCTTTCAAGTCTCTTCTTAAAATAAGTTAGAAAAAGCCAATTGGGGTGTCAATTCATATTTGCAAAATATTTCCACGAGAGGAAAAACAACTCAGGAAAACAATCAAAACCAATCAGGCCTATGTCTGTCAGGTGCATGTGCTGCCTGAGTGAGCAGGTCAGGTGAGGGGAAGACAGGGCTGGAAATAAATTTTCACAGGTACGATGTCACACACACTTAGCTGGCAGATGCAGGTGCACATCTCTTGCCATTTGCCTGCTCTGAACATGGCCCTCTGAGATCTAAAATCTCTTGCTGTGTTTAATTTACAAAACTCTCTGCTAATATTATCCCCAAATGCTTCAAATGGAATTATTTAAGCTTGGGCTTTGCAGGTTGTTATCTGTCTGTAGAAATGCAGCTTGAGAGATAATTTTCCAACACTTGAGGCAAAACCTACTGGCTTGGTTCTAACATGTATTTCTAAGCAAAGTGAGTGGTAGTAACAGCTCTGATCTATAGAGTCCTTAATTTAAACATCCTCAAACATAAACTTTGATACATAGGTTATGAATGGCAAGTGCCATATTTTAATGAATTTGCAAGGTAGAACTAAGGACTGTTTGGGTGCACTGGAAGTTATTGCATTCATAAAAAGCATGAACAGATGAATGGTTGTTTTTTGGGTTTTTTTAATGAGATCAAAACCAATATATGCTAGAGGCTTTCTAACTCCACTGAGGAAATATATTTTGATCCAGCAGTGACTTGCACATCTCTTCTTAAAAGGCTAGCTTTTAACTCTAATTTTAATCAGACCTGCAGCAGCAAAATATTTTTCACACGGATGTTTAGAAAGGTTGTATTCCAATAGTTAAACACTACACAGGACATAGTATTGATGATACGTTTATAATTATTTCTCAGAAAGTTAACAATAGCATAGCTTTCAGCAGTTGAATATTTATCTAGACAACATTATGCACAGACCCCAGCAGAACAACTCTCTTCTGTCATTATAAAAAAGAAAATAAATCTGTTGTGTGCTTTGATTCATGGGCAGAGTGGGAAAGTTCCAAAAGAGGCACAAAGCATTGCAAAAATTTAAATTGAGAGAATCGCTTTGCAGGGTCCAGTTTTCACAAACAACACAATCTAGTGAGTTAGAGCAATTAGTAGCTGTGTGAGGATGTCCTCATCTTTAATGAATCTCTGATAGCTGCTGCTTCTCCACAAGACCTCATTAAAGCCTTGCAGGCTTGGAGCTAGGAAGAGATTGGCTTTTTGGATTGGAGTGTCTGTGGGTCCTTGCCAGATGACCGGCTGCTCACACCCCAGTGAAACAAGTTGTCATTCACAGACAGAATTGACGAAACAGAGCAGGGGTGTACCACCAACACACTGCACAGACCTGCCAAGAGGGAACATCAGAGGACAGAAGAACAGTGATGTTTGGGGTCGAGGCATTTACCAAAAAACTGTCAAGAGATGTGCAGTAAATGATTTCTTTCCCTTGTGGGTGCAGAACAAATTTGTTTGTGTTACTAACACAGCTTTTTTTTTTTTTTTTTTTACCCCAGTGTAATAGGAGGATTTTTTCAGAAAGTGCTTTTCTGCTGTCCATCAGGAACTAGCCTGAGAGCAGGAGTTTGTTCCTATTCCTTGCAATCAGTGCTGACTTGTCATGCCTGCAGCTTGTGAAAGGAAATCAGCCTTTTCTGGTCATGGTAATTCAGACAGCGTCAGGGCTGGAGGAGGTGGGGATTCGAGACATCCTGCCTAAAGTTTGTCATGTCAGTTGAAAGTGTCCAGTTCAATTTGAAAAATCATAGTTGAAAAATTTCTGCAAACAGCCAAAAATAACAACAGCCTGGAAAATCACCCATGTAATGCTTGCTGTTTTAGAGAGTGACTGTGGGCCGTAGAGAAGAGTGATATTTCAACTAATCACTTCTTCAAAAGGAAATGTGCTTTGAGTAGTGCCAATTACAGCACAGAAATTTCATCTCAGTTTTTGATCAGAGCATATATTAAAAGGGAAAAAAACCCAAACAACCTCCATGTTTATTTCACCTTATATCTTCTCTCTGACCAATACATGAACAAGATTTGGCAAAGCTGGAGGGTTAAAACTTAGATCAGATATCTGTCTGCTCAAGTGCATATTTTGCTGAACCCTATTTCTTTGGACTTCCAATTTGTTATTTAGCATGAGTGCTTCACCTTTTTATTGAATTGAATTGTGGTTTCCCAGCTAAAATGCAGGCAAGCACAGCAGGGTGAAAAATACACGAGAACCTTTTTGCTGCAGCTTTCTGTGGCATACACTAATAGAAAACTTGATTTACTTGTCCAGGCATGCAGTCATTTGTCAATGTCCTTCCTGCATGATTCCTGGTGCAGGGCAAAGTGCTGATACAGTGATACGGGGTTTTCTGATCCAATGTCTAGGGTACTTCCTCTGGTATTCCCAGGGCTTCTTTATTTGCCAATGTACTTTGCTTACACACATTTTAAGTCTTATCATTTTAGTTCTTGCTTGCTTCCTTTGGCAATTTTTGCTTCAAAACTTCTCCTGCAGGAAGCATCATTAATCTTGCATCAGGTGCTTATACCATTCTTGTCATGGCTCTCAATGTGTTCAGCAAGTCTGCAGTCACAGTCACTAGGCTTGTGTTCCCTCACTGCTTTTTCTGCTTCACTGCAAGTGCTGGTTCCTGTTCATTATTACCTACAATAAAATCATGTCTCCTATGTTTTTATTATGGGTGTTCAACTCTTTCTTTGCCTATTTGTCGCATTTTATGCTGTCAGTTTAATCACTGACTTTAATCCCATGACATGGCTTGATGACATCTGTCCTTGTCTGAAGGCCTGATTACATCAGGTGTTCTGAAATAGTTTCCTGGCTGATGCAGTCCCCACAAAACCAAGCAGTGCCCATCGTGGTTTTCATGCACCCTACTTACCTGTCTCATCTGCAAAGCAGGTAATTCTCTATGCATATTTTTCGTGCTTAAACACTAAGCTGCTTCCAAACACAAATCACCCCCAGTGCTCAGCAGGCAGCAGGATCTCCAAGAACACACTGATTTCCACTCTTGAGGCTGAACAACCCCAGCTCCCAGCCTGCCTTTGTAGGAGAGGTGCCCCAGCCCTTGGATCATCACCTTGGCCTCCTCTGGACCCACTCAAACAGGTCCACACCTTTCCTGTTCTGAGGACACAGAGCTGGATGCAGTGCTCCAGGTGGGGTCTCACAAGGGCAGAATTCAGGGGGAGAATCCCCTGCTGGCCCCTCTTCTGATGCAACCCAGGACACAGTTGGCCCCTGGGTTGTGAGTGCACTCTGTTGTGTCTCGTATTCCCTCTCTCTTCAACTCATCTTTATCAGGTCTCTCCATACACTTGGTGTCACTTGGCACTGAGAATGAAAGAAGGCAATTACAGGCAAAAATTACAGTGCTAATAGATCATGTTGTCTCCTTCATCTTACCTTCACATGCTGATCTGAGCCTCTTTCTCCTCTTCCTGCTAGCTCTTCCCTGGGATAATTGTTTCCTTTGCTGAGCTTCCAGAATAACCTGCTTGAAAACTCAGTTTTCTTGTGTTGTACGTAAAGCTGTACCAACACATTTATGTAATCTGTCAACTGAAACGGGGAATAAAAATAGAAATAGTCATGCAATGTACTAGTCATTCATAAAAGGAACTACGCAGCTTTGCACCAAGGCATAGTAAAAGAGAAGTTCCCTGGAGGGCTCTGCCTTAGCAGTTTTCCAGTTGCACTTGGCTTGTTCAAAAAGCACTGAGCACAGGTGGGGGGCATGGCTGCAGGAGCCCAGCAGGCTGCTGTGCTTCAGGGAAGCTGCCCTCCCAGCTTTAGCTTGTGCAGGGAATTTTCTCTTTACCCCAACTGCATAAATAACCAGGAGACCCAATTCTAGCTGCTACAATTGACACACGTGTGGATTTCCTCCAGAAAAACAGTGAAATTCCACAGTAATCTAACATGACTTTCGAACTACCATAAGTAGCTTATCTTTTTCTTCTGTGACAGTGTTTCTAAGTAGTACGGATTTTGCAGATAGGATTTTAAGCCCTGAAGAATGGAGCTATCTGCACTGAGGTAGCTGGAACCATTTAATTTGCCAAGTTTATCAAAAGCCTTTGGTCTGCACAGAATTCAGAAAATATTTAGGGAAAATTAGGAACCTGGAAGGGGCTGAATCTGATGATGTATATATCTGTTAAGTGGTATTATAGAGACCTTTGCTTGTATTAATTACATTGGCGAATGAGAACAGATTAGTTCTGATTCAAATGCATTACTGCTGCAAAGCCCATCAGAAGATACTGGTGGAGAACCTTTTGTGGATCATAAATAAAATGAGAGAACATGATACATAATTTCCTAAGTTCCTCTACAAAATGTGGTGAAAAAATCAAGTTTTACAGGAGAAGGCCAGTTTGACCCTTAAGCTCATATGTCGTAGTTCTTAGGTACCCAAAGTGGAGCATTATCAAAGCTCCTAATTGTAAAGGTACATTTCTATTTCAAAATTTCTTCCTCTTTAAACACAGTAGCTGCAACTGGAGTCTAATTTATAAGGAGTAAAAGGAGTTACTTGGTGGGCCAGACATCAGTGTTTACTCAGAAGCTGATGATCATGTCCTGATTACATCAGCAATGGATGTGATCCAGTGGAGAGAGAACCAGTCCCAAGCACTGTTGTCTGTGATTCCCAAGGTCTGCTTTATCAGGGATGAACAAAAATAAGGACAAATATGACATGTGTGCACACAAAATGCCAAAATAATCTCAAAGATCTCTAAGATTTTTCTAGATGGCCGAAAAGCCAGTATTCCTTGGCTATATGAAAATACTGTTTTGGCTAAAAGCATATCTTACTTTAGGAGAAAACTAAGTAAGGAATTAGAAGTACAGAAAGTAAGAAGTGGGGGGAGATCAAACAGCATACATTAAAAGTTTTGAAATGCAAAAGCAGAAAAAATCACCATCATTCTGCAAGAGCAGGGAATTTACTTAATGACATTTCCAAAAAATGGAGTAGTTCTCATTTTGTATAGAAAAGCAAGAAAAATCTTAGGAAAAAGATTTCTGACACAGAGAACTGAAGTCTGAGTGTAATTCTTGTGATCAGGCAAAGCTGATTTCAACCTCTGGGCTAAGTTTAGTTTTTGACTGCAGTGTATATTTCAATCAGCATTGCAAAATCAAGTCTGTAAAATGCACTTCAGTGCACAGGCTCAATGGGAGGTGCAGCTTCTCCATAATCTGAGAGTAAGCATTAAAAATGGGATAACACAGTGATTGGTAAAATACTAAATAACAGGATCACTAGAGTGTCAGAGATACCTGAGCGACTTCCTAACCTGATTGACTGATTCAATGGAAGAATTCATCTTTGGGAACAAGGATTTCCAGCTACAGCTGTGGAAAGGGGTGCTGTGTCTATTGCTGAATATAACGGGCAACTGAGACAATATTTCATATGCAACTCCTAATATGTATTCGGAACTGGAAAAAAAAGTCCCCAGATGGCTGAAGGAGGCAGAATAAATAGGAGAAAATGGGTGATAACAGTTTTGTCTACTCTTGGTAAATTGGTATTGGGAAAGATGGTCTGATCACGGTTTTAAAAACAGGACAAATTTTTTAAAAAGAAAACAAATTTAAAAACAGCAGTTAGGAGGCAAGCAGAGTCAGCTAAGAATTTCCAAACTGACTTTAGGGCTAGAGATAATGCCTTCCAGGGAGAGATTTTTAAAGGTGCTCAGTCTATGCAGTACCATCAGGAAGAGGCTTGAGGGGCGACTTGATTACAACAATGCATCTCATTATTGGGTTCTAATGGGCTCTTGAATCTAGTGGAGAAAGGCATGAGGAGGATCATCAGCTGGAAGCTGCAGCCAGAGGAGTGCAAATAGTAAGACAGGAATGTTTAACAGTAACAGTCACTTACAACTGGAAAAAGATATCCAAGAAAGTGACATATCCTGCTGAAGTATTCAGTTTCTCACTGGCTGCCTTTCAGCATAGCATACATTAGTCTACCAAAAAGTCACAGAATTCAGTTCTGGAGCTTTTCATAATCAGGTCTGGCTATAATATCTGCTTTTCCCCCCATCTGGACCTCTGTTTATATCTTTCTAGTATAGATACACTCATATTGAGTAAAGAACCCTAGAAACATCACTCTTTGGCTATAATAATGAACTCCAGCGCATTCATTATTGTGTAATATGTTGAACTGGCTGAAACATGGATTTATTTTCTGTAAAAAAAATGAAATTGCAAAGTTAGAAAAATCTGGACCTTCCTTTAAATACACTTCTGATAAATTCCTTCTCTCTTCTAAAAGCTGTAGTAAAAATGGGACAAAGACACAAAATAGGATCTTGAGTGATGCACTGGAGAATCTCAGATAGCTCCTGATGCACCTGTGCCATATGGCAAAAGGTATTTGTGGTGTATTGATTCTCACATTTCCGTTTTTGGATTTGTGTCTTCTGAAAAGCCCTGCATTCCCAACCCCAAAGCCAGGTCACCTGAGTCATGTGCGTGTCAGCAGAGCAGCTGCTCAAAGTCAACAATTCTGTAGGTTTTCCAGTCTTTCTCTCCTGACTGCAATAAACCATCGCACTGAGGCAATTTTATAGTTCCAGAACCAGTCACTGGCTACTGCAGAAACTGCAAGGCAGGCAATAATTCATGTTAATTATGATAAATTTCTGTGTCAATGTTTTAAAAGAAGTGGTCTCAAGCTCCGTGTCCCATGAAGCACACATGGTGTGTGCCGATTGGGAGCTGCCCCTTGCCACAGGCTGGCACCTCCAGGCTGGGGCTCGCTGTCCCTGCCCCTCCTGTGCCTTTGCTTGTGTCTCAGAAATGTTACAGCACAGCAGTGTGCAGCCTTGACATCGCAGTGAATGCTAACTTTTGTTATGTACACTGTGAAAAGAGAGTGCCTGCCGCTATGAACACACTGAAAAATAATTCATCTGAACCAGCCAAGCAGAGTTAAAAGGCTCTGTCTTATTGTCCTGGGTTAGTTCACTACAAAATGCCAGAGAACACCTGGGAGTGTGGGGAGAGTCAGTCTGCAGGCTGAAGTTCATCCAAAAAAGAAATCTGTTTTTTTGAAAAAAACCTGAACTCCCTTTTTATAAGCCAGATATATATTAATTTAACAGCCATTCACCTTATCCAGTATCTGCTTCCAGAAGTCACCAGAAAAACACTGTTCCTGGATAGATCAGAGATTTGCGTGCTTAAAGACTGAAATGGATCTCTTCTGAATAGGCTTGGGGTATGCATCTCAAACCTGTTGGGTTTCATTGCAAGGCTCTGGGGCTGGAAGTCAGCCTGCTTGCAAAGCACAGCACTAAATTTGCTAAGACCAATTGGGATATTTAAGTAAACAAGGAGTGTAGAAATTCGTGGCGTTTGAATATTAGGCAGAATCGTCCTGCTAACAAAATTAATGGTGAATTGTTAGCTTGTCCAGGAAAATACATGTTAAAGCAATTACAGGACAGTAAAGTAAATGTTTACAGAGGTTGCTGGAAAAATTTGGCAGTGATGTCTTGCTCTGCAGAGCAGACATTCATGGCAAAACTCTAGCAAAGTGATCTATTTAATCTGATTTATATGTACTCTTCTTCTTTAAAAAAAAGCAACCAAACCATGAGTATGATTAGAATCAAAATAAACGTGAAAAGGGCAAATATTTATATGGGCTTAAAGTCAGAATTTTAGCTGTGATGAGGCCAAAATGAACACAGTCCAAGAGCCAGAAATTCTAATTGTATTCAGAACAATAGTTTTAAACAAAATAATCTGATCAATTTACTGTATAAAAGCCCACAGGGTCTATTAGTGCCAACATTTCATGCCTGAAGAAGACAGCATGTTTTCAAAGCATGAAATAATGGGAGTTTTTCAAAAACATCCTAGTAGTGAAAACGAGGACAAAGAGCTGTCCCTTTGCAGGCAGAGGAAGGAACTCAGCAGTATTTATGAGGAATCAACCAGAGCTGAACTCTAGAAACCCAGCAGCTCTGACTGTGCTGTGAGTGCAGAAAATGGCTGCCTGGGTGTATTTGGTACCTCTTACACACAATCAAGAATTTAGATGAAAGGTTTTGAGAACAAGGTAGAATTCTGTTGTTTTTCCCATGCACAGGCTTTCTTTTTGTTGGAACACAGCCGTGGAGGGAGATGGCCCTCGATGCAGGCAAGGGACAGAGCTGCAACTGCAGCGTGAATACTCAAAACAAGAAAGCAGGAAAACCAATTTTGTCAGCAGGGTAGCTAAACATTGCTTTGAACCCAGCTGAAGCTACAAAGCTTTTTGAGCATCCCATAACCTGTGGTGACAGGTGATTCCTCTCCTTTCAATCTTCATTGGTTTTCATTGTTATAAGGAGCAAAACACCTCTTCATAGGGCTAAATTTTCAGGTTAGGCTGGTTAGGGGCTGTCAGTGCCTGGACTTCCCCCGACAGATTGCCAAAGTTCCTGCCTTGGTGAGGGTGGAAAAGGAGATACTGAGCTCTTTCACCTTCAAGTGGTGCCCTGACAGCCTTACAGCCATCCTCTGCCTCCCCAGCTGCAAAGCAGCAGCTCTGGCTGAGCTCCTGCCGCTTTAAACACATTTCTGATGTGTGTTTGTTTAAGCTTCTCTTTAAACACTGCGGTGTTTCTTTCCTGGGTCATTTCTCAAGGACTTTGCTATCCCTGTTGTTAGAAACAATTTTATTTTTTCATTTGTAAAGTGGTGAAGAGAAAGGTTGAAAGTGAGTGAAGTGACTAAAGGTGGCTTCTGACAAAATTTTCCTCTTAATGTATTTGCACTTTGATATGAAGACACATAATATCACTCCAGGATTCGAGGGTCATTTTTCAACAATCTCAAGAAAGAATGAAAGGCAGTTTCAGAGCAGAAATAAAACCTATCCTTGGCTCATGCTCCCTGTCCTGTGTCTCAATAATTACAAATCAAAACTTCCATGCCCCTGACGCACAGATACAAACCACAAATAGCACCACTCAGGAGCTTTTTTACCGTCTGAGAAAAAAATGCCACAAAGCCCTCAATGGTTTTGGGCTTTTTTCCTAGTTCTGCTTCATGATAAAGATCTCGTACATTAGAACTGACACATACTCTGAGATACCATTTAATCTGCAGTTTTCTTCTTTTAGACTATGGCAACATTTTCAGGCTGAGCAGTGATTTCTCGCCAGAAAAGCAGCCAAAGTTAGGCTTAAGCTTTCATGGCTTGTCTGTTCCTATTAACCACCAGTTGCTTGAAACTGAAACAAAAATACTGACCACCCAACTTGAGTATTTCTAGGACTGCTGTGCCTTTAAAAAAATAATGCTAAGAGCACTTTGTGTAAACCACAGTTTAGTAACTGCTTTTTTTTTTTCCCAACCACATATATTAAACATTTTGACCTCACCATATTCTCTACCAGCATCTGGCTTTTTTTATACCAATTATCTCCTATTATGTTGGGTGGGAGGGGAAGAGGTCATAAACAGACATTTTAAGCACAGGGCTCAAAAGGCTGGGAGTGCCCTACAGGTAATTTCAGCTCTAAATCATTTCTTGGGGTCTGCTCAAGCTCAGCAGGTAGTGCAGCTTCTTTGGTAGGTTGTTGCTCTGGGATGTACTGTTCCACACAGCTCTTCCATAAACCATGTCCAGGCAGAAGGGCTTCAGACAAGTCTTATGGTCAGCTGGGTTTTGGTGTATCTCCGAGTGGGCAGGAGGAGTGTACAGCACCAAGGACATCACTGCCTGCCAGCCAATGTTGATTTGGGCCCTTCCCCTTGCCCTTGCCCTTCCCTTCTGCCAGTCTGAGTGCTCCCAGGAGCTACAGAGCAGCAGGGCCAACATCTGCCACGCACACAACTCTCCCCCATCAGTCAGGTGTGTGCAGGTGAAAGCACTGAGGGTTTCTGTGCCAAATTTCAGACGGTGCTGATGTTGCTGGGGTGCTCTCAGTGCTCTCACTGCCCACTGGAGGCAGAGTGGGCAGTGTGTGTGTGCCAGGAGGACATGCTGTGCCTGGGCTCTCCTGCCCCACCACTGAGGAGCCTTTCCAGGCACAGGGCTTGACTCTTGTTGTGGTAGAATCGAGAAGCTTGTGTTCATTGGTAGCTGAATTGTCCTGTTAACACTGCAGAGCACGTTAAATATCTTTCAAACCCTTTGTGAGGAGAGAGGCTGTATAAATATAGCAGACTATATGGTGCTTCCTGTGTAGTTCTAATGCTCCTCTCTTAGTGAGGTCTCTCACTCCAGTAGGAGCAGGGCAGGATAGTACTTCTGAGGAATGTATTTCTTTGTGATCCATAGTGCTTGTGGAATAACACTCCTTTGACCTGCTCTGTGAAATAGAGTAATATGTTTTATTCACTTGCTCTGAAAATGCTCTTACTTTACCTTAGCAAAACACAACAGTTGAAATTTTCCAAAAGCTGCTGCCTTTGTATTAATTCTTGCCCTGGATGTGGACTTGGACCTGAGTGGTTCCCTTCCAACTCACACACAGTGATTGTCCTCACACGGCAGTTGGGATTCAGCTTTTCTTTCCCCTTTCTAGCTATGTGTTTTGAATATCTTTTTGTCTCTATCCTGTCACAGCACCACCATGGAGCTGAGGTCAGATTTTACATCTGAATGCTTTCCTCAAACAACTGAGTCCTGTTTTCCCTCCCAATTCCACAAATTGGTACAATAAACTTTATCAAGCACTATATATAATGATTCTCTTTTAAAGAGCAAAATGTTTTTTCTAGCTCTTGTTTTTGTTACTCCTGGTGACTGAAAGCTCTGTAAAGTCTCTTCCTGTGGCAGGCTCACTCTCGGTGGGATGCTTTAGCAGCTTGGAGCATGTGAACAGACATGTGCCATTTTCCAAGGCAAGCACCCATTTGTTAGTGAGAGCTGCTTGCTCTCCTCTCCCCGGGAGCCCTTCCCCGCTGACCTTTTGAACCACCAAAGCAAATCGAATTATGTAGCTCTACAAAATGGAAACCAGCGTTTGGGCTGTGTGAGGGAAGTGCTCCAGCTTCAGTGCAGTTGCCCAGGGAAGCAAAGCCAACAGAAAAGCACATTGTCCGGGATGAGTAAAGAATGAGGGCCTGCTAAACAAGTTTTGTCTCTCAAGTTTGTATTATCTTTCTTCTGTCATCTCTTAGGCAAGACTGCATATGCAGGATTATAAATTTTTGCAAGATTTTTCATGTTTGGCTGTGATTGATGTAATCCGTGCAGTACCTGCTAATAGGTTTCCAGTACTGGTGAGATAGTGGGAACCAGTGCCAGAAATAACAGCCCTAAGTTCGTAAAGGCCATATGTACTTTCAGTCTTGTGACAAAGGAATGTAGCAGCTCTTGCAAATGGGACACCTCTACATCTCTGCTTCCCAGGCTCCCTACACACCACCATTTCCCAGGCAAGCGATGTGTGCTGCCCTGTGAGCCAAGTAGCTCCTCTAGGTGCATCAGACAGCATGTGGGGGCACAGCCAGCAGCCCCAGAGAGGGGAGTGGGATCTTGGAGCAAAGGGCCTGGCAAGCAGGGTGTCTGGGGGCTCCCAAGGTAGCTGCTCTCCTCCCCTGGCCCTCCAAGCAGCTGACACAGCTGAGCAGAGGAGGACAGGAGTGGTGGCAGACCCCAGCCTGTGACAGCAATGCTGTGGGGATTCACAGGGGCATTTGTCATGACAGGTCAAGTTCAGTGAAAACTGGAGGCAGGGGAAAAAAAAGTTTCCCTTTAAAACTGCAAATAATTTTGAAGAAATTGATCAAACTGCTATTATTGAACCAAATTCTTAAAAATATTACCATGAAACTACCTTCCCTTTGATGTGTGTTTCAGATGTACTAGTTCCCTAAAATGGAGTTAGAATGGCCACACCTGCCCTCAGGAATGCTGCATGATTGGAGTTGTAGCTCAAAAAGATCCTAACCCAGAGGCATTTCCATGGCCAAGCTGAATTGTGAATTGAAGTAAAGAATACTTCTTAGCTAATCTTTGCTGGATTTCTTTTCCAGTGACACATCAGCTCAAATCTTGTTGCATTTCAAGTCTGTCTTCTTGAGAACTATGTCCTCAAGCTTGAGAGGATGGCACTGATTCGAGCAGGCTCATCTAAAATGCCTTCATCTTTCACGCAGAGATGCTTACAAGCTTACACAACAGCAGTGAGTCATTCACATAGGATCATGGCTTTATTCACATAGCAAAAGCAAAACTGGTGTTCTCTGTCCCCATAATGGCTGTGCTTTATGCCCTGGAAAAAATTAATTATTAGTGGCTGATGACACCTCCTTAGTGGACAATCACACTGTCATTCATAAGTATTAACTTATTTTCCATGCTTCTTTTCCTTGTTTCCAAGTGGAAAGATATATGAATAATATTTCTGCACTTCAAGGACAGGAGCAGGAAAGGTCAAAGGTGCAAAAAGCCCCTCTCATATGTTAGAGGCACAACAGCTGTCAGTTTGCTCTTTGTCCTTAATGCTGTGTTAATTAACCCCGTAAAGAATGGAATATAATTGATATAGGGTTTAACTGTGAACATCAGTCTTTTAGACTGAGGGCATGATTCAGCAAGTCCCTTCTGCATCTGCCTGACAGTAAGAATGCACTAATCTCACGAAAGTTAACTGTAATGCATGGCTGAAGGGGAGGCATTGGGGCTGGGTCAAAGCTGTGAAATTAAGCAAGGTTGATTTTAAGTAAAACCAGCAGCTTTCACTGCAGCTGGGATCCATCTCTTTTGCATTTGGCTTTATAAATTTCAGGTATGTTGCAAGGGTCAGCCATGTAGGTGGAGCTGGTCACTGGAGAGGATCTCAAGCTGAGGATGGAATAGAGTGAGGTGCCTTTCCTACTGCTTGGACTGCAGAGGGAGCCTAGGTAGCTGTCAGACTAAATCTCTAATACGTACATGCCTGTACATGGCCAGTGAGGTGGATCCTACCTAATTCCTGACTCTAGTGGTAAGCTCATGTCAGATGTATAATCAGACCACATTTTTCAGGAAAAACAAGAAGAAAACCCCATGTTAAGCAAAGGATATATGGCAGGATATATGGTATGTGGGCTTTTTCTTTGTTCAAAAAAATCAGTTCTTCGCTGGTTTCAACTAATTATCACCACCACAAGATAAACTAGCTTTTAATTTTAAATTATTTTTAAATATCTAGAAATAGGACATCATGTTTAAATAAAGCAAGCAGCCATGTTATAAACCCCTGTAGAGCAAGGACATTCAGATTTAATGCTTTTTTAGGGCTCTAACTTTGTGCTCAAGTAGACATCTTTACAGACTACAAACTTTAGGATAACATAAAATAAATGTGTTCTATGCCAATATCATTGCCTAATCATCTTCCTGGTATTATTCTGTTTTTGTACTGAATGACATTTGGATCTACAGATCTGCTGCATTGGCTGTAGACAAAAGAGAAAACACGTGTGCTAAAATTTGATACACAAATCAATAAATCGTATGTCCCTTTAAATATAATGAAAGTAAAGGCTCGCATTGATCTACATCAACTCTGATTAGAGTTGCATGGTATTCTCTTTGGAAAAAAAAAAGCAGAATAGCTGCTGATGAGTGAATTATAGGCATCAGATGTTACATAGCTGGCTCTTATTGCAGCCAGGCAGAGGAAGCAAAACAAGCAGGGAGCCACAGGGATTTACCAGCTTCTATAAAATAGTGTCTATTTAAAAGTGGGGGTTTGAAATGTATTTTCTGCAGCTCAAATGTTCCTTACAATTTTCATCAGTTAGGAAAAGAAAAAAAATCATAGATGAGAAACCCATCTCTGAGCTGAAGAAATACTGGCATGCTTTGCCCATTGATTTGAGGTTTTGATTTTAGGGAAACTTGCTAAGTGCACAATATCATGCTGCCAACACATTCTGAGCAGAAGCAAAACTCTTCCCAAGATAGATCTATCTTCACTTTCCTATGACACATAATTTTTAAAATTAGGTATCTAAATGCTTTGCACACTTACATGCTCAATTTTGCTGAAAAGTGCTGCTCTTTCTGCCCATGGCTATTACCTGTATCTGCCCTCTGCAGCCTCCCTCCAGCCCTCCCTGTGCAGGACAGCTCCTGTAGGTAAGGCAGCCTCCTCCAGCTTAAAAGCTGGTGAGGTGCCAAGATATCCAGAAAGGCAGGAAGTCAAAAATTCTCTTTGGCTTCCTTCACAGCTTGTTAATTCATACTTCATTTTTATTTGGTGACTTTGGCTTGAGCATGTTGTATATCCAGATTGTCTGGGTTGGGAACACTTTATCATCAAAACTCACTATTGACACGGTGTTGCTTTGCCCTTGACTGTAGGTTTGTTTGGTTGTCGTCCTACATTTTGTACAATGTGTTTTCCAAAGTGATGTTGCAAAGAGGACTGTGGAACAGAGAGGAGCCAGTTGTCAGACTTGTGGGTACATGTAAACCCCCTGTGTGAGAAGGGTCTCTGGAGCTGGGGATGTGGGGCAAAATGCCAGCCCTCTCTGTGGGCTCAGAGTGCCTGCTTACCTGGGAAATTCTGCAGCTTCTGTATCCCAAATATACTGGGATATATCCTTTATTCCAATACAAAGCTGTATTCCCAGCTTCTGTATCCAGTCTGCAAATGCCTACATGCATGTCCTCCTCAACCTGGCTGTCTTGTACTTAAGGACAGGGAGCACTGTCAAAGAATAAACAAAAGCCTGGTGAGAAAAATAGGGAAGACAGTGGTTGAGCAGCACTTTTTTCCTCTCTTTATTTGCTCTTTCTTGTAAAGTAACAACCCTTACCTATGGAAGTGAGTGCTGCTCAGACCTCATAAATGAGCTGAGGTAGCAATGGACAGCACTACATGCAGTTACAAAGATTCTAGGGGCATCTCATCATGTAATTTACCATCACTTGTTCTTGGGACTACTAGCATGCCTCAGAAATGGAAGACTGCCTCCTCTCCCAGGCCAAACTTCTCTGAAACACAGACTATTCTGAGTTGGAACAGACCCACAAGGGTCATCCACAAGTCCAACTCTATAGTGAATGGCCCATGCAGGGATTGAACCCACAACCTTGGCATTATTAGTGCCATGCTCTAAGCTAAGACCTTTTCAAAGCACATGAAACAAGTCTGTAAGACAAGACTTGTGGGTAGAAAGCAGGAGAACAGCAAGCAGATCTGGCTACAAGCTGAGAACCTTTCCTTTTGAAGAAAACCACCAGAACTAAGCATCTCTCTGGAACACGCTATCCAACTCTGAATAAGATTAAGCATTGTTTTCCTCTAGCATTGGATGAAGTAGGTTGGTGCAATAAACTTAGCCTCTCCCTGCTTCATCTGTGTGTTTTTCCTCAGGACTCTGTTTTTCCTCATTTCCTCTGTAAATTCAGAGAAGCAAGAAATTTCTGTCACATGTCATACCCTTGCTGCTAGGGTTGTGTTAAGGGCCTTAGATTTTCTCCTAACTGTTGTCTCTCACACCAATTCTTACTGTGTTAATCATTAGGCAGAACCATGGCTCAGTGCAAAGTGCTGTGCTGGGTTAACCGTGCATCTTCTCACCAACCAGTGCATCTTGCTCTCGTTGATTCCTGTGGAAGCTCTGATTTCATGTTGCCTGTTATCAAAAGCTATCATGTGATCCTTTACCCCCAACTTTTTCACAAGTTAAATCTGTACATTCTTTAAAACAGGAGCAAAAGGCTCATTTCCTTGCCATGCCCCAGCAAAACTGCTTTCCTGACACGGTGCAGGACTACTGAAAGCATTTGTAAGGATGGAAACATAAATTGGTATATTTTATTGGCTTATTTGGAGCTTGAAATGGAGGAGCATGCAGAAAAGTAGGACACCAGTGGCTCATGCTCCTGCTTGACATTGATACAGAAAACCACTTTGGGATTTACTTTAGGAAGGGACTATGTGAGTAGGTCTCTTCTCTGTCCATGAGAGTACAGCTGGGGAATGCTGTACTCTTCATTCTCTGCATCTTCAGATTTTACTCATAATCCTCTAAAAAATATGGGCAAATTGATAAATAAAAGCTGCACTTTGGAAACAGTACATCTTCTCTTTCTTGTCAGAGACAATAGTTTGTGCCATACCTTCAAATGTGCTAGAAAATCCATGCTTTTCAAAAAATCCAAAGCAAATACAATGCTTTTGTATTGTCGCTCAGTGTTTGTGTTTATTATTGAATTCTTTTTTACACTGATTAAGAAGTACTGGCTGCCCACAAAAGATTAAGAATCCATGTAGATGGTTTATCTAAGCTCAGATCTTGTATACAATTAAAATCCTTTTGCAATTTTATCAATGCTTTGAAATTCAAATGGTTAAGAGAAAAGCTCCTTAAGCAGATTGCAACTGGTTAGATATTTTATTGTCTGTAAATTGTAAGTACATGCTTACGGACAGATATGCATAATGTGATAGTGTATTTTGCTTTAGCAGAGTCATGTGTGGATTTAGAAAAGTCTCCATTTCCAAACCACCAGAAAGTTGCACAGGACCTCTCCCTGTGCTGCAGATAAGACCTGCATTGTGGTCCTGCTCTTGAAAAATCACAGATCCCCACTGTTTGTTTAAACCCATTACAGAGGCTGAGTTCCAAGTCTCATAGCCATCAGAGCAGCACACTGGAGTTAAGAGGTGGAATGCTACTGAAATTCAATAGGAATTGGGCAGCTAGCTCCTTCAGACCCCTTGGAAAATCCCTGTCCAAATGTGGAGGAATAAACAGCTGCAGAACAGATTACAGCCTCACTTGGAACAACTTTTATGAACATCTGAATGTGAAGTGTTCTTTAGGCCTTTCCTGTCCCAACTCCCTGCTCTTGTTCAGTGCTAAACTCATCTTCAGCTCTGTGGAGCAAGATGCTGTGCTTTAAAAACCATCATGTTTTAATGTATAGAAAAGCCTTTTTTTTTGGCCCCAGATTGAAATGATCTTCTCTTGGGCTTTGAATCAGTTTTTGTTTTCAAAAAATTCTGTATTTTAATATGGACAGCAGGCTGGAAATGCCAGCTGTCTGAACATGTTCAGCAGTATAAAACTTCAGAGTAAGTCCCAAGAGAGAAGAGTTACTGGCCAGAGAGTGGAACAGGTAATTAAAGATGTTTAATAGGTGCATTTAACAAATGTGGTTTATCACATAGCACTACAGTTTATCACAGGAATATCACTTCCAAGCATTCCTGGCTGTATGTAAAATATTCATTCTAGCCCTGGCTTTTTTTCCTGCTTGAATATAATGTTTCATGGGAACAGTAAAACCTGTACAAGTCAGAGATCAAAGCTGAATGTTATTTCCAAAATACCAATGATACACAGAATGCTGTCATGGAAACCTTCCTTACAGACCCTTAGCTGCATAATGGGCCATCATCCCACGCTGTGCCGTGGAACTATTCATCTGTCACCACACCAGAATATGTGGTCTATAAATTGTAGTCACAATAAAAATCCAGATACCATCACATGGTGCTGCTTTTCATGCCTGGATATTCATCTGCACATTGCAAAGATGTGGGATCAGATGAGCTTTGTTTCCTTAAGAAAGCTGGAATTTCCTTTTTGCTCTGAAACACATGCTAATATTAAAAGAAGATATGAAGTTTTCCAATTACATAACAAAAGGGATTATATTGTGCCAGACTCATTTCCAAGCCTCATATCTCAGAGAAAATCCAAATTCTTGAATGAGAGACTACAAAGCTCTGCAGATAGATAAGCTCTGAGAATACAGGTATCAGCTTCCTCTGGGTTTGGGATATTTAGGTGAGGGAGACAATACATTCAGGCATGTCTCAGTATGGTTTTAGTTGAGTCTTCAGTTTTCAGGCGGGCTAAAAAGACTGAATCAGGACATCTGGAATTTATTACAGGGAGGAAAGAGGTAAATCATTGATCTTTTCTTGATTTGGATTTAGATTGTTCCCAGTAGCTGATTCCTACAATATGTAAGTGAAATTCTTTCTTTTTTGCCTTCCAGTGCCTGTGGTTCAGTGCCTAAAGGGCATTGATGAATATTTAAACAGTTTGCACTAATTATAATGCATGTTAAACACAACCCCCAAACCCCTCAAAATTTGCATGATGGAAATATAGTAATATATTAGTCTTAGTTATCAAACATGATCAAAGAAAAATAGAAATATATATGCTTCTCTACGCCTATATAGGCACTGTAATTAATCTCTGTCCCTTACTGCATCTTCTCAAAGAGTCACAGGAAATGCTACAAGTTATTGTAACCTAAATAAAACTCTATTACTATTGTCTTATTGTAGGTCTATCTCAAAATAAAAAGTAAAGAGAATGTCAAACACTGCCATTTACATGCAGTGTGTTCACAAACAAATGTTGGAAATTTTGTCCTATAAAGCATTCAGTTTGGTGTGGGGCTTTCCTAGATCTCACTGCACAGTAAATAAGATGACAAGGAAATAATGAGATGGGCTACACAAAAACAATGCCCATAGAAGATCCTAGCACAAATAAGGAGCTGCCACAAATTAGTGTTCTGCGAGTTGGGCTCCAGGGAATAATGAGCTAAGAGTAGGAGATAACAGCCTTGGGAAATCTCCTGGAAGGTAATGGTACTTATAGCACCATGGTATTAGCTAAGCTCTGTGGCCTTTTATAGACATTGTCCCACAACCACAGCAGGGACAAGGAAGGAGGTGTCATCTGCATGTTGTGGGGTAGTGGAGAGTACAACAAAGCCTACTTTTCACTTCTTTTCTTTTTTTTTCTTTTCTTCTCCCTTCCCTTCCCTTCCCTTCCCTTCCCTTCCCTTCATTAATATGTTGTCTTTCAGCCTTANCCTGACATTGCATTTGTGACTCTACCTCTTCCCCTGTCTAACAGATCTGGTTTTCAAGTGAATGAATGCTACTAAGTTTTATGCCAAAGGTGGGAGGGGTTAAGTTTCCCTTGTTTCTCTAGACAAGTTCAACTAAGTGAATCTTGAGTAAAAGAAAGCTCCTAATGTACTTTCAGGCTGAACAGACCTACCTGCTCTGTTCGTACTCTGTGCTGTGGTTCTTACTCCTATGCACAAAACATTTTTGATTACTCACCTTGGAAGATCTCACCATGCTGACTGACCACTGACCCATATTCTCAACTTCTGGTTTAGTTATGTTATGATAATTGCAAGCAGATGGGATGAAAAAAAAAATTTGGAGTAGTTTGTATGAGTTTCCCCTGATTTTGGAGGCTTTCTTCATTGTATCAGAGAAAATACTTGTTCTACTTGACTTGAAGCTGTGCATGGGGTGTATTGGGAAAGAATGTCTCTCAGATCACAAACATGAGTTTCTGACTTTCTAGCCAATATTTAAACTACTCAGAAGTTCCAGTAATTTTTGGAAGAGGTCTTCTGCCTTCTGCTTGCATTTCCTCCCTTTTAATAGGAAACTTTGTTCCTGCATCTCAAAGTGAAGAAAAGTACACTTCATTAAGCCTGCAATTGTCTAGAACTCAGAAGTGTAGATTGATTAGCAAATACTCTACAATAGCTCTTATAATGGAGAGCTTTAAATAAATGGGTTTTAAACTATTCTTACAGTTTCTAGTGCTTTTTATACAGTCCAAACATGCTGTGTACACTATTCTTTGACTCTGCTGTGTTCCTGGAGGGGTATGAATTAGAATATTCTGAATGCCTTATATAATGTATTTAGAGAAGTTTTTTGTTTGTATCTTTGTCTGAATTTCTTGGACGGAATTAATTAAGGCAAAGTATAAAAGCCAACTTTGAAATCCTAGCTGACTTATACACTAGAGCTCAATTTGTATTCTACATCAAGGAAATGTTTGGATTTGAAAGAAGGACACCATTATCAAAAAGATTTCTGTAGATGGCTCTGTTCATCAGAGCGCCATCTCTTTGCCACAGAAGTGCAGTTTTAACATTTGGGTAATTAAATAAAATGGATTTTTTGATCAGGGTACATATTTAATTTCTTATTAAAAATTAAATGCAGAGCAGGAAATAGTAACTGAATTTGGATAGGAAAAAATTATAAAGATTGCATTTGTTTAAAACAATTTTAATTTCAGGTAGAGAGAAAAAAGTCTATAGCCTGTAGACTTTTATAGTCCTGTGGAAAAATCTGATGCCGTAACAGCTTGTAGGAGAGAGGAAGATCCTTTCTCTTTTCATATTCTTGTTTACATTTGTAACTATATTTCTTTGTCCAGTAGCATACCACTGCAGTAGTACATAAGGATTAGTTTGTCTAGCTTCCTTGAAAGTCAGTGCAATAAAGATAATTTACATCTCTTTCCAAAGAGTTTAATCAGCTGGTCACTGGAGGATTAGGGAAGTTGGCAGCAAAATCCTGCTTTTGTCTTTGTGGAAAAGGGTTATTCATGAAATGCCATGTTCCAATTCAGACAACTAAAGCAGTAGCTGAGAGTGTGTTACTGTGTGTGCCTCACCCCTCTGCCTGCTCCGCTGGGATGGGCAAAGGGGAGCAGATGCAGGTCCTGCTTGCACACCTATGCTCTCCAAGATTCCAGCTGCTGCATACAGGGAAGGGCTTTCCTGGTGGGCAAAGCAGCTCTGCCTAAGTCATAACTGAGAAAATGACAGAAAAAACCGAAAAACCCCACATCATTTGGGGCTGTAAGACAAATGCCAGCTTCTGTTAAAGCTGCTGGAATTTCCCCAAAGTTCTGTAGGAGCAACGTGAGCTCCTAGTCTGTACCTGGTGGGGCCCAGGGGGAGTTGGACATCCCCTGTTTGTGGCAGACTGCACCAGTGCCTGCGTTAGAGCTGGAGGAGGCAGAAAGCTCAGCAAGGAAGGCCAGAGGGTTTCAAGTTTGTGTATCAAGTTCAGGAAGCATGGGGGAATTTTTCCAGTCTAGAGATCTCAAAGCATGGAGAGGACCGACCTTCCTGATTGTTTTTCTGATCTATTTCTTGTGTTCTCAGGACTTGAAATTTGTGTGATCACGCAAATCTGTGCAAAGTCAGTGTAATGGTCCAGTAGCTCATATATAGTGCCTAGCCAGTAGGGTACTAAGACTTCTAGGTAGATGAAGGATGTTGTCTTTATGTATTCCAGGATTATTCTCCCTGTCAAAGAGAAATTGGACAGGAAGGAGTAGAGTATTGATAACATTGTTTATCCTTTTAAATATTTATAGTGTAGGGAAAGAGTTGGTTGAGATGGTATTTTCTGGTTTCAAAATAATTTTTCTCCTCACACTAGCAACTGGGCTTTTTGTTCTTTGCAAACATTATATATTTCCTGCCTCATTTATTTATCTCTGTGGAACTTTGGCATGGTTTTGAGAAACGTTCAACACTGTCCAGTCTGTGTCTTTAGAAACAGTGGAGTATTAAGGACAATTTTGTAGCATCAGGCTCTGAATGAGAATATTTATCACAGTTGCATCATATTACCTTGTCCTGTTTCTCTGATACCAGCAAATTTTCACATTCCTACAAGAGCCAGCATATTAGGATAGGAGCAGTAGCTGTTGTACAGAAAGCCCAGCCTCTCTGGCCTATTTGACACTGGGCAATCATGGATTTCCTCCCGAGCTGTTGAGAGCACTGTGGACAAGCCTGTGTTTATACTCCTGCAGTACAATGTGAGCAGTGGCACAGAAATGCTGCTGGGCTCCTGCCAAAGGGCCACACAAAGGCAGCCAGATCATCTCCCTGCAATGCAAATGCGATGACAGTGGCAGCAGGGGAAGCCTGGCTGTGCAGCCACCTCCTCCTCTCCCCAGTTCTGGTGCTGGGAGGTTACCAGGAGCACTGGCTGCAAAGGGATTTTGGTAGTCACACTGCCTTCAGAACTCAAAGCTCACACCCGTCTGACTTTGGGATGGGATTGGTAATATCCCAGGAGCCTCACTGACCCTTCCCTTCAGGTGTCTTTGGAGCCTGGCAAGTGGCCAGAGTGGGCAGGACCATTCCCTCATGAGGCCCCAACAGAATTTCCAACAAAACCTCTCTTCTGTGTGTCTGAACGAACGAGGGGACTGGCAGGAGCTGGGGGAGGAGCACCAGGAGGGCAGTGCAGAGCCCTCAGTGACGGAAGGGCCCACGGAGAAGTTGCCATCTCCAAGGAGAGCGAAGGCAGCCCCCAAGGCAGGATCCCAGACGGTCACCTGGGCACGAGGTACAGCACTCCTGGGGCACAGGGACACTGGAAACAGGGAGGAGAGGGAACTGGGAAACAGCTGAGCAACTACGAGAGGAAGGAGCTAAAGAGAGCAGAGAGACTAGGATGGAGGGGCTGGGAAGAACCTGAGCCACTGCCTGAAGAGAAAATAAGATTCAATGGAATGCTCAGATATGCAGAAAGTAGGGAGTGATGATGCTATGGGGAGCAGAAGGAGAATTTACTGTACAATTAATGGTTTGGTGCAATCCTCAGTGTACAGTGACTGAGGGAGTTGAGTGGGAATACCCACATTACAAGGACAAATATGACATGCGTTTTTCTTCAAATTTGTACTTTGCTTACATTTTTTTTTGTTTGGTTCCCACATGTCTCCAGACTTTATCAGCATATTTATATTTTTCTACAATTTTCAACACACGATATTTTTCTACATTGCTGATCTTCTCCTAAGCCATGAAGTCAGAAAACTCTCTAAAATTAATTTTCAAACCCAGAAGTTTCCCTTCCTGAAATCAGCAAGTAAGGGATTCTACTTCATCCCAGTCCTTTGAGTTTCCTATCTGTTAAAAAGAATGTGGCCATTTCCATGAAATGAATACTTTTCAAATTTGTTTTTGAGAAGGGAAGTACATGTATGTGATTTGGAAATAAGATGTAAGTGATGGTGCCCTCTTCTGAAGGGATGGCTAGACCTGCTCTTCAGTACGAGTATTTGACAAAGCTCAAATATGGTTTGTTTTCTTGGACTTCAATGTCTTTGGATCACAGATGCTCAAGGATAAAGGTTTACTTGTTTGTTTGTTGCTTGTTTTCTAAGTAGAGTTTTATTTATTTATATATGTGCAAAATGCTCTATTCTACTGGGTGGGATGTCAAACTATTTATTTTGGCACCTATTTTAGGAAATGGGTGCTTTTACTGTGCAGCTGAAGTGGTTTTGCTTTAAGTCCCCTTAAGATTGTAAACCCCACTGGAGTAGTGGTTCACTATGAAATGAAAAGTGAATAGTTAGTGGCTTTATAAATTTCATAAATATAATCTTCCATTTATATGACTCTCACATGAGTCAGCATGTCTGGATTTACTGATTTTGTTTTTTCGTTTTAATTCTTATTGGAAAGTTAGTTACAGAGAGCATTAAGTTCCAGCTGTCTTTATTTTGATACAGGATTATTTACTGCTTGATTAAGAAAAGTTTTCCAAAACAACACTGCCTATGTGATAGCAGAGTACTCTGTGCAAAATGCAGTTACACAGTATTTCCCCATTAATATTTCCTCATTGGTATTTCTCCTAAGACTTGTTTGGTGTCTGGAAGGCAGGCTGAGGACAGCTGGCCAGCTCAGCCATGGCTTCAGCCTTATCCTGTGGTTATCAAACACACAAACCACACAGCAGCATCCACAGGACAGATCTCCACCCATGGGCTGGCTTCAAGCCAGGTTTAACTCACCAGGTAGGATCTGCTTGAAGAGAGAATCAGAGCTGGAAGCAGCAGCTACGGGGATGGATCTCAGCCCCTGCGAGCAATGTGTGAGTGAATGCATTCCAGCTCTGCCGTGTCCTTGGGACGCTGGGAACACCATGGCAGAGAGCAAGCAGGAGATTCATCCCTCAGTTTCTTTGCTGTCGAGCCAGTCTGGTGCTGGCAGCATGAGGCTGCTCTTCCCCTTCCGTGGTAAATACAAACGAGGCAGCAATACAGTACAGCCTTGCTCTTCAGCTGGAAGACAAGTGGTGACTTTGCAGAGTGCTCGGGCTCCCCATCCCCTGTCCTTGCTGGGGTCAGGCCATCCCCACAAGCTCTTCACTCCTCTGTGACGGGCTGACCCCACACTGGCAGGAAAACATTATACCCACCTCTGCCTTAGTCCTTCTGGGCCACCTGCTGCTAAAATCAGCCTGCTGATGTCTCACAGAGCAACATTTCAGGATCTTCATTTTCTTTCAGAAGGTGCCATTTTATGTTTGGGGTTTTGCTGTGAGGCAGTGTTGCTATTTGATATTTTTCGACTGTGAATTCCAAGCTTTTAGGTTTAAGAGATAGGCTGGAGAAAGAACCTTCCCTTTTTTATGCTTATGCCAATAACTGTGAATGTAAATAACTGCATTAATGAGGCTTGTTGAAAGTGTTTTATCAGGAAATGTGAAAGTCATTAACTTTTCAGTAAGCAAGTGTAAATGACCCTTCTTATATTTGCATGTGAAATGATAAAACTTAATTTCCTATGCATACAAGGGCTTTTTTGTCCATCATAGTAGCCAAAGTACCTTAGTGTGTAATTTTGTCATTTTGGTGTGAAATAGCACTGTCATTCAGTACTGTCTTTTTTTTCCCTACACTGCTTTACTTTCCCAAATTCTTTCATTAGAGACAGCCTATGTTTATGTGAATGTAAAAATGAATGCATGGGTGATGTTCTGTGGGTAGAATCCTCATTTTGGAGGCTGGTTGGAGAGTGAATAGGCATCATTAATACCAAATGGAAAATTTTCTTTACTCATGTAGTCAGTTGGTTTTATTAGTGGTTTTGTAGGACAGTTTGTTGTATAGTATATATTTTGAGTTTGCTTCAGTTCTGTTTGTTTTACTTGCATCTATAAATCAAGCTTTTTGAGGCTTCACAGACAAAAATTCCTGAAAATCTCAGGGGGTTCAGTTCTTCAGAATGATGACATTTCAGTTGTTGATGTCATGATAAATTTTTGTTTTAGAAAACAGTCTTAGAGAATGGGGAAGTTACTCAGAATGAGTAGCTGTGCAGAGATGACACACAGAAGAGTAGCAGTGGTGGAGGGAGGCAGGAAAAGAAGGCCTTTGAAGGTGGAGAAAGAAAGGCAGGCACACTCCTCACAGAGAGAAATGTCATGGCAAAATGAAAACAGAACAAGACTAGAAGACAGAACCAGATTTTTTTTCCCTGTTAAAAGCATGTAGTGAATCATTGTGTAAGGGTTGTAGAAAATCCACAGGAGGAAACCTCATGGCAAGAAACAGCTGTAGAAAACTACCCCAAAAAGGTCTAGTGCCATTTTTATCTACAATATCATTTTTGCTGTTTAATAGTTACAAGTTCATGTGTAGCAGAAACAATTTCCTTGGTCCTAAAACAATAATTTTAATGTCCTTCCTATTTCTAAGAGCAACAGAAAAAGTTGGAAATAATTCAAGTGCTTTTATGGATGCCCAAATATATAACACACAATCCAAGTCACATAGTGACAAAAATTGTCACATGCACTGGACAACAGCAGGCCTGTGTGCTTTTCCTTAAGGCTTGAATCAGCTGAAAAAAAGTGCCACGTTGAGCATTACACTGTTTTTCTCTGGATAATTCAATGTGTGAATTATTTCATTATTATTTCACTGCTTCCCTATACGCTACATTTCAAGAAAGCAATTTTATGTGGACAGTATTTAAGCACACATGAAGGCCTGCTGAGATTTGTTGGGATTACACTTAAAATCCTGCCGCAGATGCAGAGAATACTCAGCTTCTTCCTCCAAAAGGCTAGTCGCATCTTCACATATGATGAGATATTTATTGAGTGCAACGTTAACAGCTACCATATTGCTATACTCCCACACTGACACAAATGTTGGCAAAAGCTACTGTGCCAGCTGCCCACTTTACACACTCTAGTGGCACCTTTTCTCCTTCTTAAATCCATAAATTGCAATTATCATCCAATTAATGCTCAAACAGTGGTTTGGGTTTTTTTTTCCCTGCCTCACATTTTTCTCAGAAAATAAAAGATGAAGATGGATACACAGGAGTCTGTAAAACCAGAACAAACCCAGCAGTTAAGACTTGTTTGATGCCAGAAAATACCCTGGAGTCCTCTGTGGGAATATTATTATAGAGAACCAAGGATTAGAGTAGAGATTGAGGAGATTAAACCTTAATTAAAATGAGCGCTTGTATACAGAACATACAGCAGACAACAATTCTGTTAGCTGTAGTGGAGCAGGTCTTCCTGCAGCTGCCCAGGTCACACATCCCATCCTGCCCAAAGGAGTGGGTTCCTGCAGGAGGACACATTGTTTAGGTCAGTAGAGAGACACGCAGCTACAGAAGGCTCCTCGAGGCTTGGTGCTTCTCTGCAACAAGATAAGGTGACTTCCAAAATCAGCATTTGTACCTAAACCGTACACAAGGTTTTTGCCCTTCTGTTCATGGACTGTGCTGCTCCAGCCCATGACAGGGTGTTTGCTAAAAAGTCAAAGCATGGGAGCTGCATTTCCCTCCTGAGTGCACAGAACTGGAGGTGAGGATCATTTCTAATAAATTTTCATCTTCAGAACTATTTATTTCAGATCTAGGATAGTCTCTGCCTGCTTGCCTCCAAAATATGCTGCAAGGGTATATTCAAGACTTAAATTTGTGTCCCTTTTTACTTCTAAGGATGTTGACACAATTTTCTAATTGAGTTATATTTCTCATATTTAAAAACCAAATAAATCAACCTAATTTGGTGTATACCATTTCTATGATTGCATAATAATTTTTCTCTGTTCCTAAGGGATTTTATGTTCTGTAGACTTGTGATGTACAAGAAGAATGTAAAGATCATACTGTAGTTTACTGATCATCAAAATGTGAGGAAAAATATTCAGCTTTTTTTGTACATCCTCTCAGAACTTAATGGTCATTTCAAATACTTTGAAATAGAATCAAAGAATACAAAAAATATATCTAAATCATGTGCCAACATCTGTCCAAAATGCCACCAGTACCATTCTTGTCTGGAGTTCGGGTGTAGAGACAAGAGGGGCTCTTCTGGAGTGTGACTCTTTGAATGCTTTCAGAACTCCTGATGTTGTAATCCTCTGTTATCCAATATTTTATTATCCTCAGTAGGACATTTACTGGAGAGATGAAACCTGAGTAGGCCACAATTAATCCTTTCAGCAGTTCTCATTGGGTACGCATGGCTATGTGGAACTATTTACTCTTAAGTGGAGCCCTGGAGGGTCTTTGTGTTGTGATGGTGTTTGCCAGAATTCCCTTCTGACATAGTCTGTGCTTTGATGTAATGCTATTTTCAGGACATATTTGATAGCTTAGAAGCAAAGTCTAGAAATGAACATCAACGTGTATATCTCCTAAAGCAGAAGGGTTTCTGCTGCTCAGACTGTCATAACTTTATTCCTTGAATTTATTCTGGGTTTGCTGCACTAAAAGCATTCCTCCAGATCATTGCCAAATTATTCGTTTATAGTTTTAGGTTATAGTTTTATTATTTTTAAATTACTTGAGATAATGTCATAACAGATAGTAATAATAATAACAACAACAACAATGGTTGAAATACAATGCTGTAAAATTCCAGATCTGTTTTTAGAATGTCTTCCTGTGAAAATCCTTCTTTGCTTATCCACTGAGGGTATTTGAGCTGAATCTCTCTGTTTCATCTCCTGTGTTGGAGTCAGTGAACTTCCTTTGTGCTGTCACTCGGGAAGAAAGAACATAATCTCTGTCTTAGGTGACTTCATAAGAGATTTCATCCTTACAATTTTCCTTACTCTCTATTACTTGGAAAAAAGTTAGGTGTTATATCTAAATAAACAATAATTATATGGTGTATGCTATATTATTAGGTGAATTCATTAAAAAGGCAACTTGGCAAAAGAGGGTTGAGAGGAGGAGAAGGAGAACTATGACTTCAGTGCAGAAGAAAAAGCAATAATTTTGCAGAACCAGAGAAAAAATATCTCTTCAGAATTCTAGTAAGCAGTGTTAGTGACTTTTAAAACAATCGTGTATGCTGGGGTATGTACATAGGAGCACTAGGAGAGCTATCTGGTGACCACCAAATGATGCTGCTCTGCAGCCACAGCCTCCAACACAAACAGCTCAGCTCCAGCTGAGCATCCCTCCTGGAGTCAATCAATCGCATACGGAACACAGCAGTTATAAATAAGGTCTGCTGTTCATATACATTCAGTGGTTCTTGCAACTAAGCTGTATTTGTGTCCAAAAGAAATATTTGGATGACTGAATGTCTCCCTGCCAGGAGTGGAGAAAAAAAGAGTGCACATTGTCAGCACGGGTCAAGAAATAAGTGAAACTCAGAGTTGTGTGCCTGGATGCATTTCGTCTTCCGAATCAAAGCGTTGCCACCCTGCGCAACCTTTTGAGAGACGTTGGCGCCTTAGGCTTAAGTACCTAATGTCACAGTGAATGAAGAGATCCAGACAGCCAACTTACTGCTTAGGACTGAAAACAACATAGCAAGTGGAAGGGGGGAAGCACTGAAAGAACCTTGTGAAAATTGGTAATAGGAAAGATAGATTTTGGCAAAAAGTTAGCTTCTTGAAATTCTCCTGGTTCTGTGTTTCTGTGTGATGAGAGCAAAACAGTTTAAAAACGTTGCGGTTTTGGTTTGTTTGATTTTGGCTTTGGTTATGTTTTTGCTATCATTGTCTAGGTCACAAAGAACACTTCTTTTAGAAATTCCAGTCATGTTGCTGTACACTGTGGATTACCAGATCTCCAGAGCAGTCTCGAGGAGTCGGCCTAAAGTATGATGAACTCAGTTGCAGATATAGCACCAGTGAGACACACAGACAGATTCACTGGGTGGGCACAGCACAGCACAGCAAAGCAGGAGACTTGCAGCACTCGTGTGCAGCAACAGGGACAGAGCTCAGTGAGGCTCATGTNTATGATGAACTCAGTTGCAGATATAGCACCAGTGAGACACACAGACAGATTCACTGGGTGGGCACAGCACAGCAAAGCAGGAGACTTGCAGCACTCGTGTGCAGCAACAGGGACAGAGCTCAGTGAGGCTCATGTCATCAGCCACTGTGGTCACAGGTCTGCTCTCATCTACTCGCTCAGTAATAAACACAGGAAACTCTCCTTTTCTTAATTGACAGGATCTAGAGATTATCAATGTGTCATTACTGGGTTTCCACCATGAAACAAGAACATGCAATAGATCTTCCCCTAGTCTTGGGTCTTTCTCCCTTGCTCTCTCTCTTTGGACATTCTCTCTACCAGAACCATTCTGTAGGGCTTAAGAGAAGATGGCTGCATCTGTGGTGCTTGGATTTGTTATGTTCCGTGGTTTTTTCATTGTAAAGCCAATGTTAGGAGCTTTAACAATTTTTTTTTCCTTGAGTTCAGCCTTGATCTTACTGCCAAGGAAATGTGTATCAAGCAAGATTTTGCATTATAAGGAAAAAACCCAAACAGAAAAAAGAAACTGACAAGTTTTTGATAAAATATGCATGTTTAGGCTGTTTTTTCCATTTGAGAGGCTGATCAGGTCCAGCAGGAAAAACATTTTAATATTAATTTATTTCAGAATTACAGCTTTTACAATAGGATAAAAAACTCTCTGGATAAGGCCTTTTGTTTACAGCTAGTGCAGCAACAGGGCAGAGGTGAAATTTCATTAGTTGCCTCTGTATTTTAGGAATCCAGTCTTTACCAATGCATTATTCCAAATCCTTCACTGAATAATCTGCATAATGATTGCAGTGTCTGTGAGTCTCATCACCAGCATATTTGTTCATTAGAATGTATGTGAAGGACAAACACAGCTAAAAGGATTTCATTAAAAAGCTTGAGCAAATGCTGGTGGAAGGTTTTTCCTGTATTTTCTCAGCTCTCTTAAGAACCGATAAAACTTTCATCTAAAAGCAACAAAAAAATTCCATCACTTACTGAGTTTTGTAAATCTGTGAGCCCTCTATATCTCTTGCTCAAAGTAAAGACAGGACAGACCCTCTCCTGATCTTGACCTTTTTTCTGCAGGCATGAAATTTCTCACATTACTGCAAACAGCCTCCACCCGTGAACATTGTTAACCTCGTTGGTATTTTCAGGTCTTGCATGTGTTGGCTTTTTGCCATCGTATCTGAGCACAGTGTTCTCAAAGCTTGCAGTATGACACAGATACAGCAAAGAAAGATAAAGAAAGGAGCAGAGCAGACAGAAATCAATAGGAATGAAAAGGACAAAAGAGCCTCTCAGCATTTTCCACCCATTCTGCTACTTTTACTTCTTTTCCATTCTCTTTATCTTGTCTTGTTTTTTGCATTCTGCTCTCTGCCATCAAGACTTTAAACATTTTAAGTCAGTCCCTCTGTCTTTACTACAAGCATAAGTTATGAGGAATGAGCAAAAGGAGTTACCAGCAATACACTTAGAGCAGGAGCTGCTGCTGAAGTACATGAGGAGACTGAATGGAATATCATGGCTTGGAACCATAAATCAGCATGCAAAAAGTCTCAAAATGTGCATGTCACCATGAGGTAGCTGGTTAGGAAGAACAACCTGTTTTTCTCCAACCTATTGGGAACAACCCATTTGCACTCTCTAAGTTCCAGTTTTTGAAGCTTTTTATTCAGTTTTGTTTTGGTTTTACTGAGAATTAAAATTTACTTGCTTAGTTACCTCCCATTTTATTTACTAAACATCTGATTAGCTAAATACTACATAGTGCATTATCACACAAGATTCTGTGGTGAGGTGCAGGTCTTATTTAAGTTCCCTGTGTATATAAGAGTGGGAATTTTATTTCTGTTGGCTTTTTTATTAGTTTGGAATAGTTAGAAACGATTTTCAAGATGTTGAGCTCCGGATCCACTGCTGTTTTGATGTTCAAATTCTGCACTTCACGCGTTTTCTTTCTCAGTCCTTACGTAAGAAGATTACACAAGAGAAGACTGTAATCTCCAAAATCATTTACCATATTAAACAGCAGCTACCACCAGTGGATCTTTACCAGCTGCCTGGAGCAGAAAGGAGACACGTGGCTGTACATTTGGAAACTGGTCATTTACAGTACTCATCAATGTGTGCTGCCAGTCGTGGGTAGATGTCATCAGCAGTCATTACGCAGCTCTGAAAATAGAACCAAACTCGACCTGGGCAGTCCTCAAACAATTGATAAACTGCCTCTGAACAATGGAAATGTGTGGAGTCCATTCTCTCCACCAGCATCCTGCTGTTCAGTGATCCTGCAGTCCCAGTGCTATGGCAGCATGGGGAGGGGGCTCTGTCAGGCTGTACATGGTAAGAAGAAGTCTCCTGACCCCTCAGAGTTATGGTTTCTCTATATGTCCCTGATCTGGGACAGGAGAGGAGCATCACTACCTGGCTGGTCTCTGGAAATGGCAAGTTTTATTTGCCCATTGTGGTTTTTCCTTTTTTTTTCTTTTCCCTCAGAACCACTGGTAAGCAAAGACAGGAGGAGAAAGCACTTTGGAAAAGAGAAGGGAAAAGTGGTTTTGAGAATGGGGACAGTCCTGTGCAGGGCCAGGAGTTGGACTAGATGATCCTTATGAGTCCCTTCCAGCTCAGCACATTATGTGATTCTGTGAGAGCACCTCTGCCCTGCGTTTGCTTCTTTGTCTGTCCCAGGCACTGTGCTGTGCCCTAGGGAGGGAAGGAATTGCATCAGGATGCAGAGGGGTTCCTGTGCTTCCACCTTGCCCACTTTGCCAAACTGTGAACTCTGCATGGAGAGCTAGCATCATGGCCCTGACAGCACTCCCTCAATTGCTGTGTTGCGTGCAAGGGGACAAACTGCCATGGTCTCACATTCACATACTTTCCTAAATCTGGCTTGCTCTGCTTAGCTCCCACGAGAGGATAAAGAGTTCCTTGCCCCTCCCTTCCCTGCCCTCACCCAAGGCTTGAGAGGAACACTGCCTTCTCCTCTCCTTTGAGAAGTGCTGGCGAGCACAGGCTGTTACAGTGCGTGCACACAGTCCTTGGCATCAGAAGTGGTCAGCTGCTCCCATGCTCCTGTTAGCTTGCTGGCGTGTGGCAGAGGGCATGAGAGAGAGGAAAGCAGTGCTAGACTTCTGAAATGAGCTACAGCAAGTGCTCTGTGCCTGCAGCTCCTGCCAGCCTGCCAGGGCTTGTCTGCTCGTTAGTTAGCAGGTAGAACATTACAAGTGACTTGCACTTAGTTGCTCCCCTGTGCCAGCCCCTCTGATCTCCAGCAGGCCTGGAAGACAGGATTTAAGGCAGTAAGAAATGTGGTTTTTAGACTTTCTGGAACTGCATAGCCAGTGTTTGTGTGGTAATGTTATCTTTGAAACACAAGAGTGCTTTGTAAAGGTTACCAATACTGCTAAATGTAACGACAGTAAAAACATAATTTCTAAGATGTCTCTGCCAGAATGAGAATCTGATTGCCAGAAATAGCCACCAGCCCTCCCCCAGTGAAAGTGATGGGGACATCTTTTTGCTCTTTGCTTCTCCTTTACAGTCTCTGGAAGGGTGTGTGCACAGGGGCTTTAATGTTTGTCTGTGTCCCAAAACAAGGAGGACACCATAGCAATAATCTTTTGGTGACAGAAATGACTGAATCAAAGCTTGTTATGAGTTATATAGTAGAACATGCTGTTAAGCTTTATCTGTGCTGGGAGTGATCTCTTTATTTAGCAGCAGTTGCAACAACAGAAATTTTTCTGACTACGGGTTTTGTTTTTATGCTTTTCCTAGCGTTATTCCTTTTGGTTGTTCTTGAAGTTGTGACATGAGATCAGGAAAGCTTAAGAGCTTAAGTGACTTCTTAGAGTACCATCATTTCAAGATGAATAAGCATGCATGGAGACAGCCTGTGGGAAGTGAATTGATGTAGTATTTGAATGCCCTGACTTTATAATTCATACAAAACTCTCTCTGCAGGAGTGTGCCCAGTGCTGAAAACTTTGCCTTAGGGTTCAGCTGGATCAAGCAGAAATAAGACTCCATCACTAGTTGAGGGGGAGGAAGAGGGGAAAACAACTTTAAAGCAGTGAAAGGAGATACCCATGCTCATTGTTGTGGCAAAGCTTTTGCTCCCACAGTCTGTGGAAGCACCACATAATAGGCTGGAGAACTGACCCTGCTCTCATTGCCTGCCTTGCAGCTGCATGTGGGATTGCAACCTCGGTTTGGTAACAGCTGGCTCAAGCAAAGGCAGCTGGCTGCTCTGCTCAGCTGTGTTTTGAGATGAGCTGTTTTCTGTTGAGGTCAGTGGGAGTTTGACAGTATGAGGAGTTCAGACCACTATCCCTTGAGAGGGTGGAGAAATCCAAAATGAGAAAAGAGGGAAAAGACTATGTGTTCTCTCTAAAGCTGGTTGCATGATCTATTTCAGTCTGGATATATTTGTTGATAAAGTGTTTTTGCCAGCAGGATACAGGAAGGAGGTTTTACACCGGGATGAATTCATAGTTTGCATAATATTTCCATTTAGACAGTACTGTCAGGCAGTCACTTTAATGAGTGCTCAAACCCCCAAAGTGACTGTAGTCTAACCCCACTGCTTGTTCCTATTTCTTTGTTGACACTCCTGTTAACTCTTGGCATTTGCCTTCTGCAGCCAAACAGTCACACTTTGGGAATGAGCATCTCTGTCCGAACTGACTGCAAGTTCATAATGCTTTCTGACAGCAACTGTTCCCAAAAGGGCTGCATGGCACCATTTCAACTGCAGAAGCACTGCACCAAACCAGAACCAAAACCCGGACAGCTTGGTTCTCCCCACCTTAGCCATCATGATCACTGCACATATTTTAATCATTTTTTACAGGTGTTAATTTTCAAGGCAGTTTTGAACTCCCTGGTGAGAGGAGTGGGGGAACCAACCTCTGCTTTGACAGCTGGGCTTCCCAATTTTTGTCTTATTTGTCACTAAGCATCCCTTGTACCTCCTAAGCACAAGAAGAAGCCCTGAAGACATTCTGGAGTACTTTTCTGTGTTTTGTCCCTGAATTATTTGCTGTCACGTTTTTGTCAGATATCACTGCTACTGTGCTGGAGTGGGAAGATTTGTTTGCAATTCAGGTAGAGGCCAGTCATGTACATTTTTGATGTTGTGATAGCTGTGTAATTAACTCCTGAGGGCATAAGACTATATAGTGGTCAGTCTTTGGATAGCCTTTGGATCTGATAGCTGCTAAACTCATTAACCCTTGAACTTAGCTTGATTTATACCTCATTTGTTTCACCTAGTTTATAGTGATCTATCACTCAACTTCAAGAAAGAATGATAAAAAAGCAGTAATGGAGCATTTTTGCTCAGGCCTGAAACTCTCTGCAGAGAAATGGAGGATTTGGCACTCATTTCTGTCGCACTACTAGACAAATGAGAATAGTCCTTGGTCAGTGATAAAATATTTCAGTTTTCCATCTCTCCTTAGGCTGACTCTGTGTCATATCTTCCTTTTCTGAATAGCTTCGCTTAATAAATTTTATGAATGCAAACACATATGTAGTAATAAATTTCTAGAGGTTTTAATATACGTGAACATTTGGCTCTGCTCCAAAAACACATACAGGGTTCCGTACTGCCTTAATACCAGGTCTGATTAATTCCTGGCAGGAGCAGTTTAGTGGCACTCAGAAATTAAGGGGGGAGGTTGTCCTCCATTTTTGTGTACTGTGGGTATATCACTGTAGGTGTGTGCATAATTAAGCTGGTGCAGCCTCTAATTTAATTTGACGGAGCTACAGAATTAAAATATATTTAAAAATGTAATGACTGTTTTAAAAATGCAAGGAATTAAAATGTAGTAGTGTAGCTACTGCCCACACAAAATAGTAGGGCTAATCTAGATTGGCATTTAAAGTACAAAACTGGATACCTCCACCTCATACCCATACTTGTGTAGCTCTGCTCAATCTGGTATTGGAAAACTTTACTGTCACTTATGTGTATAACTTCATACTTCCACTGTATGACAGGCAGATAAAATCCACACAGACAACTTTCTTGTCAGCTGGCAGTAACTGTAAGTAGCTTGCTAAGGACAAGAGACCAGAAAATCTATGTGGTGGTTGACCCAGGCTGGGTATCAAAACTGCTCTGTCATTGTTCTTCTCAGCTGGGCAGGGGAGAGAAAATGTAATGAAAGGCTTGTGGGTCAAAATCAGGGCAAGGAGAGATCACTCAGCAATTACTGTCATGGGCAAAGTGCACTCAGCTCAGGGAAATTAGCTTAATATATTACCAATCAAATCAGATCTTAAAACACCTTCCCCCCACCTCTCCCTTCTGCCCTGGCTTTACTTCACTCCTGATTTTCTCTATCTCCTCCCAGCCAGTGGCATGGGGTGATGGGGAATTTGAGTTCTGGTCAGTTCATCACATGTTTTCTCTGCTGCTCCTTCCTTCTCAGGGGACGACTGCTCACACTCTTCCCCTGATCCAGCACGGAGTCCCTCCCACAAAGCAGTCCCCCTTGAACTTGTCCAGTGTGGGTCCTGCCCACAGGCTGCAGGAGAATCCCAGTTCCAGTGCTTGGAGCACCTCCTCCCCCTCCTTTTCCACTGACCTTGCTGTCTGCAGGATTCTTTCTCTCACATATTGTCATTCCTCTCTTCCGATTGCTCTTGCACGGGGCTTTTCCCCTCTTCGTAACCCAGTTATCCCAGAGGCGCTACATCCAATGTGGATGGGCTTGGTCTTGGCCAGAGGGGGTCTGCCTTGGAGCTGCCTGGCATTGGCTCCATCAGATGTGGGGGAAACTTCCAGCAGCTTTTCACAGAGCCACCCCTGTAGCTACCAAAACCTCGCCACACAAAGCCAATAAAATTCAGTTTCACTATTTGAAATCAACTGCTTCAACACAGGAAGCAATTTTAAAATTTTTTGCTACTCTCTACCTCACTTTCCTTCCTCATCTCAGAAATAACCATGTGGATGTCATGTGATCAACCCCAAAAAATACTGTCAATGGCTAAATTGAATTTATGTGGAGATACATTAATCAGAAGCTGGCTCTCAGAAAGATGGGAGTAGGTGAGGTTAGACTGAAAATGGATAAAAGTAATAACAGAGAGAATCAAGAAGAAGAAAAATACTGGTATTAAAAAGAAAAATTAGATAAATAACCCTAGTAAATTTGGTTTTAAAAGCTCTTGTAAGATATGAGGTTAGCAGTTCATATGAAAGAGAGGAAATCAGAGAAAAAGAATTTACAAATAATGGGCATTTGATGTGAGTTCAGCAGGTCCCAGATCAGTGGTGATCGGACAAGTCTGAACACAGACTCATGTTCCATCACACAGGAGCCACTGTTAGACCTCTGTCATTAGGCAGCAGCTGTGCCTGGATAAATGAACACTTGTTCTGCTTTGCAGCCAGCCCTGTCCCTGTCAGCATGTGTAGATTAAGCCCCCTGAACTCTGGACAAGGAGCTGAGGAGCTGGTATCAGCCCAGGAGAGAGAGTTTTGCCATGTTTGCTTGCTGTTCTCGTTTCTCCCTCCAGTGTACATCACAGGTTATCAAAGATGGCTGTTGCAAACACACACAGGAATAATTTAGGGGGCATTCACAAAGACTAAATTTAGCCTCAAAGTGCTTTTCTTCCCCAGCTTCCTGTAGTATCAAGAGGAAGCATTTCCTCTGGGGCAACTCCGAGCACCTACAATGAACTCCCTTTGAGACACAGATGAGGATTTTTCCACTCTCCACTGACTGTGGAAAGATCTTAAGGCAAATCATCTCCTAAGGCTAAAGATGGCCTTTGCAGTTACCCTCCTGTGCAGCCTGGTTTAAGAAGCAGGAGCAGTGAATCAGTCACTAACAGATTTTGAGTCAGTTCTAGGATTTCCAAGGCTCACAGAATGCCACAACTCCTCCACTGACTTTAAACACTCCAGGGCACTGCGTATGTACAGCAACTGGAAATCTGTAAGAATTGCTACACTACCAATAAATAACATAGTGCAGGGCTGACATATATTCAGAACCCAAGTAACAGTGGTAGGACATAATTCAGAGCAGAACACGGTTTAATTAAAATGCTTGTGGATCTTGTTAAAGAAGCAGTGCTATAGATGAATGCTTGTTTTATTGTCTATTTGTATAGATAATCTTTATTCTGCCCTTATATGGATGCTGAGTGGACATGCATGCCTACCAGAGCAAATCCATGGAAAACACAGCTCCTCATTACTGTTTCTAATGTGAAATTGTTTCTTGTGAAATTTCATGCAATTTTAATTGTGGATCACATATTGCATTGGGTCTGTGTGGCAAGGTTCTGGTAGCTGGGAGACGACAGGGATGGCTAAAGGGGTGGCTTAAGGGAGCAGCTGCTGGAAGCTTCCCCCATGCCCAACAGAGCCAAAGTCAGCAGACTCCAAGACAGACGCACCACTGGCCAAGGCCAAGCCAATCAGAAATTGCACTAATGCCTCTGTGATAACATATTTAAGGAGAAAAAAAAAAAAGTTATTGTGCAGAAGTAATTGCAGCCAGTGAAGGGAGGATTGAGAGTATGTGAGAGAAACACTCTGCAGACACCAAGGTCAGTGGAGAAGGAGGGGCAGGAGGTGCTCCAGGCGCCAGAGCAGATTCCCCTGCAGCCTGTGGTGCAGACCATGGCGAGGCCAGTTGTACCCCAGAAGCCCATGAAGATCTACAGAGGAGCAGAGACCCTCCTGCAGCCCATGAAGGAGACCCACCCCAGAGCAGCAGAATGCCCTAAAGAGCACCATGAATCCATGGCAAGCCCATGCTTGAGCAGGTTTCTGGGAGGGACTTGCAGACCTGTGGAGAGAGGAGCCCACGCTGGAGCAGGTTTGTTGGCAGGGTTTGTGACCCCATGGGGACCCAGGCTGGAGCAGGCTGTTCCTGAAGGACTGCATTCCATAGGAAGGGACCCACACTGGAGCAATTCATGGAAAACTGTAGCCTGTGGGAAGGACTCACACTGGAGAAGTCTGGAGGACTGTCTCCTGTGAGAGGGATCCTTGCTGGAGCAGGGGAAGGACTCTTCTCCCTGAGCAGCAGCACAAACAATGTGTGATGAACTGCCCATTCCCCATTCCCAATCTCCCGGTGCCACTGCCTGGGGAGGGGGTAGAGCCCGAAAAGGAGAGTGGGGTGGGGGAAGGTGTTTTCAAGATTTGTTTTCCTTCTCATTATCTTACTCTGATTTTGGTTGGTAATAAATTAAATTAATTTCTCTAAGGCAATTCCATTTTGCCCATAACATTCATTGCTGAGTGATCTCTCCCTGCTCTTACATCGACCCATGAGCTTTTTGGTACTTTTCTCTCCCCTGTCCAGCTGAGGAGGGGAAAGAGCGGCTTTGGTGAGCACCTGGCATCCAGCCTGGGTCAACACAAAGCATAGATAGAAATAATCATAGACCTGAAAGAAGTATAAGAGCTTGTAGTAAGTGACTGTGAGTCAAATGAGAGAAATTTAAGATTAGTCTCACTACTCATCAGTCTCTGAGCCAAGGAGAGGGAATGTCTTGGTATTCCTAATCTCTTTGATTTAACATGATCTTCCTGATGTTTCCCCAGCAGTTAATTGACTGTCTTCACGGTAGCAGCAGGGGATGAGACAATGGTGTCTTTCCTGTGTTGCCACATCACTCAGTCATAGCAGATTGTGATGGTACAAAGGCAGTGACATCAACCTAGATCCCATCTTCTGTGCTTATGCAAAATGCTTATAGCTCTATAGTTACAAGTAAATGTGATCAGGAGATGACATTGGGGAGGTAATCACTTAAACTTTCTTCATTAACTTTATTAATGAACTGTAATTTCTTCCTGGCTATCTGAAGAGTTTTGGTTATCCAATGAAAGGGTGTAATATCATGAGGAAAATCTCATTCACGGGATCAGTTGAGAGGGTTTCACAATGCGCTTTGTGGAAAGGGGAAGGGAGAATGTGAGAAGATACTGTAATGGAAAGCAAGCAGAAATGTGTCTTGTTCCAATGAAAATGGGAAACACTGAAGAGAGAATGGGTCACTGTGGGCTACTTAAACAAGTAAAACCAAAATATGAACTGCACTAGAAACAGAAAACTGGAGGGCCACCAAAACTGGGTTTTATATTTTAAGTTTAATACACAGGAGAGAAACAGGGACAGCATGAGGATACACTGAAACAGCTGCCAAGAGGTTAAAAATAATATGAAAAGACTGTGTTATAAGTCCTAAAGGCAAAATAACAAAAAATTACTTGACCAAGAAAATATTAATTGTAATTAATTTGTAATAAGTAGATAAATTTTGAGACCAGTTCCTATTCCCCCTAAAACTAATTGGACTTTTGCCATGAAGTTTATTGGGAAGGAGATTAAACATTAAATAATGGCTTGGTTAAGAAATCATTGATGTAATTATGAACTGCTGGGAAAAAGTAACTAAGAAATACATCATGAAATATCATCACTAGAACAAATGCATCTGAGGTGTCCCTTCAGATATTTAAAGAACTGATGGATCAGCTAGTTGCTAAAAAACTCCACAGAGAATTGAGGAAGTATCAGGAGACTAATAAAGTGTCAGCATGCCAGAAGTCTTTAAAAACTGAATTAAGAGTAACTATGGAAACTATTGTCTTATGGGCATGACTCCAAATTGAAACAAATACTCTAAATAGTGGAGCTGAAGGGGGAAATGTATTTATATGGAGGTGAACAGTGTAATGAGACCCTGATATGGCACAGGTGCACTGCAGTAAACCAAGCCAGGCCAATTGGAATGTTTATCCTTCCACATCTTTTCTGATGAAGCCAGAAGATTAGCAGAGGGCAGAATAGCATCGAGACTTAAAAAGGGCATTTGATGCTGTGCCACATAATATCTTAAGGAAATTACTGAAACAAGTCAGCTGGGGCTAAAATTCACTCAAAGGTATCAAAGGCTGGCCACTGAACTGTAGACAGAAAGTAAATCTGAATAGCAGTCAGCATTGTCAAGGATAAGCAGACAGTAGTATCCTTCAAAGGTCAAGATATGGTCCAATATCTGGAGGATGAGGCACTAATTAAATGTGAAAGTGGTTACAAAAGTAGGAAGACTGATTAACAGCACAGAGGAGAGAGGTTCAGATTGTTCTCTAAGGTTACTCTAGATGTCATAAAGGGAGGCTCAAGTTAAAATGAAATTAATTAGTGATAATGCTAAGCATTAACAGTACTTTGTGCCCATTAGGAAACAAATTTTATGAAACTACAATTTTTTTTTTGCATATGAAAGAATTTGTCTTTTTTAGATGCATATTCAGACTGTATAAAGCTAATCAGAAAACTGAAATTCAAAAAACAGCACCACATTAACCAAAATTATAATTGGTTTGATATATTTCTTTACCTGAGAGGAACAGTCCCAATTAATTGTTTGTGCTGCTTAGATTAGGTTGAGATTTGCACACCCAACCAGTGCTATCAGAGGGCTCCATACTCAGGAGTGTTCCTTGTGAACGAGGGTGGTGTGGTGGTAGGGGGTGGTAAGGAGGGAAGGCTTGGATACCAGGGCATTTCCGTGGCTGTCCTGGGTCAGAGCATGGACTCATCCAGGACAGCACTGTCTCTTCAGCAGTGGCTGACAGAGGATGTTTACAGAAGATGAAGGGCATGGCAAGTGAAGGGCACATGTAACAGTGTTCAGTGACTCTTCCCTGGACTCTATTAGTTTTCAGCTTAGGGTGAGTCACTTGTGGTTTTAGTAACTCTAAAGGATTCCTTTTCCATGAAGTTTTCCAGCCTTCCCTTGAATGAACAAAAATTTCTATCACTGCTGTTGTCCCTTAGTCTCACAACTCTACTATCCATTGCAGGAAGTACCACCTCCCTTTGTTTGCTCTGAAGCTGTTGTTATGAACTGCAATTGACACCCTCTAATTCCTGTATTGGGAGACTTGGCAGAGACTTTGGCTACCCTGTTTGTGCTACTTGTGCTTTAGTGAATCTCTCTCTCTCGTATGCCCTTGGTTGCCTTTTCCACAGACTGATTGTTTTTTTATCTGAGAAGAAGACTAGCTTTTCCCTACACTGAAGCCATTTTTCAAGATTCATGAGTAGGTTCCCTGGTATCAGAAGTCACCAGATTGCCTCAGAATTGCATCTTTGATGTTTTAAAGTATGCTTTATGGCTTTGCAAGAGAAGCCTGAATGCATGAACTGAATGCAATTGCTCAAATGAAGCTTTCTGTACATGGAAGAAAAGACATTTTGAGATGTATGAGCTACTGCATGCACCTCACTGGAGAGTTCCCGGAAATTATGGGGCTTCCCAGCATGTCAAAAAACACCAAAGCAGAAAACAGCAAGCAGAGACATTTCCTCTCTGGCTTTTCTTTCCTGAAAACCATGTCTGTAGCCTTTTTGCCTTCTGCTTGCACAGTCCACTGAGCAATATCACAGGTTGGTTTTTATTCCCAAGCGGGAAGGCAGAGCTGGAACTCTGAGTCTTGCTGAGGTCTGAGAAAGGGGGTTTCTTTTATAACTTGCAGATAAAAACCTGCTACAATGAAATACAAAAGAGTTTTCAAATAGTGAGAATGGGGCTACCCAGCTCTGTGCTGTGCTCTGCTCCTAAGGCACAGCAGTTTCCTCAAAATGGCATGAAACACAGGTGGGACTGAACTTTGTAATCCTGGGGGGGGGAAGTTTGTTTGTGGGGGAAAGGAATACACAGCCCTTTTCCTCGTGCTTTCTGGCTTGAATGAGGTTGTGCCTTTTAGGAAAGAAGCCCCACACCTCTCCAGCTGGCTGGCAGCCTCTCTGCCTTTCTGCTGTAGAGTGGTAGCCCTGCAGCAAGATCTTGCTGACCTATCTGAGGGACTGTGAATGCCAGGCTGAGGCAGGAGAGCTGAGATTGTTGAACCTCGCCAGGCAAGGGCTGTGTGCCACAGCTCACGTTTCCTGCTACGTGCATCACGCTAGAAAATGATGCTTCTCTCTCCTTGTGTGGGGTTACTGTAATAACAGACACATTGTTGTTGAACTACAGAAGTTGGTGAGATTCTATTTATCTAAACGTTGAAAGTCTGAAAGGTTGCTGTTGTGGCAAATTCTTTGCAAGCTTTTGCAGTTCTAAACACATGACCCTCTACTGTCTCTAACATTGTGCTGCCATTGGCAGACTTTCCATTACATAATGTTGACCTATATTTGTGATATGTGACATTTTTTGCTAAACACTGTCAGGGATAATCTGTCACAGAATAAACTTTCTGATTATATGCTGAGACTCTGTCATCCTTTAGCACAAGCATAACTTGTGCCTCAGACAATGCTATTCCTTGTTAAGACAAGCAGAGTATAGTTCTCTCAGGTAGGAGAAACACCATGAGAGCATTGTGTGCTCTAAGACTGAAATAGCTAGGACTAAATTCATTGTCAAGTGATTGCATGGAATCACTGGGAGTAATTTGAGCTTTAAAAAATGTTTATCCCTAGCCCAGGTGATGGGAGTAGTGATAGGCTGAAGGAAGCATGGAGTCTGAAGTGTGACTCTGCAAAATACTGTATCAGGCAGCTTTAGAAAAGCGGAGCTATGGGAAAGGTTTCTCTGCTCTACCCTTACACTGAATTCTGCCAGTATTTGGAGAGTTAATCAGTCTTTTCTTTAAAAAGAAAATAATTTTAATGGTGTGGGGAAAGAAATAGAGATAGCTTAGCTATTGCCACAAGGTAGCTGAGAAATGAGAGGCCTTTGAGGAATGGGAACACCCCCAAAGCTCTCTGCTTTCAAAGTGCTATGCAAAATCTATCTGTTCTTAAAAACCTGATTTCAGTTGCCTTGAATAAGAAGTAGAGGAGAGAAAAGTGTATAAAATAGAAGCTGGGAGAATAAAATGGGAATTCTCTCAGTGTTCAAGAGCAGCGTCTGTTTCAAATGGACTTTATATAATGTTATAGCAAAGAAGTAACAAGATTGTGTGAGCTGCTGAAGTGTCTGCCACATTGTGGAAGGGAATGAATGTGGAACATAAGGCCGAGAGACTAAATACACCATCTTCAGAGAAAGAAATTTTCCAGCCTTACGTAGGAGATGACTGTGTGCTAAGAACAGTTGCAATATCAAGGAGAAAGGTTTTGCTTCAGTGCAGGGAATTAATGCTTGTCAGAGACAAAATTAAAACCTGATGAATGCAGTCTCACCCACTTTCATTTCTTCCTTCTCTGATTCTATATTTGTCCTCATTCTGTCTGTGCATTCATTCATATATTCCTCTCCCTTCCCACCTCCCCATTGACTCACACTCTCCCTTCCTGTTATTACTTCCTTTTCATTTTCTCTTCCTTTAGGTTCCCTTCCCACTCATTCCATTTCTCCTCTGCCTGACCCCTCTGCACACATTTTCCATTCTGATGAAAAACATTAAAGAAACAAAGTGCAGGGAAAAAAATAAAAGATGAACAAGAAAGTGTGTGTGTAGAGCACACGGTGCTGGAGGGGGGCTCAGCATTGCACTTTCTCCCTAGGATTTTTGAAGATTTTTGAAAGTGTCAGAGGAGTCCAGGATCCTTAAACCTATTCCTTGCTTCCAGGCTGCAGCACTTGGCAGTGGCTTTGTGAAAAGTAACACCAGAGCTCATTTCCTGAGATTAGTGTCCCAGAAACCACCATAAAGAACGGGAGGATCCCAAAGTGCAGTGGTAGTGGAATGACAGGCATCTTGTTGCGCATGGAGCTTGCTACTGGGCCAGATCAGTGAGGACTGAGAGGACACTGGGTAGCCTTGAGATTGCAGGAAGAAATAGGAGCTTTAGGGACCCTCTGGACTTTCTGTCATGTGATGTTGACCGAGAAACATCACAGCCTTAGTCTTGGTGGGAGCCTGTGTGCAATGAACTGCTGTTTCTCCAAGCAACCAGTGCTGGTGTCCCATGATCAACGGCTAAATGGCATCAGTTTTGGTTTGGTGAAACAACAAACTGGTGCCAGGAATGCTTGTTGTAATGTGTGGTAGGAAATGTGCTCAAACCACTTGTCTGGAGACCTGTGATCCCATTCCACCATGGCAAGCATAATCCCAGAGTCGGTCTGTGACCTGGAGAAAGCACTGAACTCGTGCAGCCACTGAGGCCCAGAGGCTGCTCCTTTGTCCATCCTGCGGTGGGAGGGAGCTGAGCTGTCACACCTGATGATGGTGCAGTGCTACACAAGTTTAATTTATTATGCTCTTACTCTTTAAATTTTCTCCTTTTCTGGCCCTGTTCTTGTTCCTGAAGCTTGGTAGTAATGGCACCGCTACCCACAAAAAGGGCAGGTGGGAAGTGTGCAGGGCATATATCCAGAAATGGCTCGTTCCCATACCCTCTATTGCAATCAATAACCTTCTGCTGGCATTTCTAGGTTTATCAATCTAAAACCAGCTAATATTTCTTTCTGCAAATTCTTGCATAATCGAAGGATCAGCGTGGACGGCATATCCCTTGCAGTTGGATGTGATTGCGCCCAGCGGTCATGGTGGGCTGTGCGCTCAGGGAAGGGGCAGTCGCTAGCAGTGGCTTTGGGGGTGGTTTTGCCTTGGGCGACTCTCTCGGGTTACGGAGTAACCTCGAAACGAGCCCCGCCGTGGTCGCGGGCAGCTGCGCTCGAGGCAGGCGGGCTGGAAGCCGGACCGGCCGTTCGCAGGGCCTGACCCGGAGGGCTTGGGCTCGCCGGGAGCTTCCCGCCAGGCGCGGCCGCCGTTACATAAGGAGCGGAGGGGGAAGGGACGGCTCCGAGGCGGCGGCCCCTTTAAACGCGGATCCTGGGGCGCGCCGGGCACCCGCCTCGCTGCTGCCCCCTCCCCGGCTCGCTGCGGTGACAAATCCGTTCCCCGCCCGCCTCCTCCGTCGAGCGCTCCCAGCCGAGCCGGGCGGCGCCGGGAAGCGCTGCCGCGCGGCTCTGCACCGGAGCCGGCCAGCCCCAGCCCCGGCCAAGCCACAGCAGGCAGCGGCGAGGGGCGCGATGGAGGCTCCGCGCCTGGCGCACACCATGAGCAGCCCCACGAGCCCCTGCGAGGAGGTGATCAAGAACCTGAGCCTGGAGGCGATTCAGCTCTGCGATAGGGACGGTAAGCCCGGGCTCGGCGCGGCTAATCCCTGCAGACGTAAAATGCTGCTGCCCTCATGGATGCTAATGCAAATTAATCCGCGCGGCGTATGGTCCTTTGTTATGCCCCACGAATTTGTAGGTGCAAGTGTTCCCCACCCTTCCCGCCGCCGCCACCCTCCTGCCATTGAGAACAAAAGAAGAAGAGAAGGTTGCACCTTGCTGGAGGGAAGGGAGGGAAAACCGCCGCTCCCTAAGCCGTGCCTGGCGTTGCAGTGCGATTACCCCGGGCAAGCCTGCTGCACAACCCTGCCCCTGCCAGGAATGGACGCCGGGGCTTGTTCTGGGAGAGGCAGCAGCGAGAGCCAGAGCCCGCGCTGCGGAGAGTCCGGAGCTAGGGATGGGGAAGTGGCCCCGCTGGGGTTTTGTTGCCCGCGGTCTCCAAAGTCCTTTGTATTATAGGGCAATTCCCGTGCCTCAAATCCACGGGCGGACGTTCCGGCTGGCGTGGGCAAGCAGCCGGACTTGTTGCCGGTCGCTCGTGAGAGCCACGAGGCTGCGAGGGGAGCCAGCGTGGGGCTCGCAAGATGGGGCGCGGGGTGAGACCGAGAAGGGAGGCGGTTCAGCACCGCGGACAGCACCGCGGGT
>VZRM01009862.1:4676274-4753287 GCA_013397955.1 Grantiella picta
GCGCTCCCGCCGCGCCGCGCCGCGCCCGCCGCCCGCACCGCCGCGGGAGACCGCAGTGCCCTGGGGACAGCCGCGCTCCGTCCGCACGGCTGTCCGCACGGCTGTCCGCCCGGCCGTGCTCCGGCAGGCTGATGAAGTTTGGTGTCGGAGTTGCAGGTGCGGACGTTAAAGGTTGTTGGTGCTGAAGCACGCTGATAAATGTCAGGTGGTGATGAGGGACAGCCAAAACAAGTGTACGTGCTCGAAGCGACACTGGAGGCTGACTAGGGGAGAGGAGAGACATGTCGTTTGTACACAACTGCGACTGACAAAACTAAGCAGTCGCTGGCTGTCAAACAGTGAACAAATATTTTCTCATCGACTGGCATTTAATTTGTGCTCATATACCAGATTATTCCTATCTTGTCATTTCACATCGAATTATTAAAAATAACTTCTCGGTTTTGGATGCAAAATGTGCTTTGGGTGTGGAATTTTTGTTACCTAGTAAATGGAATGGAGATACTGTGTCAGTGATTGATATCGTTGAATTAATGAAACTATTGCCTTGTGGTGAGTGTATTTTTTGAGCAAAACTGTTAAAGGTGATGGCTGCAAAAGGAGTCAGACCAGTTTTCTCTGTTATTTTTTACAAATTGTGATTAAATGCTTCACTATTTTTTTACCTAGGCTGTCTCTACCATTTAAAAAGCTGAATTTTTTAAAGCTCTTTCTTTTTCTTCTAATATTAAAGAAAATGACAAGGCATTGAAAAGTCTCAGTAATTATTTTTATAGCTACATTAGAATATTTTTTATTTTTTTCTTTTAATGTTTGAATTAAGATAGTTATTCTTCCATCCATTCATGCCTTACTCACTGCCACAAGAAACTGAGCTGTGTTTGTAGTAGTGGAGGTTAGATTGATTTTTTGTTAAAACACTTTCTCACATATATTCCTTTTTATTAACAGCAGATATAAATAAAAATGGATAAATTATGCAATCTTCCAAATCTGTGTATGTACTCTAAGTACTTGTAGTGAAGTACTCCATGTTAATCATGACACAAACTCTGTTTGGTTCAATATGTAGTGAAGGACTGCTTGATTCTTGTGGAATACTGTCACACAGCCAAGCAAAAGGAAAAATGTAGTATTTTTCATTCAGTTCATTTTGATTAGGCTTCACTGGAAAACAACAACTTTCCTGTAGATGTGGCTTTACAAACTAACCAGTTAGCTTCATCTAGCAAGCTGCCATCGTCCAGGGCTGTTGCTTCATCAACATAAGTCTGAATTTGGGGATGGGAGAGAGACAACTCAGTGCCTCAGTTGGCACTGGGCTGCACTTGAGCATACTCTGGTGTTTCCTACAGGTGGCACTTATGCATCAAAAAGCTTGTTTTAATGAACACAAAACAAGGAGGCAAAGGTTAAGGCATTCATCTTTTAGATGAGCGTACAAATGTCTGTGCAATACATTTAGATCCCTGAGTGTGTACATGGGTATGTTTATATTATAAATACTTGCAATTTATTTTAGGGTGTCTTTGTTGGAAAAAGGTGAAGTTCTTAAGGGGATTGGCATCACTGAGGTTAAAGTTTTGTGATAAATAGCAATGTTTTACACATAGTGAATTATAAATATGCTAGATTTTCCTATTCTGAAAATGTCCTCAGTCTTTAAGCTGTAGTGACTGTGAAGACAGCCAGTGAAATCATAACATTATCCATCCAACTATGAAAAATTCTGCAACACACTTAGTTGGAGCAAGCAACGCTGCAGTAAAAACATAAGCAGTAATTGAAAATTTATGTAGATAGCAAAATATTTTTCTTGTTTTCTAAGATGAAAGGATGAATACTGAAATATTTTGTATTCAGAAAACTGGGTTATAGCTTCTGTGGAGGTACACACAGGAGCCACAAATCTAGGAATTGGAGTGAGCGATTAATAATATCATGACAGTTCATCTATTTTTGGAATTTTTTCCTGTGTTTTTTTCAGTGTTGTTTTTGCAAGCATTTTCATCTCTCATAATGAATCAAAGCAATTTAAAAACTTACAAATGTTAAATCAGAGATAATAGATGTATGCATTTTGGAAATATTTTTTGTAGATAAAAACTCCTGATAAGATTTGGTTCAAAGTGAATGCAGCATTATCAAGCCAATTACGAGCTCTTATTTTCAGCATCCCCTGTTATTTACAAAGGCATCTTGCATTATTTGGTCTTGTTCTTTTACATGGGTCTAATAACACAGCTCAATGTTAGTCTGATGCACAGTCTAACATGTAGTTCCTTAGAACTCTACTGAACTCACTCCGTGTACAGGAATAAGTGTAGCATTTGTTATTTTCCTTTGCCATATTTGAACGCTATAGCCATATTTCTGTAAAGTTGGGTCAGGAATGAATGTTTAATCTGTGCTGAACATTCTGGTGACATTTTCATAATATTTGCATTAGCCTTACCTGGGGATTAAACCTTTAGTAGATGGATGGATGTCCTTTGTGTCATGAGCACGCCAATTCTATGAAAATATAGCTGATGCCACAAAACTATAAGCCTTGGAAAAAACCAGGCTTTTCACGGGCTTGGTAGAAGAGTCTTGGTTGTCAGCAGCTGAATTTCCCGAAGCTGCTCTGTGGCTGTGCTCCCCCTACAGATGATGCACTTTGCTGCTGGGTCCTGCCAGGGTGAGAGCAGTGACGCTGTCATCCACTCCCCGTGCTCTTACGTTGGCACAGACAGAGGGAAAGCAGAAGACATCTATCAAAACAACACCTGTCAAAAGGCAGAAAGAAAAAGAACAGAGAAACAAACCTTCCAAGAGGATGCTGGAACTTGGGAGACACAGATGGAGGGAGTCAGGCAAGAAAACTGCCCCCGAAGGTAGTGCTGACAGACTTCAGGCACTGGCTGGTGAAGGGTGGGAGAACAGGAAAGACTTGCAAATGGGGATTAGATTAAATGGGAAGGCAGAAGTAGAAAAAATAAGCCTGAATGAAAATGAAAAACAAAGGTAAAGGAGCAAGGAAGGCAATCCAAGTTCAGGCAGCATGCCCAGGGAAATAACATTGGGTGGGGGGGAGAAAGTGAGGGGATGTTCACCCAGATTAGATTAATATGAAGAATGAGGATTGGGAACCTGTGAAGAGTAAACCTGGGAACCTGTGTGCAAAGAAGAGACCAAAATTGCAAGCGGGGCGTTACTGGGCAGTTTGGACAACAGAGCTTAGGAGTAAAGGACTGGAACTAGGACTTGCTAAGCAAAGAGACTGGGACTGAAAGGACAGCCTTAGGAATGAAGAACAGGACTTTGGAAGTGTGACAGGGGAAGAAGAAGGAAGGGGGACAGGAACAAGTTCAAGGAACAGGGCAGAAGAGGCCGTGCTTTGGTGTGACCACCAGAGAAGGGTCAGTGTGTATCTTCCAAAGCCACACCTGACTCCAGGATGCCAAATTCTCCTTGTTCATTTGCCAGCAAAGAAGGATGCCATGGAGTACGGAGAGTCAATGGCTGCTGCTGACTTCAGTGTGAGTAGGAGAGAACATAACCCCCTTAAATAACTTCCCTGTGCCTCAGTTTTCCGTGTGTAAAATGGAGGCATATTGCTGCCTCCCCTCCCAGCAATGTTTCAAAATAAACTAATGAATATTTGTTAATCAGACAGGCACTGTAGTAGCCTGGAAAACCCATGAGGTGCATGGAAAAACCCATGATGAAATTCATAATTTTGTCTTCAGAAAAGAATATGAATAATGTGTAGCAAATAAGTCCTGGGACTACACAGTGAACAACAGCCAATAGCTGTTACAAGAAAAATAGTTCATTATGTAGGCACTACTCATTATGTATGCTGAATGAGTCAGAATTTATGTGGAAAAATTGGTATGTAATCATGCAGTTAAGGACTATATCATGATCTAAACAAAGTGTCCAATTTAAGGTTATTCAAGTATGCTTCATTCTGGTATTTTCTAACCATTGACAGCTTAACTATACAATCTCACTAAAGCACTTTTAAAGTTTTTTTCTGTCTTCATATATTTGAAGGTAGTATTAAAGCATCAGGGTCAGAGCTGGAACTGATGTCTTGGCCAGTTTCAATCAATTTCATCACCTTCTAAACACTTGGCACCATCACAACTGTTTAGTCTAACAGGCTTGTATAAAAACATTACATCATACAAGCTAAGATGTCATTTCTGGTTTGTGTAAACAACTTGCATCTTTGGCTTTCCATGCCATTTGAGCATGTCTTATGCTTTCTAATTTATTTCAGGAGTTTATTATTGTGCTGGGTTTATTGAAAGATTTTTCTGTAGTTAATTAATTGGGGTTTTCGTGGCCATATTGTGTACACATTCTCTTTTAAAGCAGAAGGGATGAAGTGGCATCATCCAGTCTCTGGATGGAATCTTCAAATCCCTTTTTTGGCATCATGGAGCAGCATCACTGCTATTTCTGAAATGTTATCCTGTATGTCTGAGAGATGGGGGAAAATTGAATGTCTAGGTAGACTCCCACATGAAGGACAACTGAGAGATCCAAATTTCACAGTAATTTTTAGTGTTCCGAATCTTTGCTGTGGAATAGTTGTTCTGTTTTTTTAAAAATTATGACACTTCTGAGTACAAGTCTGTATGCAGCATAGTGGAGAAGTGCTTGTATTTGTGATACTTTGATAGGACACAAAATTCAGAGTGATGTTTGTTGTTGGTTTTTTCTTCTCCCTACCTGCAAATTTGAGATTAAATTCACTCACTTCAAAATGCAAACTGTGTCACTTTTCTAGGGTTTGAGTGGTAGAATGGCCAACTAAGGAATGTATTTCTTCCATGAAAAATTATGTCCAACCTGTCTGAACTTGAACATAGTGATGATTTTTTTGTTTTGTGACAAGCAATAATGCTGCTCCAGGTAGGAGCTAAAATTTAGTGTGTTGCTTCAAAAGCTCACTTTTTGCAAAGAAAAATACTTATTACTGCTTTAGCTTTACATTCTTGCCAGAGACTAAGATTTCACATGTAATATTCCTTAGTGTTAGACAGAACAGAAAAATGCTAAATGGAGCCAAGCAACAAGTCTTAATGAATGATCTGTAGAGTTGTGGATGAGAAGAAAACTAATGATTTGCCTATGTCTTCCACTTAAGCAAATATTTTATCCTGTCTTGGTTTATATCATAAGTAATGATGTCACTAACTAGCGAGGCTTTGTTGGAAACTGGCTATTCAACATCCTGCTGTCAAGAAAGGTAGTCATCCAAATTCCTCCTTTATATTCGTGGATTTTTAGGGTTATTTTCCTCCCTCCTTCCTTGTCATCTTCTTTTAGAGCTTTATGACAGTCAAATCTGCGTAATTGATTATGAGCTATTTTGTCTGGCAGTGACCAGGGTATATATTATTAGCTATTTATATCTTGTCTGGTATTCTATTTGTGCCCCTTTTCATTCAATTATTATTTGCTGTAACTCTGCGATATCCTTTATAAAGCTACTGAAATGCCTGATGTGTAATTATTCCAGATTCTCCTGGAGAAGCACTGTTCTCTCCCAGTGCTGATATTGCAGGGTTAAAACTCAAATATATACTATAGCTTTTGTAGTTAATTTCCAATCATTTTTATACTTCAAGCATTTTAATCATCACTGTCTCATGTGTATGTCCCTTCTTCCTTTTTTTGTTTGTGTTTGTTTCAGATCCGAGTTCCCAGAGGCATTCTTTTATTTATTCTGTGACAGAATCCATTGTAGCACTTCCTGCCTGTGCTTCTAAGCCATCCTGTGCTTGCAGCTCCTTCTGTTTAGTGTTGTCTGCAATACATGAATGTGATCTCTCTTTAGATCATCCACAAAGACACAAGGCCTGGAACCAGCCACAGGCCCTATGGTAGCCCAGTGGACACCCGAGCTCCTTACTTGTTTTGCCATATGTCAGTCTCCCCTCTGCCAGCCCTTGTTCAGCCCTGCGGATCAGTAGTTCTTAGTGGCTACAATGGCAGGAGGAATCATTTAGGGAAGAGAAATTCTAACCTCTCCAGTCTCTGAGAAGCAGTCCCCTAGAAGGAGAAGCCAAGCCAACCCCTCACTTAAAACTTCATATATCTTCTGCAAAGCTCAAAGACAAAAGCTGTTTTTATTGAGGAAGGGTCAAGCCATTACTATCTAATTCATCTGTATCATCTTTCATCTTAAACTAGATTTTTCTATTTTTCTAGCAATCTTCTTCTCAGCCTACCAATCTGGTGGCTCTACCACCTCTTGTAAGAAGTGTTATGAGCTCATGTTTCCAGGTTCACACGTCACCCTGCTGTTCTGCCTGTATGGTCTAGGTCAGAGTATGCCCAGAAGGTCAATTCAGTCTTTTCAACAGCTTTCCAGTGAGGTTCCTAGTCCCAGAGCCATAGCTTCTAGAACAGGCAGAGTATCCCTTCTGTCATGTAAGCTGTATGGAGGAGAGCCTCTCTGATATTCTTATTTAGATTTCTCTACTATTTCATCATTCATTTTTGCATGGGTTCCTGTCAAGCATTGTTTTGTTCTGTTGTCTCCAAAGGCTTGCTGAAGCCTGTCTTCCTGACCTTGGTTTTTCATTCTGGGACTTCTCTGCCTCATTAGTTTTCCATTTTTTCCTGCCAGAATCTGGAAAGGTCTCCTCCTTTACCCATTCCTTGTATTTCCTCCATGTTTTTATTGTTCATGGCTTCTAAACAGCAGGTTTGGAGGCCCTGGCTTTCCTGAATAAGGGAGCTTTCAGTTCCCTTTGTGCTGCTGAAATAGTGCCAGTATCTCTCACCTCAAATGAGGAGGTAATCTTTAAAAGTCCTGCCGCTCAGGACAGTAGGTACATCTTCTGTTCTGCCAGCATGCATGGCCTTTCGTGCTTTTTGTGACCCGAGGGCTATATTTAATTCTGGCTGAGCGCAGCCCACAGTCTTTAAACTATGTCTTCTGTTCTCTGTTTTGACAGAATTTGTAAGCATTTTTCTTGCAGACTGCTTTCTTCAAAAAGTTGTAAACATATCTGAAGAAATAGTACTAACAATGCCAATACGTGATATGTGTACAAAATATGTAGAAAAGTGTGGACAAAGACAATGTTTAGGCAGTTGGAACTAAAGAAAGCTCTGCTCCAGGATCACTTTGTGTGATTTCCTCACTGGGGCTTGTAATACAGTGGAGCATTCCTAATTTGACCTTGAAATTTTTTCCTTCAGCCCAGAATATTTGGTTAGAATTCATTGTAGCATTTGTAACTGACTCAGTTTTCATAGTGGTGTTTGTAGTTGAATCATTAGTCAATTTTATTTTATTGTTTTCAGAGCGTTCTTGTTTTTCTTATGCTTGACTGAATAAGGTGTTTTGCATGGATGTTTCCAAAAGCAATGATTAGCTGTACTGTTTTCATAACCTAACAACTGTTTCTCTGAGCTTTGACAGGTTTAGCTGCTGCCAAGAAGGGGAAGCCTTAAAACTAGCTTGGTGTTGTTCTTGCATTCCTGCAGTGGCAGAAAGTATTATCAGGGTTGCACTCTTTCTTAGTTCCAAGTGTGGAGTGGAGTCTGGAGTTCATTTCTCCACTACTGGAGAAAGTCAGACCCAGCTGGCAGCTCTAGGAGAAGCACAGTTTAAGGAATTGCCATATTAAGCTTTGTATATCCAAGCAGCACTTGTTAGGAGAACTCTTCAATTTGCAATGATCAAAAGCATCCCATAAATTTCTTTCCTGAGCTGTTCCATTGGCTTCAGTAAGACTTTGTGTAAAAACCAATTTGCATTCATAATGTGGCATGATTAACATCTTACGACTGCTGTATTCTCCTAGCTTTTGGTGTGTGTGTTCTGTCTTATTTCATACAGATAGGCATCTCATTTGGGATTATTCTCTATAAGTTGCAGTTTGTCTGGATTTAATCTGTTTTACAAAAATGATTCTTATAAGACAGATTTATGTGTTTTTATATATATATTTAACCTTTATTTACAATCTGTGTTTACTTCTCGGCAAGAAATAACACTTTTTAAAAATTATTCTGAGCATTTTTTAACAGTTCATTTGTATGTGTACTCATAGTTGAAAGCATTTGGACTTCAAAATGAGCAGAACAAAAAGATGTTAAAAGGCTCTTTCAGTCTTGGCCAGCTGTAAGTCCTAGCGTACAAGTCTCGGTGGAGTGACTCAAGCTGTGTTGTTTTTCCTTTTAATCCAACTTATATAAAAGGAAATTATATGTGCATTTATATAAAGGGGTAAAATTTAAAACAGGGTGTGCAGCAGATTGTATTTTCTAATGCTACTGAGGTCTATCTTCCATCTGATGACACAAAGTAAATACTTACACTTTCATGATTAAATTTATGCTGTTAATTTAATGTGTTTGGTAGTAAACATGTGACTTTCAGAGCACTACTGTTTCTGATGAATTTCTAGCCCTTACACTTCCAGTGTAATTTCAAGACATATCTCTAATCACAGGAACTGAAAATCCCCTCAGTCTGCTGACCAAATCCAGTAGATCACAGGGAAGTTATGTCCCTCTGGTGTGGAACATACTGGAATTTTGGGCAGTGTTACCTGTGCTCTGATGACACAACTACCACCTTACCCTTCATGAAAGGGCAGACTGGGGCTGTAAGACTTCTCATGCCCTTCATTGTGATTGTCTCACCTCTGCCCGTATGTAGAGGTTACTTTCTTTCTCCCCCTGGATGGAGGCACCTGAATCCCCAGGTACAATTCTTTGTTTCCTCTGTTTGTGAGCAACTCTTTACCATGTTTGGAACCCCAACCCGAAGAATATGTTGCTTCTGTACTTCACTTTGTCACTCTGTTTAGGTAGCATGGATTTCTTAAATCATACTTGATAAAACAGGGATCTGCGTAGAGCAGCTTTTCTAGAGCATGAGAGTTTAATTTCAGGTTTTGTGACACATCAGGTAGCCAGGCAGCCCAGCGTGACTTGTGTGGTAGGAACATGTCTAGTACTCTGTGCTTTCTTATAACTGAATAAGTGCAGAGACGGCAGAACCAGGACCTGTGTCTTAAAAAAATTAAATAGTGATTCTCCTTTTTTAATTTTTGTATATTCTCTAATGCTCAGCTGGTTTCTGTGTTGCTTCCTTGAGCAGACCATCAGCCTAGGCTGGCTGGTGGGGCTGTCTGCCCTAGTTCAAGTGTGCAGTGCTGGAGATGGAAGCGCTGATGGAGAGAGGGAAACTAAATTCTTCAGGATATCTCAGTATGCTTATTAGATTATGCATATAGTAGGAAGTGTGAACTGGAAACCATTCCTTGAGATGCTTTTAAATGCTCTAAATCCAAAAGATGTAAAGCTAATTTAAATATGAATTATTTTTAAGTACCATATCCAAGGGGACTTGTTTGGCATAGTGAATTTATAGAAGGTTGTGCAGCTATTCCTCTATAGCTAATCAATTTTTGTCTTGCCACGATCCTGATTGGTGCCATTGTTGCATCCAATGGGTGTTGATAGCCTGCATAATAAGACTGCAGAAAAATTTGTAATGGGAACTGTTGTAAGTATCCAACTGAGCTGTGCTTTTAAAAAAAGCAATTCGAGGATTATTGAGGACCATGGATTTGAATCTGGTGTTTTTAGAATTGTTGTAGGTTTCTTTTAACTTAAATACGTCAAAACTTCTCTTTGAGCTTTCTCCTCTTCATTAGACAGTTTTCATTAGATAACCCACAGGAGAGTTCTGTCACAAAGGCCATCGGGACAGGAACCTGATGTACTACAGCTGAGACTTTTAATAAAGCCATACAGTCTTTGTGCTATACTGTGTCTGAGTGAGGGGTGAATTCCAGTGTGGCAAAGACTCTGCTGAAAGATTTCTTTTGACTACAATATTCATAACTGTGTCATCTTTGCATTCTAGTAACTGTGAAAAGCTTGAAGTCATTGTAGCCTTCCTCTTGTTAGGGAGTGTTTAGCAGGGTCCTCTCATTTCTGCATACTTGCCTGCCTTAAAGAAACTGGCAGCAACCTGAGTTATCTGTGAGCTCTCTGCTCTTGTGAGAAGTTTAAAAGTCGGGAACAGTCAACCAGTGGCAGGCCTACAGCTAAAGACCTTGACAATGTTTGGTTGCTCTAGGAAACCAGCTAAAATTGAAACAAAATGGAACAACTACAGCCAAAAAAAAGGGCTCTCAAAAATCCCTACATCCTTTATTTGTCAGGGCCTGAGAGAAAGTCTGAAACTGGCATACGATTCTGAAACGTGCATACAATTTAAATGTAAAAAAACCCAGTAGAAGTTACAAAGTAGAATTTCCTGAACTATTGTGGATGCGTAATAAATTCAAATCACAGCTAAAAAGCACAGACTGGTGTAAACCAGAGCCAAATCCCCTTCCTTACAAGAGATGTGTGTGAAAAGCACACAGCAATTGCCAGTGCGCTGAAGTAAAGAAATGCTCATTCATGCTGCAGACTGCCAGGGTATCCAGAGAGTTACAAAAGCCCACTCATGCTGAGCACCCTACTTTCTCAAGGAAAATGCTTAGTAAAACTGTGCTCCCCAGCCTTGAGCTTTCTCTGCTGCCCTTCAAGTGACGAGTTTTGCCTTTCTGTCTGGGCTTCCCTTTGTTGAAAGGAAGTGGATTTTCAATGAAAAAAATCCTCGTGTGATCAAGGCATTTGCAGTTTTCAGGCAAGCTGGCAGGTCACATTAAAGCTCGTGTGAATACAGGGCTGCCTCATCTTGCTAGATTTGAACTCACATGACTTAACTTGAAGCAGAGAACACGTTTTTGGTTTAGATGAAGACACAGCTGCAATAAATGGCACAAGTTGCTGTCAGCCAAAGAATGAGGTAAACTGGTATGAATGGGGTTCATAGTAATAAACTAAAATGGAAGTGTTTGTTTGTCTCTCTTGTTTAGTGACATGTGGAAGCACAAATAATGAAAGGCCACACTCACTTCTCTAGTACACAGTTAATATTAAAAGCAGTGGAACACTAAGGGCAATGCTTTGCCTCAGTTCACTGTTAGATGAAGAACACTGGAGCAATTAGGCCAGTGACCCAGAGCAGTGTAAGTTGGATCGGAATCTGGCCCCAAGCAACTTGTCTGGGGTCACACAGTCAGTGCCTTCGTCTGTGAGATCTGGCTTTTTTGTTATTAGTCCTGGAGACATAGGCAGCTCCACAGTCTTGGACACAGCTGTACTTTATATTCACCAGAAGAGACAAACCTCATGCTATTAAAAGCTTTGTATCCCTTCCTCCTCCAAAATCTGCCCCTTTAGTGATCAACAGGGTGGGAATCTGCTGAAAACTTTTACTCCCAGTTTTCCAGCAAAACAGCACTGACATAGCATCCTTACAAAAATACATCACAAACGGGCCTGAGTGCAGTCTGAAGTATGGTCAGAATCTCACAAGAGATAGATAATAATAGATACCTGATAACACAGACTTCTGCTAAATGAGTGAAGTGCATGTGATAGATTGGTCTGGGATATATTTTATGGTAGTGTTTCTGATGTACCTACTTGCTTTCCAAATCTGGAATTCTGTATAACTGAGGTATGCATTATACTCAAATTCTAGTTTGTATGTAAGTGGCTGTAAAGTTCATTTTCATTTTTAAACAGCATTCAAATTAAGCTAGATGGTGGTTTAGAGCCTTTTACATCCCTTGTTACCTTCTTTCCCTTTCAGCAACAGAGAAATGCACATTTTAATTAAAATTTGTTTTTCAAATGTATTTTGTAGCCAACACATGCTGAGAAGAGCCACTTACCACCCATGTGTACAGCAAGCTTGCTGTGCTGAACAAAATGGGAGCATTTAATTAGTGGTAAATACTGTGGTGGCTTAGTGTTTGTGGTGGCCTGCTCTGATGTCCTGTTTGATTTCAAGAGCCACCTTGCCTGGCTCTGGTGGCAGAGCCTTGAAAACCAATGGTTTGCCAGAAGGAGCTATTTTTACCACACTGCAACTCTCATTCCTTAGAATGTCACAGAGAAGTGTGTTTAGCTTCAACATGACAAAGTACAGTAAAAAATGAAGCCATGTTTAGTATAAGCAGTCTGGAAACTTTGGAGGGAACAGGGTGTAAATTATTTTGCATGCAGGAATCACTCGGGGGGCAGGATGAGGAGCAAGATGCTGATGTTTGGTGGTGATATTTGCCCTCAGTCTCGGCTTATCTGACCAATTCAGTTTGTTTGCTTTTGGCATCCATGGGTCATAAAAGGAGATCCCAGCACTCCTCAGCTCTCAGCCACAAGGGTTTGGTCAGTCCTTAGAGCATGGTAGGACCAGTAGATCTCCAAATCTCAGATACAAGGGAGAGTAGATGATGTGATAGCACGGATATCAATTTATCCTTCCAGCCTAGGTGGTTTCTTTAGTCTTACAGTTCTCCTGGTCCTTAGCGAAGGAATATATATCTACATGATTATTCACAACCTCCCAGTTGCACAGTTTCCTCTGCAAATAAAACACCTCCTTTTTCATATTTCCTCCATATATTTTTTAACACAGTGAAAATTAAATTTTGTGTGAATCTGTGTGTGTTTAGCTTAGCATATTACTGTGTTAACACTCTTCAACTTACTTGCAATAAAAGTGCAAAAAGAAAAGAGAAAAAAATTCAGTAAAAATTCAAAATTAATAATTTTATTTTTTCAATAATAATTCAATTCAATTATAAAATCCCCAGCCTTGTGGGACACCAAATACCTTATAGAAGCATAGGGGCATCCAGCTTTCATACAAATATTCTTCCAAAAAAATACCTATAAGGGGTAAGGGGAACTCTAAAAAAGGTGATTGTATCAACAGGGACTTGTGTTTATTTCTATTTCAGTTCTCAGTCTAGGGGTTTGGCTGCTATTGACATTCTGAAAACGTGGTTTAGTTTTGAATGAGTAGGGTATAAATATTAAATACTTCCAAGATGTCAGGATATCAAATAAGAATTAAATCTTAGTGAAAGAATAAGGTCAGCCTTGCCAATTTAGCCATCGATCTGATTTGCAGTCAGGGTTTGTGTTATGCTTTGGGTTTGTGAAACTTGTGTACATAGCTGCAATCACATTTTAGGAAGTTCTTGAGTAACTCAGCTTAAATCCCACTGATTCAGTAAGACTTTTCCACATAGTTTAGGTATTTCTGAAGATATTTATGTACTAATTAATACTTAAATTTTTGCTGCAAGTAAGGAGAGGTCAAAAATCAAAGGAAGAATTGGCACTGATTTGGACCAGTTGGCTGATAACACGGAGGACAATGTACAGTGATACATCTGAGTTTTCTGTATGGTAATAGCAAGAGAGGAAATTATTTTAAGGAGTTAATTTAATGATGCAATTAAATGCATTATTTATTTTTATTTAAAATTTAAAATTAATTGAATTACAGTTATGAAATAATTTATCTGTAATTGCAATTAGCAAGTCATAAATTCATCCACATTCAAGCTTAAATGGTCCTGAGATGTTAGATCCTATCAGTGCTTTCAGAAAAAATATTGTGGGGATAACTGTTGTATTTCACAAAAATTCAGAGTAATTATCCTCGAAAAGTTTTTCCCTTTTAAAGTATCAGTCCAAAGAATATTTCTGAATCAGTGACATGTAGATTTCTTTGCTAAGGAATTTTGAAATTGGCTGCAGTATAAAAGATAGTTTTTTATCCTCATGTTCTTTTTCTTTTTTCTCTGGCAGAAATCTTGCAAATTATCAGAGGTAGGTTGCTGTTGCATCGTGAGAATCAGTAGAATTGACAAATGTAATTTGGGAAATAATTATAAAGGGTAACTGCAGCTAGCTCTTAACTTGTGTGACCTCCCTCTCTAGTCTCTGAAGAGAATTAGATTCCTCCAGGGCAAAGTTAAATGTGAGAGCTAACTGTAGGTACTCAGATTATCCCATCTAGGAAACTGCCTTTCTTCACTGAATGCAAAGTGAGCCTGAAGAGACTCACTGCCCAAGGGTGATGGTTTTTGTCAATATTTTCCTCTTTCTTAGCATAGTAAGAACATTAGTAGTTTCCACAGTAGTCTGGAAAATTCATATATATATTTCCTATGCATCATACCTGAACATCATTGTAAGTCATAGGCATAAAATATTTTGGACAGTAGCCTTTGCTTTTGGATTAGCAGATGCATGTTTTCTATCAAATTTATTCCAGGTGTAATTCCAGATATCTATGTCTTATTGCAGGAGTGAATGTTGTTGGGGGTTTTTTTCTTATTACTGTTTCTACTGTTACATTTAAGAAATATTTGGGTTTTATTATTAACTTAAAAGGAATATATATGGCCCAACAAATTCACTGTTGAGAATTTTGAATCTATGCCAAAATTTATATTCCATGGAAATATTATAATGGAACTATTTAATTTCTGCTTACTAATTATAGTAACCTTCTCTTTAAAGATACACTTAATTTCCTATGGAACACAATGTGGCATTCAGTGCCTGCTGAGAGAAGGACTGAGCTGTAAAGCAAAGCCCTTCAGTTCTGGTAGCATAACTATATTCCAAAATGTACCGTGGTAACTCTGTTTGCTGCTGCTAGCTGTCAGGTTTGCCCCACTTGTGTGCTGGAAAACACTCATCTGAGGAGATGAAGGCTCTGAAGTCCCATCTGCTTTTGGTCGAGGGCAGATGAGCATCTCAGCTGGGTCAGTATTGGAGCACATGGCACAACTTGCAGCCCATGCCCAGTGGTTTCCCGTGGGCACACGCTGTCCTGAAGCTGCTGTGCTGCTCCTCTGGCCAGGAGAGATGGGAGCAAGGCTGCAGAGCCAGGCTTCAGTCCTGGGGCTGGCAGCAGGCACTGAGAGAGAAACCAGGCTGGGGACAGAGCAGGACCTTGCTCCAGGGGAGCTGAGAGTGTGCACATTTCTCTCTGTCCGTGGCAGGAGTGAGAGATGGGGCTGCTCCTGATCTGAGTCATCACGCCACTTGTGGAGTACATCCATCCTCTGGGTGAGGAGGAGAAGAATCGAGTCCTTTGTAAGGGGCTGAGAGAAATCCTTCAGCACAGAAAGCAGGCAATGCAGAGAGTGCTGAGTGCTTTGTTTCTGCAGGCACACTTTGGGAGCATTCTCAGCTGAAGATGTCTGCACTGAAGGCACATTTGTACTTCCAGAGTACAGTTGTGCTCTCTTTGGTTTGAGTATGGACTTCTCCTGCTGAAATCCACGTCCTAGATTAGCAGGAAACAGCTAAATTAAGCTGTTAAGACCAAGTAATGAGAGAATCTGAACGTATATGAACATTTCAAAACCATTCAGTAAATGTAGATACACATGTCACAGTAATGTTTTCTTTTTGAAACTATTTTTAAAAAGTTTTGGACACAGTGCACATTTCTTATTAGAAAATGCACAACAGTAATGTCAGACAATGGGGAGGAAATGAGAAGAAGGTTTAGAGGGGTTTATCCTTCTAACAGGATTTCTAGGGTCAGGCATCCTCTCTTTATCTAATTTAGGAATTGGTTTTACAAGGATACTTATTTAGAAAATATTCTTAAATATGGTTATATAAACATAAAAATCTCTGTTGAGAGACAGTTTACCAGGATCCTGGGGGAGAGGGGAGAGAGATACCTAAGAGTCTGAGATTCTTCACCCATTTTTTTGTACATGAGAAGGGGCAAAACATAAATATTACTTCTGTTGTTATGGATAAATAATTGAGCTTTGAAATAGAATAGTTATCCTAGAGAAGTGCCGCTTGCATAGCCTAACAAATAACAGCCTTGATTTAATAATTTTTGGAATGTTGTTGTACTTGTGGTTCTTCTGCATGATTTCATTGTCTCTCTTGAGCAAGGTGTTGCAGTGAACATTGAAATTGTTGGTATTCAGGTTAATTATTTCTTGCTGGAGACATATTGTCCTGGCTCTGAAAAACAATTCTATATAGCCAGCAACTGGATAGGGAGCTATTCATTCCAGAGATCAGGAGAAAAATATGAAAGCGTATTTTTGCTTAGTTAAATTTAAAGTATGCAGCTAATATGTAATTTCCTGGCACTTCCCTGTCATTTTTGATGGTTATACAGAATGACGTTTTCTTCCTACTATTGAATTTTTAAGGAAATTAAATACCTTCTCAGTAAATTGGAGAATTCAGTCTCAATTACAGCACTTAAATATTGTCAGTCTATATCAGATTTCTGTAATTACAATATTTTACCTTTACAGATCTGATATAGATACCTATCAGCTGAATTATCAAGTCAAGGAAGAGTAGAATCTTTTGCATTTCAGAAGTTGTAAGAGTTTCTCTGTTCAAGTTATGGGAGTTCCTGTTTGTAAATGAGATGTTTTCAGTTGTTAGCATCCACATCTAATAAGAGGATTTCTTATGTTACGGTACCTATGTGCTCTTAAGGAGTTGATCCTCTCTCATCAAATATTCCTGCTTCAAAATACCATAGCTAATGTCTCTCATTGTATTGAATATGTTAACTTGAGAAACCCATTTTTTGATTTCCCCAGTGCATGCATTTTAAGATCTGAATAAGACGAGATTAAAAAGAAAAAAAAGTGATATGTATTATAAAATTTTGTTTGGCATTCAGCGTGTTTATTACATGTGCTCTTGGTGTCTGTCTATAATGTAAACCTCATCTTTCAGAGTCTCAGCAATTACTTCTCATCCTCATTTACACATCTTTTGACTTTCAGGTATCTTTCCAGAATGTATTCAGGCTCTAGCATTAGCTTTTAATTTCGTACTGTGTGAGTACAGTCTCGCCTTGCTTATTTCTGGCTCACAAACCTGAGTCACGTTTCCCTTATCACATTGCTAGGTTTTCACAGAGCTGACACCTCCCAGAGGTAACTGCAGGAGTTAATGTCCTGTGTGTCTGCCTAGAGATGGTACATGCAGCACTCGCTGCACTCTGCTCTGTGTGACAGCAGCCCAGATGAGTGAAATTACATCAGCGTAGGGGAATATTGTGGTGACACAGACGTGGCATCACCACGGTTCCGCTGACTTTCCTCCCAGGCACTGGTTGTGCAATATCACCAGGGCTTTCCTGTGCTTTTGTCTTCCCAATTCATTCAGTGGCTTCTGGATGTCTCATCCACCATAAAAAAATTACAGCAACCCTAGAGGCTGCTTTGAGGTGCTTGAGCACAGACAAGACATGGTTTGGGTGAATGGAATGATCATGACAGAATCTGGGCTTTCTTTTTTGTAGCAAACTTTTAATCCTGGGGAAAAGGCCAGCGGCAGAGGTAGGGGCTCTTCAGGAGCTTGGCAAGATAGGTGTGCTTAGTTTTCTTTGTTGTCTTTATGCTTCCCCTAAAATACGTATGTTGTGTCACCTAGTTTTCCAACTAACTGCTACCACTAACCACTGCCTAACCATTACCCCTAACCACTGCCTTAACCACTACCCTAACCCTAGCCCCATCACAATGGGTTTCCAGACCAGAAAGAAGTAGGAGCAGCAATGCTGGGGCCCTGCTGGGATGGCCTTTTCCAGCCCCAGTGTTCCTGGAGCTGCAGGCTCTCTGACTCTCTCAATCCTAATCCTAACCCCTACCCTAACCCTAAAGACTACCTGGAGATTTTCTGTTTGACATTTACTTAAGCTATTTATTCACCTCTGAAGCAAAGAAATTAAAAAGGAGTGCAGATATCCAAAGATGTGTGCCAGGTATTAATTCCAAAAAATGCACAGAAAACGATACCTATTTCCAGAAGCCCTTTTGCTCTTTGCCATTGGTGTTCTCCAAAATGGTTCTTTCTCTCCGTTACTTTTTGTCAATGGTCATTACTGCTTTGCACAAGTCTCCTGGGGCTTAAACCACCTTCACTGTTTGTAACACAGCTCAGGCCCTGGGTATGCAATACAGAAGCTCATTTTTAGACAAATAATTTGCACATTAAGGAATGGTGGATTTATGGTTTGGATTTCCTGGCTGCATGTCTGCTCAGGACTTTACGCAGTGTTCAGTGTGCTGGAGTCTCAGTCTGTCCAACTCTCCAGCTCTGAGGACCTCAGCAGCAAAGCTCCATCTTCTGCTTAAACACAGAGCCTTGCTCCTGGCAGAGCCGATCACACGAAGCCTTTTCAGTGTACCTGGCAGAGCTTTCAGTCATTTTTCAAATACAAATTGCTTGCAGAAGAAAGCAGTGCCATTTTCTCCCTGCTGGCTTTCTGAAATGTCATGTTGGGAAAAGCACTTTACCACGTCTTTCGTATGAAGAGAAAGCTTTCAGTAATGACTGGTATTTCTGAGTCTGTTGCAGCCAGTGCAGCTGTTGAAAATGTCATTGTGTATGGCACAAATAGGGGGGCATTTTAAGCAAGACCATGCATTAAGTGATTTCAGTATTAGTTGGAAAAAAATAATAAAAAAAAAGAGCAATAGAATGTTTGAAGAATAGACAAGCTTTTGGATGTAAATGCATAAAATAAAACAAAAATGGAAAAATGGTTTTATTAGTTCTTGAAGTCATCAGTACAAATACATTATTCACGATACTAGCTGGAGATCTATGAATTTTGCAGACTCTGTGATTGAATTTCACATATCTAAGAGGAGAATTTTGAACAATGAGGCCAACCATAATATTCCTGAATTGAAGTGCTGGAATAATGCTTTGGTAGAGTATGTTGAGAGGTTGAAATGTTCCTAATGTTTTCCAAGTAAAATTTTTACTTTTGTTACTGACCAAACACCTCTGAGTTCAATTTTTCATCCTTTTTTTTATCAGTTATGATGCAGGTATAAATACTATTTTTTTCTATAATTAGATGTGACTATGAATAATTCTGACAGTGCATTGGCTGACATCCCTGCATGAGTTTCCCATCTTCCTCATCTGGCCAGAATTTGGGAGCTTTCCTCTCTTCCTTACACAGACATTAGCTTTTTTCCCCCTTCTTTGTTTCTATCTGTCCTTATCTTTGTTCAATTTTCATTTTTTTCTGTTCTGTTTCTTTACTTTGTCTCTTACATCGTCTAGATTTTTTCCTTTTTTGCCCAGTAGTTTTTCTCAGCTTTCTGGGTTTTTTCTGTTTGTTCACTTTTGAACAAATTGGGTCTTATGTAAGTGCAAGAACACCTAACATTTCTGAGTTTTAATGTTCACGGAATGCTGAACTGTAAAGTTGCCTTGGGAACTAAGGGCAGACCTAAATTTAGAACCAGTGATTCTTTTTGGGGTCAATGGTCATTTGTTCATCTCCCATATGTACTTAGAGGCATTAGAAAAAACTTCCCAAGAAAACTGCAGGGTCTCAGCTGGGAAAATGGAAAGACTAAAGAACAGAAAATGGAGTTTGTTTGTGTGTCCCTTTGGTTGTAGCCCAAGAAAGTGTTAATTGTTTAATTTCAAAGGAGTTGCTGCTTTATATATGTGTATACATAAGTGCATATGCATCCACCACCTATAAACCTTGAAAAGATTGGCTGTGCTTTGTGCTTGAAAAATGGTTTAAGGATGAAAGTGATCTGTGCTTGTGTTTATTTCGCTGACAGATATGGATAGAGCCATTATGTTAACTGTGGACATTGCTGGCTTCTTTACTGAACCTTGGAGCACTTGGTAGCTTCAGATGGTTGATATTGTCAGCCTGCAAACACACACAGTTGTGATGCCAGCCATGCTGTGCACCCTGTGTTACTAGTGCTTCACCTGAGCAATTCCATCCCTTCCCAATGCTTTCCATCCCTGACATCCAGGCGTGCATAATTGTACCTCACTGGCTCCTGAGTGCTCCCTCTGAGCCTTTGGGAAAGACTGCTCAGGGATGTGCTTGTCCTGGAGCACACCAAGCAGTGACCAAATGGCTTCTTCACTGAACGAATCGTGCTTATTTTCTATGCAGGGAATAAATCACAAGATAGTGGGATTGCAGAGATGGAGGAGCTTCCAGTCCCACACAACATCAAAATAAGTAACATCACGTGTGATTCCTTCAAGATTTCTTGGGACATGGATTCCAAATCCAAGGATCGCATTACTCATTACTTCATCGATCTCAACAAGAAAGAAAACAAGAATTCCAACAAATTCAAACACAAGGTAATTTTCATTTAAAAATCAAGGCATAAATACTTGGTTTTTAAACAGATGAATCTCTGTGTTGTATTAACCTTTCAAAGCCAGACTATGGGAAACAGGAATTGGACATCCAGCAAAGGTGGGTTTTGATTAATCTGGTGGAATTTTGGTTAACTCAAGATACCTTCTCTGTCTCTAGCCTATGTGCGTGTACATTTGTTTCACAGAGAATTGAACATTACCTTTTCTGTTTCATTTGAAAGCAGTTTTAGAACCTGTACAATGTAGTGCAAGACAGGCATTCTTATTCCTGACTATCATTACTTATACAAAGTGTGTATTTTCTGCCTGTCCTTGTTCAGTGACAGACTCCTGAGAGCAACACATGTCATTTCAACAGAAGAGCCACAAATTCTAATGCACTTCAGGAAGGCTTCCAGCAATTTTAGTTTGCAGCATTCAGCACTGTGACCTGAATATTCATCTGGCCTCTTTCCTCAAGCCTCTGGTGCAGGAACATATTGAAGGCATTGCAGGATCTGTACTTACCAAATCCAGCAAAATGTGCCTTGACCTCAGAACAGCTGAAATACTGAGATGTGTAGAGAAACGTGGAATGAGATAGAACACTAAATAACACAATCATCTGCAAATATTAAAATAATGTTGGCATTATCTAAAAGATAAGGTTTGCTAAGGCACAAATAACCACCCAAACGAATGTAAGGGCTGTAATTCTATCAGCACCTAAATAACTGTTGGTTTCAAAGCCAGTGGGATAAACAGAAAATATTTCCACCAATTTCTCTTAGGCTTTGTATTGTGAGAGTATTTTTCATGAGGTTTCTGTAAATAGCAGGTGTATAATTTTGTTATTTGACTTTTTAAAAAAAAAATTTTGTTGGAAGTAACACATGCATTAAGAGTAACAAAATTTCACTTACTATTGCTTGAAATTCAGAATTTTACGTTTGGCCTGGGTGTTGCATTTGCTAGGAATCAGTGTGTGAAGCACTTCTAAACCTAATGTTATAATAGGTATGTACTATGCCTCATTTTTGATTGTAATAGCAAATAAATTAGGGTACATTTGCTTTTTTTCTTACTGTTACTAATTTTGGACTGACAGCCTTTGAATTAAAATTCCCATTTTACGCTGCAGGAATAAACATACCTTCTAATGTAAATGCTTACTGGGATGGATTCTCCTTAATTTCATTCATTTTATTATTCTACATGTTTTTTCATTCATGTGCAAACTGGTGTAAACTTGGAACATTTATTTTTCTGAAAAGTAGAGCCATCCTAGTAGAGCAAACACCACATACACTTCAGAATCTTTATCACAATGATGAGACTAGAGTTAAAATGGGGAGGGGGGAAAAGGATATTGGTAGTATGATAAAGACAAGCTATTAGATTTAATTTGTATTTCTCAGCAATTCTCTAACTTTTTACTATGCAGTAATGTTTAGTCAAAGGACAGAGGTAATTGGTTTTGTAAGGACAGGAGACTAAAATCTATCAACTAAAATGATTAATAAGTTGGATGTCCTGTCAGAATAAACTTAAAATTGTTTGTTACTAATTTTGTTAGTGACTTGGTTAAGGTTTTTTTTGTGTATTTTTTTTTTTTGTTTTATTGCCAAGCCTGAATGACAGAGATCCAGAGAGCAAGAGAGGGTGTACAGTAGTAAAGCACAGACTTAATACTCCAACTCTGTGCCAGAGCACTTAGGTGTTTGCTTTCATCCATCTTGAGTATAAGCAATTTTTAACACACCCTCTAGAACGAACTTTTGTTGATAATTGAAGTGCTCAAATTCAAAATGTGTAGGCCAGGTGTGGTTAGAGACAAGCATCCTTCCTCCCTCTAAGGTTGGCCATAGGAGTTTCCCAGCTGAAGCTCAGCAGCAGGAGCTGATATCCCAGCAGCTGCAGCACTTGGGGCCAAATCCTCACAGCAGGGAACTAAGTCCCACCCATGCATTGACTTCCTAACAAAGCTTTTGTATAAAGGTGAGGGATAGCACTGCCCCTTCTCCTAGCAGAGTTTTTTAGAGAGAAAGGAGCGCGAGCCCTACTGCTTAGATACAAAAAAGAGCATTGGGATTTACTCCTAGGAGTCGTCCAGGACCCTGAAGATGCCTGTGCAATGAGAATTCATCCTTACTTGGCTTACAGGAAGGGTAAAGCACTACCAGTGCCTGTCTCTCTCACAGATGATAACTCAAAGGACCAGCTCATTTTCTAACTTATACAGAGTTAAGTATCAGTTTGCTCAGATGGCTGTAAGTGACTTGGGATGTAGGTTTAACACAATAAACAGATAGATAGATCCATGCTGTACCTCAGGAAAGGGAGCTGTTTGTTTTTTTGTGTACCTGGGAGAGCATCCATGAATGATTCATCCTTTCAATGCTGTTTCTGTTGGTAAATATATAAAGTATATTTGGCATACTTAGGGTGCATAAAGTTTTGTTATTTATGACTATTGTCATCATCTCAGTGATGCAGAAGGCTTGTATTGACAGGAGTGTGCAAAGCCAAGAATTGTAATAAGATTTTGTCTTTTTTAAAATTCAGTTAGCATATCCCCTTTTTTAAAATATGGAAGTATGATTACTCCTATGTAATAGGAAAAATGCTCAGATATTTAGCAAAACTGGGGCAGAATCTGGGTGTGCTGAGTTCCCACAATGTGCTCTACAAGCCTTCCTGGCAAAGGGGAGGGTAATATGAACTGGGAGAATGTTGAAGTCTGAAATCTGCCTCTTTTCCCAAAAAGGAGCAGTAGAGTGATTCACATACCTTGCTGCTCAGCTACTCAGAGCTTCCAGGCTGTTCTTAGAAATTATTGCCATCTAGGTACCTTTAGAGTTGTCTGCTGGGTGCTGGTGGTAGAGCAGCCATCTGCCACTCCAGAATCCTGGCTCTCCTCAAGCTGGCATAGTACCTGCTTTGCACTTCTCTGGTGGCTCAGCCAGGAAGGAGAGCAGAGCAGGAGATGAAAGGGAGAAATAGAGAATCCCCAGAGGAACCTCAATTTGAACATTTGAACATTTTCTCTGTATAGTGGCCTTAAAAAAAAAATGGTGTTTGCTCAGAAAAAGAACATCAGATTAGAGTTACGAGAAGAATCACATCTGCCCCTCCTCTCTGGCTGTGCAAGATGTAAATCCCTCAGTTAAATGTGGTGCTTTGCCCCTTTCTTTTGACACTTTTTGTTTTAGGTAGTCTCCCCCTTTTTTGGAACAGTTAAAAGAGGTTCTTGATGTACAGCTGGAAGGTAAGGCTTCAACACCTGGGGGCAACAAGGCTTTTAATGTAATATGAAAACTGACAAAATTAATGGGGGATAAGCCACCAGTGGGGTGTGAGCACAGAGATCTGACCCAGATGGGAGCTGTTTTTACCATAACCAAAGAAGAGGTGACAGGAAGACTAATGTTGTTAACTGTAGCACCTGCTGACTGCATTAGCAGTAGCAGACTCAGTCCAGTGGGATGCCTTTCAGGGTGGTAGCTTTAAATGTCATTTGGTATTCCTTTTTTTTCTTTGTAATTTTTCTCTACATATTATTTATTGTAATGTGCACAACTGTCTCCTTTTCAGATAGTTTTTTCACAACTATTATTTGATTTAAATGAGAATTGGCAAAAGAGGAATCATGACAACAAAATTTTACCCTTGATTATCACTCAATTACCTCAGTTCTTGTAATATCTCAAGCAGCTAATTTTACAGTTTCTTAATACAGAAACTGAAGAATATTTTTTGTTGATAGGAAAACAAAAGGAGAAAGATCTTTTTCCGTAATAGAAGACAAGGAAAAAAAAAAATCCTTCAGATCTTGCTTAGAGTTCACGACCAGAAAATATCTCTCTTCTATTCATTTTTTCCTTAAAGGACTACTATGCTAGGATTTATAGGCAGATTATTGTGGACTAGTATTTAGAGGTGGACAGTTATGGATGTCATTTAAAGTGCCCACTCTTCACATGGCAGCCGTCTTATTATTCTGTTATTACTGGTGAATATTCAATAATAAATATCTCTCATTCTGTCACAGCTCCTCAGGTGCGCACTACAGAGAATCATTCAACTTCATCATGAGTCCTTTCACCCACAGTTTTAGCAAACTGTTCAGTTCTTTGATTTTTTCTGTCCCTTGGTGGTCTGTACTGAAGCCTTTGGTACTGTAGAAATCAAGCATTTCAACTGCAACAAGCAGCTATTTTTCTTTGTTGCACCCTGGGGCTATGATATACTGGAAGAGCGAAACAGAGGATCTGGAAGGGCAGTGGTGGGGGAAAGCAAGAGGTTCAGTGACAGGCACAGGCTGCTTGTTTGGCTTCTTCTGGCCATTCCTGTACTGAAGGGTATTTCCATAGATGTAAACCTGACGTAGTTACTCTGCAGCATGTTTCATTTTCTGTTGAAATTTAGTTTGGAAGATACCAACAGCAGTGTAGATGGACTGACTGATGGCAGGAGAAGTTTTGTGTGATTACATTGCCTGAAAGGCAACAGTGACAATGAGAGCACAAGACGCTCTTAATATACCTTTGTTCTCAGTAGCATGTCTGTCTTTGCATACTTAAGCACAAATGGATCTAGTCTGAGTTATATATTTGGGCTATATATAATAGTACTACTCTACAGTCACTTGGAACAAATAATTAATTCATACATGCAGGTTCTCCCCATGTCTCTTAGAACAGGCCTTACACCACTGTCTCCTCCACTTTGCTGCACCAACAAACTGTGGGAGGTAACTCGGGTTTGCAGAGAAGAGCCAGGTGTTGGGGACTACATTGCAAAAACAATGGGGGAAAGGGTGGCAGAATGGTTGCACTGCTGACTTGTGTGTCATTCTGTCCTTTTGTTTCTGTCAGGATGTCCCCACTAAGCTGGTGGCCAAAGCAGTTCCCCTGCCCATGACAGTGCGTGGGCACTGGTTCCTGAGCCCCAGGACAGAGTACACAGTGGCAGTGCAGACAGCCTCCAAGCAGGTCGATGGCGATTACGTCGTTTCGGAGTGGAGTGAAATCATCGAGTTCTGCACCGCAGGTAACATTGCCGAGGGATCTTGCTCCACAGGAGTCAATTAATGCTGCCTCTGCTGCCAGACTGGCTTGGTCACCTGCCAGTGCCAACTGCGCTGGTAGCATTTAATAGTCACCCTGAAAACTGGAATTCAAACTTAGGCTTTGTGTGTGCCAAGGTTTGGCACGTTCAGCAGAGGCTGCTGGACTGCCCTTTTCTTGTGCAATAGCTTAGCTGTCCCGAAGTGCTGTGCCTGGCTCCACTGCTTGTCCCAGGCTAGGACAGGGCCACTTGTGCCCGTTGCTGGCTACCAGCACCTGTGAGGAAAAGGTAGAATGGCGGCTCCCTGACAGCTTAAGACATTCTGCTGCTCTGCCTTCTCTACGTGCTGCAAATACTGAGCACCACCAACACCCCATCTCAAGGGTCGCTTTGGCCTGCCTTTGATTTGTAAGTCTTCCTTTGGATGTTCATCACCTGCAGCCACTGTGCATGCCTGTGTGAAAGCTGAAGCCTGAGGCAAGCTCAGTATGAATCCCATATTGGTTGGGAAGCCATTTATGCTGGGTCCTAAGCAAGCTTTGTTAGTTCTGTCATTGGTTGTTGGCTCACAACCAGGTATATTGTAGCCAACAGTTTGTCAGCTGATAGGAGCCAGAGATGGCATTCCTGAGCTCCACTGCAGTCCCAAATACAGGGAAACCAGCTCTAACATAGGAAATGCTGAGCTGAAAGTTGCTGTAGGCTTGCGGAGTCTTTGTGGGGGAAGGAGTGGGGAGAATCACAAATGCCTGTCCCTGTCATTTGATTTGTCACCACTGTTGAAAACTGGGGGCATGATGTGATGTATGTTACCAAGTCTCTGTTCCCAATTTTCAGTCTGCATGTCTCTGTAGCTTTTGGAGGGTGTTGTGGTTTTTCCTGCCCCCTGTACTAGCAGCTTGTTCTTCCTTTCCAGATTATTCAAAAGTTCACCTAACACAGCTATTGGAAAAAGCTGAAGTGATTGCAGGCCGTATGCTTAAACTGTCTGTTTTTTATCGGAATCAGCACAAAGAATACTTTGATTATATCAGGTAAGAAGCTAACCATATGCGAAGTCCTTTGGCAAATTAAAGGAGTAATGAAAATAAGTGAATGGAGACAGCTGTGCTAAAGCTAGAGCAGAATGTCTATGCTTTATAGCCCATTCAGAAGGCAAAGAATAAAATACAATTAATTTCTTTCACCTTGCTTAACTCAGCACTTCCATTATGCAATAAAAAGTCTGTGTTTTGAAGCAGAAATTGGGGTTCTCATAGGGTCTCCAGCCTGATTAAAGCATCTGTAATCATAATGGAGAGTTTAGTAGCCAAATATTTCTATTGTACTGAGAAATTGAGGTGGCTGAGAGAAGGAGTGTACAATGGTTTGCATAGACATTTGCCTGCATATAACAGTTCTAGCTCAAATATTTGCTCCCCACATACAACCATTTCCATGCCCAAATGCAGTTATATAGACTCTGCAATCTGAATGTTAATTCTAGGTCATGTGGGGAGGGAGAGGCCATGGTGTTTAGACTGTGTTACAACACCCAGCTTCATTTGGAATGAAAAAAGAGGATAGCTGGAGGTAGGTTCCCTGTTACTGCCAGAGACCCAGCATGCCATACCTCACAGAGCTGGGAGTGGCATGACAAGAGAAAAGCAGATAGAAGGAGTCAAAGCTCATGTGCTGAGTGAGAAGGAGCAGCCACACAGGGTAACCTTACCCTGTTAGACGAACATGGAGGAGAGGTAAGCAGTGTGTTGGAAGGGTGCAGCACTGACTGCTTCTTTAATATTCATTGGGAGATGGAGCTCCTGCTGGGCCACGTAATTTCAGGTTTGTGTGAGTGTCACACCAGTACCTGCCTAGAATGGAAAGCTTTTAACACAACTCAAGGCAATCCAGCTTCGAGGTACAGACTCCACCACCCTTGGATACATTCCTACTTGGTAGTCAAGGGGATCTGGTTTATTCCAAGAGTGTATTGTATATTCCAGAGCATGGGCTTGCTCTTCCCTTCCTGTGTTTTGGAAGGATTATTTTATTGCATATAGTGACAAAGCTGCAAAACTCAGTGGAGGTAGAGAACGAATTGCAGTTGTTGAGGCTCTTTGGGGACCTCATAAATCACTGCTGCCATCCTGGGCTGGATACCATGGAAGGGAAGTGCCTGTGCTGTTCTGATTCTCATGTTGCTTTGTTTTCAGCTATGCAATCATAGTGCTGCATCTGCCTTTGTGTTCATTAGTGTTGAAAATTGCCACTGAGGTGCACTTCTAGCTGTGGGTTTGGCCTTGTTCTGCCAAATGTGACTATAAATGATTGCACTGTATCTTTTCCCCTTCTTCCTGTTAAGTTCTTTCTTGGTTTGACACCAATAGAGATGAGTTTGTTTTCCCTTTGTTAGAGAGCTGAAGAAAAAGAGCTGTGTTTTACCAGGTCAGTGGGAAGCTACAATACCAGTAACTAGCTGGTGGTCACCTCTTTTGATCAGAAACAGGCTAATACAGTCACAAGGGCTAATCCTTCCACAATGCACCCTTCTACATGTTATGATAAAACCCTAACCACGTGTTTTCTATCAGGGAAAATTCCTTGTCATCCCATGCCTGCCAATGGCCTCTGTGGTGTCATCACTAGTGAACAGCTTGGAAAAGTTCTGGTAGCACTGGCAAACAAGCAGCTGTTCTGGTGCTAAAACAGCAACCCCTAACTGGAGGGTTTGAGGTGTGAGCGCAGAAGTAAGTGGTCTTCATGTCACTGCAGCTTACCTGGGCTGGGAGCACCACAGAGCAGCTCCGATCCCCTAAAAGGGTGACCCATAATTAGCCTAATTGGCCACTGGATGTCAGTATCTTGCCACAAAAAAGGAACTGACTTTCTCAGAAAGAAGCCTGACTTTTCCACTTGTGGAGGTTTCAGGTAGTTATTTAAGCTTATTCAAACTTGTTTTTTCCTTTTTCTCTCCCTAGTAATCTCTTCATTCATAAAATACTAATTATAACCCCCACCCCCAATTAATGTCTGATGAAATAGGGCTTGAGACAATAAGGAGGTAGTATTTGAATGGCCCAGAAAATTTTTAAAATATATCTTAGAGTAAAATAAAGATATGCTGCTGAGGAGATTACAAATAATGAAAAAAAATAATCACAGCTGGAGATATTACTGAGCTGATTCAGATCTGTTTTGTATGTATACACTGAGTTTGTTTGCTTTGACTGCTACCTCCCACTTCAACCAAGCAGAACCTTCTGCCACACAGCACCATTTTGCATGGACTGTTTTCAAGTTAAAAGCAGAGAGAGAACATTCTTCCTGGACTAATTTCCCCTCTCCTAAAAAAAAAAAAGAAAGGAAGGAAAAAAGGAAAAAAAAAGTAAAAGCAAGAGGGGGATATAATAGTCTCCAGCCCCACAGCCTCACATATTTTAGTCTGTCATGCCAGTGAGTATAAAGGCATTGTTCTAAGGGTCCCTAGCAAATATGGTGTTTTGCAGGACCTGCAAGAGGGGATGGGTCCCTTTCAGGTATCATGTGGTTGCAGGTGCAGAGAGAGCCAAAGCTGCCACTGGGGCACTTCCAGAGAGGTGTGGGGCACAAATCCTGGCAAATGCCCTGCTATACATAAAATTTCAGGTGCTAAGGAGGGTTGGATGAGGGTGTTTCAGAGTGTTCTCCTAAATTTAGCAGCCTAATGCTGCTGAGTGCAGTTTGGGATTTGGGGTTTTAAAAATTCACGTGTGCACTGTACATTTCTTTTCACTGAAATGAAATTGAGCTAAGTTTGCAAAAAAAAAAAATTAGTCTTTCCCCTTGGGACTAGTGACTGCAGAAGCTGGATACCAACCAAAGTGGGAACTAACCAAATTGGCTAATTCTCTGTGCCCACTTCTGCTCTGATTGTAGTCAACAGTAGACCAATTAGACTTGAAATGATCATTTGGGGAGAAAAAAGTCTGTGGCAGACTGTACATTCCTTCCTATAACCTCTCTGAAAAGCATAACCATCCTTCAGAAATAACTTTCACTGGCAGTTTTCTACATGAACTATATACTGCCTGTGCTAAAAATTCTTATTAACAAACAGTATATTCAGCATATGGAGATTGACTTGAAATACTTAACATGTGTTTATTGTTAGAAATGTAGTGTAAGACTGAACAAATCAGCTAATTAAAGATATTTGTGGTTTGGGGGCTTTTTTGTTTGTGCATTTTTTGCCTGCATATAATACCCAGACAGCTGACAGAGAAGGCAGCCTGGAAAAGCAGATTTTCCCCTTGAGCAGGAGTTATTCTAGCTATTCCCAAGTCTGATGTCACTTGATTTTCTTGGTCCTAAGACCATGGCACTAACCACAGCTTTCAGTATAATGGTGTTCCTTTGTGTCCCTTCAGTCCTGTTTCCAAACAGCATGATGTCCTAACTTTCCACTTTTCTTTACCATGTGTTACAAAATAAACAATACCAGTCCTTCATTTGTAGAGAGCATCATGGGAATGCTATGCAGCCCTCTGTTAAGGATAACAGTGGCAGCCATGGCTCTCCGATCAGTGGGAAGCTGGAAGGCATCTTCTTTAGCTGCAACACTGAGTTTAACACCGGGAAGCCACCCCAAGATTCACCCTATGGAAGATACAGGTATGAGATTGCAGCTGAAAAACTCTTCAACCCCAATACTAACTTGTACTTTGGAGACTTCTACTGCATGTACACAGCCTACCACTACGTCATCCTCGTGATCGCCCCCGTGGGGTCACCGGGAGATGAGTTCTGTAAGCAGCGCCTTCCTCAGCTAGACATAAAAGATAACAAATTTCTGACCTGCGATGAAGAAGACGGGGTCATGGTTTACCATCACGCCCAGGATGTTATTTTGGAAGTAATTTACACTGATCCTGTGGATCTCTCCCTCGGCACAGTCGCAGAAATTACTGGTCACCAACTAATGAGCTTGTCTACTGCAAATGCAAAGAAAGATCCCAGCTGCAAGACCTGCAATATCAGTGTTGGACGTTAAAACTTCCCTCATTCCTTAGGAGCCTTCAAACCTCTGTTGCCCATTTCCATAGTCAGACGGTTCTGTCGGAAGCATGCACATGCCGCTGTCACCAAAAGCAACCACCAGTCTTCAAAATCTCCAATAGCCTTCTTAGTATTTCTTCTCTCCCTCTTTCCCTTCTGTTCCCCCGATGCTTTAAATGATTAGAAGTCCTGGGTTTCTTTCTGGCAACCATTTATACCTAGATGCTGCAAAAATTGTTTTCTGTTTCTTGCCAAACGTAACAAAATCCTATATAAACTGCTTTAGCAAAATAAAAATAACGGCTTATAAATGGTGTTTAAATATGCATTCATTTTAACTACTGAACAAGTACTGGGATAACTGAACAGCATGAAAGGTTGTAATTGCAGCATGATTTGAATTTCAGAGCATAGAAATGTCGGCACTTCCAACGTGTTGTTTGACAGTGTTATTTATGTTATTTATATTAGCTAACTGAAAACAGAAACTGTGTCTCGACATAATAAATATAATAGAAAAATATTTTATTTGTACTGTTGTATAAAATATTATACAATCATATAGAATATATAGATTACATTTTAATATCAATTGTATACATATGTCATTAAATCATTTTCCCTTATCAAAGATGTAGTTTGTAAACTTCAAATAGCTCTGTATCTGTTCCTGTTGCTCTAGATGACTTTAATTAAAACAGATTTATGAAGACCATTTTTGATTCATAAAAGTTAAGTTATAAATTATTAAGTCAGTACACTGAAACAACAAACAGCTGCAAAATAAAAAATTCCTTTTTTAGTGTTCATATTTTTTCCTCCAAACTACTTGAAGATGTGTACATCTTCCAAATCATGCCATTACATACTGGATAAATACAAACGTGGTTGGTATTTAATAGGCTTTAGAAAATCAAAATTTTCTTACCAAGATAGAAAACAGGTTGCTTATACTATGTGGTCAATACAAAATGACAGGTAAAGCAAAACACTAAACATGATTCAACTGCTTCCAGTCCCTTTTTTCTTTCTTTAAGTAATTCTTCCCTCCTTTCTGTCTGGGCTAGGTATTTCCCAGAATCCCTGCTTTTCATTTCTATTAAAAAACCTGCTGATAATCCTTCTATTGCTAGTCCACTTTTCACACCAATGGCCTATCACAAACAGTGACAATTCTCCTTAATATTACAAAGTGTGGATCTCTGAAAGTTAAGAAAGAGGTGAAATTCCAATGGAAAAATAACTTTTTATAACCTTATTTTCAGTAAACAAGAAGTCTAGCAGTCCTCATCAGATAACTGTGACACTCACTTATATACCATGTACTTTATCTATCCAAAATATCTTAGCATAATGCAGTAATCTAGTCTTGTTTTAATATATATATATATATATGTGGCAATTTGTAACACAAGAAGTACTTCAACATTTTACAAAGTGCATGCGTCTAAACGAGCTTTGGTAGTTAGAGAAGCGAATGTTATAGCATCAGGCAAACCAAAGTGCAAAGTTTAATAGAGAAATCAAAATTAGCATGTAGTTGATCTATTTACCGACTTCTAAATTCTGTGAGCCAGGTCCTGTGAACTAGTGAAAAGGACAGCAGCCAGTACATCTGTTCTATCTCTTCCCAGGAACCTTAGCTATTTCATTTTGCCAAGCACTTTCTCTTATTTCTAAACACCAATAGTTCCATTTGGCAGTCATTTTCTCGCCTGTTTCTGCGTAAGCAGCGTCACTTTGCTCTACCCCCAGTCCTGGCACTGGTTCTTTCTATGTGCCTTTCTTTGAAGCCACCGGCATTGAATGGCAGCTCTGTCTTGAAAGCTAGAGTATGGGCTGAGTTTTTCCTTCACTCACTTGAATTCATTTCTGTTAATCTAATGGATCAGCACCTTGAGAGCCACTATTACTAATTAATTATAGTGCATTTTATTTCTGGAAACCAACGTGTGGCACATTATCGTGTACTAGGATGTGCTAAAAACCTGCAGAGCATTTCCTCACACTTTTAGATCAGGTCAAACTGAGAATCTATATTACTTCAGTGTCCTTTTAATTTCTTAACATTCTCACAGTGCACTTCAAGGTTTTTTCAAAAGGAAAAATATATACTATAGTCCACTCACCCATGCTTAATATTCTTGCATATTGCTGTCCTCTCTCATCCCAGCTATTATAATTGGTAAAGTGCATCAAAAATCTCAGTGTGTCAAATAATTGTGCAGCAGACCAAGACCTTTAAAATTACTTTCTCTTTTTCATTACTTGTTTGTTTGCTTGGATTTTTTTTTTCTTTTTTTCTTTTTTTCTTTTCTTTTTAGAGAACAATATCACAGCATTGCATTCACTTCAAATTGTTTTGGAAATATCATGCTTACTGATGAGAACCTCCAGGAGCCTGATTTTGGCTTTTGTGTGCTTGTATTCAGAGTATTCCTCAGCCATTGGCACCCGGTCTTCCTTCTGAGGGCTCCTATGAAAAGGAAATAAAAGCACCATCATTTTGTGAGTAAGAAGAGAAAGTCTTACAAATCAATTCTGCAACAACTGATGAGGATTGGGGTTTTTTTACTAACTGTAAATGACTAAAGATAATTTGACAGGACCAAAAAAACTCTACTATACAGAAATAAAATAAATTTAAAATACTGAATTTTCATATACCAGAACAACTTTCCTGACAGCTGTGGAAGCATAATCACTTAATCCTCAAATATGCAGATAAATCACAACAGTGCTTTGAAACACTATTACCACTGTTACCAGTGCCCAAATCCTCCACGGTTTTCAACAGAAAGGTTTGCTAAATGAAGGGAGGATGAAAAACAAATTATGAAAAATAGCCAGTATTTAATTATGGGTAAAAGCAACAGTTGCTTCTAGTTTTAAAGTCTGGCTGTTTCAAAATGGCCCAACTACCAAGTGTATTCCCTGTAGCTAACATCCTCAGGAAGAGTCTTTTAGCAGCCTCCTTTCAGCTCAGGGAAGATCCTGTGCTGAGGTGGGGTTTATACCCACTGCAGGCATGTCCTGGGACATCCCCAGCTCCAGGCTGTCCTCAGGAATGACCACATTTGGAAAGAACTAAGCAGGAAGATAGACGGACATCTCCAGAGCCCAGCCAGCTCCATGGCATTTTGCAGTCCTTAGGTGCTCAGCCCAGAGTGCCCAGCCTCGCAGACACAAACACCCCTGCCCAGGAGCCAACGGGGATAAGAGAGGCTCTGCTGAGCTGCTGGGTTACCTTCCTGTCTGTTTGTAGAACTGCTCCTCAAACTCTCGAAGAGCCTTGCGGAGTCTTTTCTTATCAGCTCTTGTTTCTCTGAGATGTTCAAGCAGAACGGGCCTGTGAAACAGAGACAAGAACATGAAACCCCCTTGTGCTTGGAAGGGTTGTAAAAACCCTGGATTTGGGTAGCAAAGAGCTTCTGCTCTGGGGCCATGGCAGGCACTGACCAGAGCCTTGAGACATTCCACCATACACCACACACAGTTGTGCTCAACCACTTTTACTGCCATTCTCATCCTTCTAATAAAGTGAAGGCAGAGACTGATCAACAGGGGAGGAGAAGCAGTCAGGACTGAGTCTTGCTAGTGGCCTTAATGCCCTGTGGAATTCATGGAGTTGACAGGGCTCAGCATCTTAGAGCTTTGCATCTCTGTAACTGAATTAATGTCAACATCCAAGCCCTGCTCCTGTGTAGCAAAGATCCCAATCATTACTGTGATGCAGTGGAAAGGCTAGTGGTACCCAGAAGCATCATTTTTGGAGGCCACGTTTTAGCTAATGTTCAGAGAAGAGAGAAAGGATTCTGTCATGATATTTGCTCCTGGTAATTGTTTTTTTTGCATAATAACAAAATGCACAGAAATATCTTCCCAGAATTTATTAGCAAACTATTGCACACATAGTTGAGTTACATAGAAATCCAAGTAATTTTTATTTACTCTCAGTTTTGTTAGAGTCTAGTTAGCTTCATTTATGCATCTAAAACCTCCCAATGAAAACACAAATGAAAGATACCATCCCGTCAGCTATGAGAACACACATGTCCTTGGAAGGCACAGTCTTCAACAGGTTACCTTCCTCTTCCTTGTCTCTACCTTCTCTTGGCACAAAGTTGTTTAAACAAACAGTTCAAACCACAGGTATGCTGCCCAAACATCGAATCTCCTGTGCCTCACCTCTCCCATTACAAAAACACCAAAATCACTTCTTTGGTATAGAACATTCCTATGCAACAGGTATGGCTCACGCTTCATTTACAAGGTCTACATGAAATGTTTTAAAACATTCAGGGGAACAAAAGAGAGAACTTACATTGTTGCCTCATGTAAATTGGACATAGACAAGGCTGTTTGCCTGTAAACTTTCTTTTCATCCAGAGGTGAAATATGTGCAGGCTCACTCTCCTCCTGAGAGAAACACAGGTGCTCTTCGACAGGGAAGCAAGACATTGGACCAGATGATAACTCATGGCTGCTTTGAGAATGGTCTTCATCTGAGTCTTCCTCCTCCTGCTTGGAAAACGTAAAACAATATTAAATTAATTGTATAAATTACAATACTTATAGCTAATAGGATGACAACATAAAGAATTAGGATCTGATTTCCTGGATGTATCCATTGGAACAGATGACACTTATTGAAAGGTTTACCAGTCTACCTGAGATTGTTCATGGAAGCACTCATGGGGTCACTGGGTCACATTGCCCACCAGGAGTAAAAAGGACAGAAGCTCCTAAATATCTCCAGCCAGTTAATTATTTGTCTGCTCAAAAGCCCTTATATGTAGCAAAGATTTAACTAACGTTCTTTATTTATATAAGGAGTGATCTCTGGCCGGAACTTGTACTCCTCTTAAATACAATCTACTGTGTGCATTAAATCCAGATGTTTTGACTGTGAAAAGAGTTGGAGGGAGAGATTCCAGTTTTATTGCTAATGTTAACTACTAAAATAGACTGATACTGGTGTCTTCTTCACATTCCTCCATCCTCAGAAGAAATGTCGAGCTATTGAACGAAGGCTCAAACATAAAAACTCCGTAGGGCAGAGCTCCTAACAAGTAACACTAGGGGGAATTTCAGTTAAATTTTTCAGTAAAATAACCGATGTGCAGGTGTGCAAAGCTTTGCATTGGGATTTTTCAAAGAAATGTAAAGTTACACTGTCACCTAACAAGACAATTTTTAAAATCAACTTAGCCCCAATTATTATTAGATTAGTATTTTTGACAGACATGCTAGTTAACTTCCAAGTAGCCAGATTCCACTGTCTTCACTCACCATGAGACCAGTACTGTTCCATTACAATGATATGTTATTAAAGTACCACAAATTGTATTTATGTGCTATATGATTGATAAAATATAGAAGTTAGTTTTAGTGACAGCAGAGTCCTTCATGGAAAGAGAGAGGTTTCCTTCTGTGTTGCAGATGTTTGCCATGATGGAAAACTAATGCCAGCCTTTGATGTCTTACCCAGCCCACTGAAATCCTTGCCTCAGAAACTGCTGCTGTACATGGGAACCTCTGGAATGCATAGAAGTTGAATTTTACAGAGCATTTGCTCTATTTGGAGTATCAACACACTGTATTAGCCAATGAGCAGATTTTTCAGATATCATTAGTTCTATTGCTGCCAAATGGACATACAGGTACAAATCAAACACAGCATTTTGTATGTTTTCTCGACAACAGATGAATTCTTTCCAACTTACAATTGTTGTGATCAAAGATGGAACAGCAAGAAGTTTCTTGATAATTCTGTATCTGTCGTAAAGAGGTTTCATGAGACTCTTTTCTTGCTTAGTTACCTAAAGAGAAATCATAACAAAATATAGTCCTCAAAAATTAAAAAACAAAAAGTAAATTAAAAATATTCTCATTTGGTCCTGTAAAGCTGAGAAAGGTATTAGAAGAGTATGAGCAGATGTGTATTTTGCTTCCATAGATATTCATTCCGTGGGAACTGTAATTTAATCCATACCATTTCTAAAAAAGGAAAATGACTATCTGTATTCTCTAATGGAGAATACCCAATGTGGTTTCCTCACTTTCTTTAGCCACACTGCCCAGGCAGAGGGTAAATTAATCTCTCTCAGAGGCTGCTGCTAGAGCAGTAGGAGTTCAGATGTGCTGCTGCTGTGCCTTGCATTGCCAGCTCACCTCCTTAGCTGTGATAACAGCAGCAGGAATGCCACAGCCTGCCTGGGACAATACCCTCATCTGCCCAGTGGGATGGAGAGCGCCAGGAACACAGCTCTGCAGCCTCCACAAGGAGCTGGCTCCATGCAGGGTTGCTGGACCTGCATGCCTTCCTTGCTGGAGCTGTCTGGGACAATCAGGATTTTAATCAGCTCTTCATTTACATTGGTCTTAGTCTTTAGGAGCACTTGGAGCATTAGTTTGGAAGAGAATGTGATTTTAAATCAGGCGTTAAGAGCCTGATCCAGCCACAAATGTTCACAAATACAAAAATATACCTTAGGGAAACTAGCTGTGCAGTGGACTGACTTAGTGTATTAGGGAAGAAAAAGCAAATTCCTCAAGGAAGAACAACAAAAACAAGACAAAACCCTCCAACTAACCAAATACACCATGCCAACACACCACATCCACCCAAAATAACATTTTCCTCAGTGACTAAGTGTCCAAACAGGTTCATTTGCACACTAGTCCAGCATCAGTCTCTGCTCATCAGCTCCCACACCAGTGCCAGTCACTGGGTGCAGTTTCACTGAGCAGTGTGTGCCTTGTGTTCACGTGGCAGGTCTGAAGAGACACAGAGTGGCAGATGGCACAGACAGTAGTCCAGAGCTGCTCAGACAGACCACTGCCTGCTCAGCACGAGCAAGGGTGACAGTAGGCAAACACAGGGGGTGATACTGCACATGTCTGGCTGATGGAGTGCTTAGGGACCATTTCCTGAGACACACTTCACTGCAGAGTATCAGGGCTTGCCTGTCCCAGCCAGGCCAATTCTCTTCTCCAGGCATCATGTTCCATTTAACTACAACACATAAGAGCTCCAGGGAATGCCAAATAAACCAGAATAAATCATTTTTTTGCTTTAACCCTGGTCAGTGGCCTCTCTCCCTGACCTTGTTCACATAAGTCTGGATAAAGATGGTGCTAAGCCATACCAGACATCAGCAGGGCAAACATCAGCCCCAGCACACTCCACTGTGCTTCAAGGCTGCTGTTACAGATCTGCTTCAGCCTTGGGAAGAAACATCCTCTCTGAGCCCTATGCTACAAAGATGCCCTGTTATTCTCTTTTTTTTATCTCTGAACCAGGTCTCTTCTACCTCCACATAGCACTAATAATTTATTTCTTTATCTCCTTCTTAGAAAATATTATTTCTTCATACCCTTCTTGTATACACACTCTATCCCTCAGCTCTCATTCCAAGCCCAAAGAAGATGAACGAAAATGAGGTCAGAATCAGATCATCATTTTAACAGCTGGCATATTTTTGGACAAGTACTGGTGCCAGTTCCCTTTTCCTTTACCACAACTACTAGCCAGAAACAGAGACATTCACAAGAATACAGACATAGATATCAAACAGAAATTTCTCGATTGTGAAGACAAATTTTCAAATCCTCATCTCACCAATTGTGGCATTTTTTTGTTTGCACCTACATTCAGCAATGAAGTCCCTTGAAAGGATTTTAATTAGTAGTTTGTCCTGCTGTGTAGTAAAGGAAAACACATCTGACAGGTCATGTAATTTTGTAGTTCATGTCTCAGATGGTGTCCTATATAAAACCTTTCTCAGCTGATAAGCATTCTAATCATACATGATAGCAGGGCCAAATCTGCTGTGAATATGTAATCTACCAACTTAATAATCAAATCCTGCATTTTCCAATCATGAAGAGAGACACTGAGCCACTTTTTATTTTACTTTAATTTCTATCATATAAACCAAATTCATCAGTATCAGGCAATGATATTTATACCTGAAAATTAGTTTGAAATAACTAAAATTATGTTAATTGCGTAATATTTGTCTAAATATATTTAATATACCACTCCAAAAATATTGGTTAGAGAAGTTAGATAATATTAATTGACCTATCTTTCCATGGCATACTTACAGGTTGTCCATGAATACTCTCAAAATATAGTAGACATTTCTGAAGATTGATTTTTTCCAAAGCCATTTGCTTTTTTGTCATATCCTATTTAAAAAAGTTATTTATAAGATAGTGAGTCAGGATTTCATGACAAGGGTACAGGTACATATCTGTTTAATAATCTCTTCTTCCCAGATAAACATTAATAATGAATTCTATTTCTGTCTGCACTGAGGTCAATGGGGACTTGGCATTAACTTAGCAAGAAAAGAGTCCAAAATTACATGACTGATATATTAAGTATGTTTAGTTGCAATAAATAAGAACCACCATTCTAGACAAAATACTCAGAAACTTGGAAAAAAATGCAGAGAGGTCATTCCTCAACTTTTTAATTACTCATCAAGAAAGAGAAACAGATTTCTATTGGCTGGTAGGGGATATAGAACAGAAAGCTTCAGCAATGCAAACCCAACCAATTGATGGTAAACTGCTTTTTTCTGCTCAAAAATTGAACTATGAATCACTAGAAGAATGTTGATTTCTCAGTGTCGGTGAATAATCAGTATTTGTCCAGGTGTCTGCTGGGGGAGCACACAATGGAACAGGTATTTGTCTCCTCCCTTTCTCCCTCTTTCCAACAAGATCTGCTCCTGACACGGCATAATTTCACCTGGGCTGGAGCCCCGAGGAGCACATGAAGTGAATGTCCTTTCCCACAGTCTCTGCCAGATCACAACAGAGCTGCTTGAATTAGGGCCAAGTGTTCAGAGGTGTGTGGGAGATGAAGTAGTGTGAAGAACCATGGAGTTGGGGCACACAAACATACACAGGGGCCTTTCTGCAGAAAGCTGATGACTAGGGGGGTTTTACTGACAACTTGGAGAAATACTTTAATTAATTAGATCCTACTTTAAAAAATGTATTGACCCTGAGGAAGTGCCACTCCTAATATCAGAGCACCTCGCTATTAACTTCAACAGGAGTAAAACCTTTTTTGTTTGATGCTCAAATGCAAAAACAGCTCAGAGCCACTAATCAGAACTGCTAATCACATTTTGCCTAAAAGGTCTGCATGAGTTAATCACTCTAAAATCGTCTGTCATTCATGTTAAGAGATGAGCTGCTAACTAGAATGCGGGAGTAATATAAATCAGCTAATTTGTTTATTTATTGCTAGTTCTGCAATTAATACAAGGTTAAGTCTTTCAAAAACTATTAAGCCTCGAGCAGCTGAATGGTTAGGAAGAAACGGGGTGATCATTAATATTGATTTTACACAAGAGAAATTATCTCAAGAGGGCTTAGCATTTGAGCCTATTTCATTAGCTCATTTTATTAGCAATTTCAAGACAGGTTAGTATTCAGCTAAGTTTGAAATAGCTGATAATTTCAAAATCAGAGGAGGCAGCTGGAGTCACAAACTACAGAATTGTCTGAGACATCTTAACGCTGTAGGCTACATACAGCAGCAGGAAATTCAATGCTAATTAAATAGAAACACTGCTTCATAGCCAAGGAGAAGATGAACTGAAGTGGGTCAATGATGAGAAGACAGATACATAAAGGGAACCAGTCTGAAAAAAGCCATGGGGGACAGGCTGCAAATATTCAAACAGAAGGCAAAAGTTGTTTGTGACATATAAAGAAAAGGCAGGGTTCACCTAAAGATAAGGTAGTAGTTTGGTTTTCATAACTTGAAACAGAGGCACACAAAATGCTGTATACAGTTATGTCCCCTGCATGCTTATGCCTTTCAAGCTCGCTGTTGTTTTTCCAGGCAGCAAGTGCAAACTCTGGGGACAGAAGCACAGACAGCCCAGTGAGGGCTGGGCCTGCCTAGACCCTGTCAAAAGCAGTGCTTTGTTTCCATGCAGGCACAGAGTCAGGTTCCCAGGGCCTTGGTCTGCCACTTGGGGTGGCGTGGTGGCTCATTCCAAAGCAGCATTTAACACAAAATTAGAAAGAAAAGGTTTAAAGAAAGGCAGCAAGTGCCATGACACCTCCATAGAGCGGCGCCAGCTCCCGTCAGCCAAGGCCAGGCCAGCTCCAGCCTTACCAGCTCCAGCCTTACCCTCTTGGAAAGGCTGCTGAGGCACAGCTGAGCACACAGAGCTGCTGCTCCTCCAGGGGACTGCGGCAGCAATCTATCCCCAGCCACTGAACATTCCCATTGCATTCAAAGCTGGGACTTGGGTTTTGGACTTGTGTATTGGGGGATTTGGTGGGGCTTTTTGAGGAATATGATTCAAAGTGTGTTTATTTGCCTTTGGTCTCCTGAGCTCCTACATTCATGCTCTTTATCTTTTTTTTTTTTCCTGAAGCCTTGTACCTACACCCAAGGTGAACTATTTCATAAATCACGTTCTCCCTGCACAAGGAGCTAGTGACACAAACAGTAACAGTGGCCACCCCTTTGTGGGTTACTGAGCCATTCACAGATCAACCCCAATTTTCTCTACGCCTTCTCATTCAATAGCTTTACTCACAGGCTTTTTTTTTTTCCTTTTTTTTTTTTGCAGGAGGGGTGTTTTGTTCTGGAAACAACATTCTGCTATTTCATATTCACATATTGTGGTTTGTGCTCTTTAGACACACTGGGATTTTACTCTCCACCTTTCTAAGGACACACATTCTCTCATTTGTATTTCCAGCAGGGCTTTAGAGGCTTTCCACAGTGGAACTTCAAGGGAGAATTTGGCAGGCTTTTATGGAAACACTGTCTTTACCCAAAATAACTAAATATCAAAAGAAAAAGAAACATTTAGCTGCTATGTAGTTTACTGTTAATCTAGCTCAGATTCTAGTGCAGGATCTAAATGTTATATAGAAAACAAAACGTTGCACATAAAAATATATCTACAGTAACACCAAAGTTGTTTGTAGCTGAAATGAAGCCTTTGATCTCTGCTGCAACCACAGACATCCTTGATTCATTTCACATCCTCAGTGCTACAAAACTCATTCTTCCCCAAAAGTCCAGGATGACTCGTAATCAAAATCCAATCTTTTTTTAATGTTATCCTCAGTGAGCTACTAAAATATATCTTTTTAAATAGATCAATTTAATTTCATGTTATTCCTGTTCAAGCCTCTGTTCCCCAGCAGTTTTGGGTAACTATTACCAAGCGACTTTGCTAACAGATAGTTTTCACAAGTTCTCTCCACAAGAAATCAAGAAGAAAATTAAAAGATTTTTTTAAAGAATATTTGAAAATACTGACTTCTGCAAACATTTAATTTACATTACTTCATTGTCTGCAAGAGTATTTCAAGCCAGTGCTGCCATTTCACGGATTTAGGAGGTTCTCTTGGAAAATCAGGAGAAGTCCAAAAAATTTGAAAAATTAGTGGGAGAGATACCCACACCCAGCTTTTATAAGAGAGTTTTTGGGACAGGATTTACTCGCTGACATCTGTTTTAGTGTCATCTGATCTCACTACATTAATAAAAAACAATTTAATGACTGACAATATTATCCTACAGTCAGTCTTGCACTCTTGGGATTTTAGAACTATAGACAGAACAGTATGATTTTGTTGTCCTTTTTTGTTTTGTGGTTATGAAACACTTTTTCCATTTCATTTTTCTCTATAAAAAAGTAGCATATAAAAAGAAACAATTAAAAAATCGGTCATGCATGCAGAACTTGAGATCTGAGAAGCATGGCATTGTTATGCACAATCCTGTTTTTTATATAGCAACTAGTTATTTAAAAATCAAGAATAGAAACAAAACAAAGCAAAAATTAAAAATTGTCTCTGCTGGGTACTCTCTGCTACTGAAATCCACCCTGAATAATTTCTCAGTTCTCACATAGTTTAGCATTTAGTTCTTCACCCACTCACCCCTTGTCATTTTTTATTCAACAGCCAAAATCTAAATGTTACTATCAACATTTAGATTTTAGGTACCTTTGAGGGCAGAATTTATTGTCTTCCTTGGCTGTAATAGCACCAGGACAACGATATCCTCTGACAGCAAAAACAGCCCCCCAGAAAAGTGGTTTTTTTGGGAGGTGTGTATTGTTTTAGAGATCTCTATAGTGTGCCAGGAATGTGAAGGCACAGCAAAATTTTTAAATATTTACTAGTTTTAAAACAAAAACTAATTGCCCACCCAAGCAATCACGTTTCATGGAATATTGCTCCTACACTTAGAAGAGTAATTGAGAACATGGAAGAGTGGAGGCAGGATCAGCACAAACACGCAAGGTCAGAAGGGCAGAGCAGTCTGGGTGGTTGTGCTGTCCCTGTCACCTCCGGGCATACCACTGACTGTGCAGAGGCTTTTAGCATCTCTCAGCTGAGAGGGACCTTTGTCACCAAAACAACTGCAGGAACACTTTTTGTCACACAGTTTGTGTGGACTCAAGGTGCTCGTGCTGCCACCATCTTCAGTACACCAGGATGTGCACTTCTGGGCACACAGCCTCAAGTCAGCAGGTGCCAGCAGTGCCTAGCAAACAGTTTCACATGTGCATCGCTGGGCAAAATCTGGCTAGCACTTCTTGAACAAGCCTTCTGCACCTCTGCACCTGAGCAGCACTTCTCAGAAGAATCACTCCAGGAAGCTGCCCTGGAGCTCCAGCACTGCAGTGCCAGCAGACAGAGGATGCTCACAGCCCTGCACACCCTGAGCCAGCCACACACCAATATCTGCCCCAGGGGAGAGAGTTCTGAGGGAACAGCCATGCTATTGGTAAATACCTTAATAGTCTCAGGAAGGTTGAAGTGTTGTCTTTTCTCCTTTAGTCGTCTCAACACACTGTCCATGGTTTCTTCCACTGAGGGAGCTGGTTCCATGCTTGTGGCCTCCTGTGGGGCAGCCTCTTTGGAGCTCCCACTGCTTTCACAATGCTCATTTCTCTGGGGCACTCTGGAGGTACTGTTTTGCTCTTCTGACATTCTGAGTTTCAGCTCTGAAAGGCAAATTGCATGGCAAGCAAATAGATTAGAAATATTTGCAAAGCAGTTTCTTCAGACACTAGTAGGAAAAAACAAACCAAAACTTTCCTACTTTTTGCATAAAATTATTATCACACCACAGACACACAGGAAACTAATTCTGCTTCACTTTAACTTGTAACATCTTTTGCTCCCTAGAGCAATTTAAACTGTCCCTGTCCCTTCCAGAGGCCACGCTGCCATCCCAGCCAGGCTGCTCCATGGCCCTCACAGAGAAGCAGCCACTTTCTTAAATGACTTTCCTTGGTAGAAGAGCACCTGAGCACCCCAGCAGAAGACAGAAGCTTCCTAGTCAGCAGCCTGCCTGGATGTGATAAAATGTGTGACTGTATTAACTTGACACCAAGCCAAAGCCCTGGAGCTCCAGGGACCTGCACAGAGCAACAAGGAAATTGAATTAAAATCTGAATTAGCTCCCATAAAACCAGACTTTGTTCCAAGCATACGCCTGTCTGGTGAGGGACCTTGGGCAAGGCAGAAGATTGATGTCTCCAACTGTGTTAAATTTGTTGAAATCCAAGCACAAACAGTAACATAATTTTTTAGCTGTGACAGTCTGAGGATATAGGCCAGCTTTGTAGGGAAAACCAGTACTTTTTAGTAAACCCATAGAGTTGGAAAGGATAAACAAGCCTTACAAACTCGAAGAAGGACCTACAAGCACTGGAGCATTTTCCATTTCAGTTGCACTTCTCATGTAAATCTCATTAATCTGGCTTCATTTAAAGCAGTGTCATTATTCAGGATAATAAAAATCAAGGGTTGTCACAGGATTAAGGCATTTGGGGTGGGAAGGAGAGGCTGATGTCTGAAAGCTAGACCCTCTGGATAGGAGAAGAAAGGGTTGAGTCAGAGACATAATTTTCAGAAAGGTAACCATGTAGAATTGGCCATTCCTTCTCATTTGCCCTTCCTAGATTTGCGACATGGAGTTCAAGGGGAAATAATAATAGTTTTAATAATCATCATCATCTAGTAATCATAGAGGATAGTACTCAAGGGAGAACTTTCCAGAAGAAATTCACTGAAAGATGAGTTTTATTTCTTTATTTACCACAATCACATCCTCTATATCTACATTATTAACTATATCTAGAACAGAGAGGAAAGACAATACTACAATTTATTTAGTAATGAGGATCCATTTATAACAGGGGAAAAAAATGGATTTAGATAAATTATAAATAGCCTTCAAAAAAAAAAATCAATCAGTCTTGGCTACAGACTCCCCAAGGGAAAGCATGTGATGCACCCACAGACATTAATGGAGTGGTATGCAGACAGTCAAGGGCAAAACCTGACCCTCAAGGCCAAATTTAATATCAATAAAAGATCTATTTTTATGACCAAAATAAATAAAATCCTTAGAGATGTGTATACTCAGTCCTAAAGAAACATTTGCACTACATTTGTGCTATTACAGGGAAACTTTTAACTTCTGTGTTTCAGACAGTCATAAAAATATTCAGAATAGCACTGCCTTTTGCATGAATGTTTATAGTGATGAGGGAGACATGTTGGCTTTTTCCCCCTTCTGCCTTGGTACAAAGGTTGAACTGCCTCACTTTAATCCCTGCTTTCAGGAATCAAGGCAAGCCGTATCACACAATATCTTTGTTGCCATTGGGAGACTTATTGCCATACACTGTGAAAAATAAGCAGAGCAGTGAGGTTAGAAAGCTGAGTTTAAAATGTTCCAGGTACACTCCCACTCCCAAAAGCTTCAGCAACAAAGGCACACAGCAATCTATTACATACCTTTGAGCTGCTTCCGACCTTTGGCCAAAGCATTCATCCACTTCAGAACTTCAGGATTGGAAGTCTTGTCACCATGAGAAGGCTGAACACAAAGAAAAATGTAAAAAATGTAAAGAAACAGAAGGAATTGACAGTTAAAGGATCAAAAAGATAAAACCCTCCCCACCCTCACATTTTGTGCTCTACAAAATGTCCTATAATCTGACTGCACTCTATCAGCGTCATGCAGAGCATCTGGCTTGATCATGGCATTAATTTGTCATATCTTATCTCTCCCCATTGTGACACAGTGCTACAGGGATCTAAGTGTTGTGTCTCTGATCCCCAAAAAAACACAGCAAGGAACGTTTCAGTATCTGACTAATTGGATACATAATCTCAGTGACTTCAAAAGCATTGATCAAATTCCTAATTTTAGTCTAGTTCCTAAGTGATTTCCAGGATGGTAACTGAGGCTCTTTGTCCCTTGCAGGAATAAGCCCTTGTTTTAAGACAGCGATTCTCTTGGGAAAGAGCATTTTAAAAATTTCAGCTGACCTGCTTAATTAATCAAATGAAAAATCCTATGCAAGAGTGATTTCAAAAGAAACAAACAACAAAGGCTTTGTATATCAGGGGGTTCTTTGCATTTAGAAATTGCCTCCAAATTAAAATCAATTTACACCGAATCTTCAAAGCACAGCTATTTAAAATGCCAAAGCAGTTTTGCAAAATTAAGCTTCTGAAATTTCTTTTGTGGCCATAGTGTGAGGGTTGTTTATGTGTGAAATTTTGCTTGTAGGAGCATATAATGACCATAGGGCCATAAAGTTCACAAGTTTAAGTTTTCAGCCGTTAGGGATTACAATATATAATTTGCTTAATATATAATTATATATAATAAATATATATAAATAAATAAATATAAATACATATAAGAAATATATAATAACATATAATTTCCTTAATTTTAATATAGTCAGAAAATGTCACAAACTTCCCTGCTTCATGTTGTACACGTCCTTAGCATCAGGCATGTTTTATATGCTTATAATGCACAATTTCCAACACAGCTCTCACCACTGACCTCAAGCAACCCCCACAAGTTTTATGTCTCTGATTTTTGCCATCAACTTCTACTGAGCCCCAGGCATTGGAAGTTCATAGGAATCTGCCTGAATGAAGGAATCTGCAAAGCAGAACAAGTTTCCAAGCAAATGACTCCTACACAGCAAATAAGAGACTTCATCTTTTGCACCATTTTGTTTCACAAGCCTTTCAGCTGTGTTTCACTGAGTCACACTTCTCAAAGATGGAAATTTTGCAACAAAGGTAATCCAAAAAATGTAAATTAGACTCTCAGAACTACTGCATACACTGAAAGATGCTGAAAATATATTCCCTCATTGAAGGTTTTCCTATTTCATTTTACCAGAAGTACCCTTTCTCACGTTGTTTTGAGTAAGTTTAAATACACTGGGATCCTTGCCTCCGTCTTGGAATATCTCCCTTTTCAATTATTACCTTACCAGGTATTTTTTTTCTTGCTCAAACTTTTCTTCATACTTTCTAATTTTTCTCTTGAGGCTCTGAAGATGCTTGGTAAGTTGTGTTACTGTTTGTGGTTCTTTGCAGTCTTCACAGCTACATCTAGAAGAACTTCTTGGCCTGCAAAAGCCAAGAGCAGAGTTACAGGATCTAAGAGCTGGCTATAATGGACCATGCCTTCTTTTCAAGCACACTTAACACGTTGTTAGCACTTCAGAATTCATGGCTATTCTAATCTTTCACAGGACAGAGACAGCTTAGTTTTACAAAGTAAGTATAAAATAATTGCTTTTGCTTGAAGGTACCCCTAGGGTATTCTAATGGGTTCACCATCTGTCTTTCATTCTCTGGTTTTTTAATTAATTGTGGGATTTCTGAATATATTTCAAAAAATTAATCTAGTAGGCAAAAGTCTGATCCAGTATTTACATTTAACACCCACACCTTTATTCACAAATCTTCCAAGTATAGCAGGAGACTGTGGTGACATGATTTGTAAAAGTAAGCTCAGGGAGGTTTTTTCATTACTGGGACTAAATATTATCATTTTGAAGACACTTAAGTTTCTGATTATTTACAGTTGCAAGTCAATAGAGCTGATTATTATCCATATGCAGCTGAAGTTAAAGCTGCATATGGAGCCAAGCTCTGTATATAAGCTTTTAAGAAAGTTTGATTTCTCTCTGAAACTCACAGCTTGGTTTCTGGAAATCACATACATGGACTATTCATATACTTTATGACACTGTCACCTCTCATCAGTGACTCAAGCTATAGTTCAATTACAGCTGAATTTTTTAGTATTACACCTTGATAGACTATCTTATGTTCACTCGTCATACTAATTAACACTTAAAACTGTCCTTGCTAACTATAATTAACAAAGACTTCGAACAATATTGTACAGTGTTAGGACTGAGGAAACACTAGTTCCTATTTCTGGTGTTGTAAGTTATCCGTGTCAAAATACACCATGATACAAAAAATTCCTTTTTATGACATGACAACGACTAAAAAAGCCCCATGAAGAGTCAAAGGTTGTGGATTGCAGAAAAAGATTCAAAAATACATAAGAATTAAAATAGCTTATCTTACATCATGAAAGGTTGAGCACTTGGTGGAGAAGGGGCAGACTCAGTGTCTAGATTAAATCTCTGGCTTTGGCTAAAGATAGAGCAGCGTGGTGACAAGAGAGGATTGTCTCCATCTGTGATGTGATACAGCAGTCGACTGGTCCCTAGGGAGTGATGTTCCTGTGGGCTGCTCTCCATGTCATTCTGCCAGTCCCTGTGGGCTGGCACAGGCTCTAGAAAGAAAGTATAAATCAGTGTGGACTGAGGGTCACTCACAGGGTGTTGAGCTACCTAGGTGATTACAGAAGTACTCCAAGCAAAAGTATTCAAAGTGAACAGCAAACAGATCAGCAAAGTGTGGCATGCAGGGTGGACATAGCACTGAGGATGAGAAAACAGAAGTACTGTCACTGGCTTAACATAAATCCTTTTTGAGTTCCACAGGAGGAGGTGGATGGGTGTATTTATAAACTATGAAGTAAAGATGGAGAGTTTCCCAGAATAGAAGCATTACTTATATTTTCATAGATCTGTTTGCTTTTGAAAGCCACATTCCTCAAGAAGATGAGTGTACACAATAAGTTTGATTTTGCGATTTATCATTTGTGAAGAGAAAGGAAGGTCAAAAATATAACGTGTCCTGGTGCTAAGAACCTCCAGGGCTGCTTGCAGTATCCTGCAGCATTTTGTTCAGGTTTGCAGTAACATACCCTTGGCTGAAAGAACACGAGAGGTGAAAATTACAACCACCCCCAAGAACATTCAGTTAATTTGCTCGAGGTCATGGGCAGTGGCTGCTCCTTGGAGGAGTCATTCTTGTGGTACTGTGTTAACAATGTCTTGGACTGTAAATGCAAACCTCACCTCAGGTGCCTCAAAAGGCAAAATTTGTTTTATAGAGATGGTCAAGCTAGAAAAAGCAGGAATTGATGAACTTCATCACACTGGTTCTGTTTATGGGTAACATGAAAAATAATGGCACATTATAGTGCCTACCTTAAGGAATATCACGAGTTCATCTTCACTGTGCTGTACCTGAGTACACCGAAGGGAATAATCATTGGATCTTCTTCCTCACCTGAGCTCAGCTGTTGAAATGGGTGAGGATGATCTAACCCAATCAATATATTTGCTATTGGATGATTGATTGGGATTTAAAACAGGTTATGCTTCCTAGCGAGAAACTCCACAATCTCATGAAAGATCTTGCCCAAAAGTTCTCTCTTTTGCTTCACTGAAGCAAAGTTTGTACTCTAACTCAAGTTCCCCTACAGCAATTTCCACAGTGTTTTACACCAGCTACATTATTTTAGTTTTGTTCTAAACCCATTCATATATACAGCCTTTGAATTTATATCTATTATTTCGCATTTCCAGGCAGCATGTGTGTCAATTCTAACCAGTATTATTATATTAGCCATATGTCATGCATTCTAATACATTTCACAGAACCTTTTTATTCAATGCAAGTGTAAAACTGCACAGAAAAACAACTGTACATTGATTTACTCACAGAGGAACTGGCAGGTTTAGGTAAGTTCTTTCACCTTTGCTTTCTTTCGATTTTCTCCTTTGCACATGGGACATGATATTCAGCTCCACGAGTATTTCTTTCAGAATTTTAATGGAACCTTTGTAGTATATTTTATTTGCCCTGTTCCAAACAGATACCAAAGCTGCAAATCCTTATTGCTGCACTGTGACAGTGGGGAAAAACCAGCTCTGAATGGCACCCTTCACCAAAAAAAATCCTATTAATTTAAAAAATAGTAGGTACAATGGCTTAAATATGATTTTATTGGGCACTATGCAACTACAAAACTCCTATTGTATATTGAATAATCACATTTTAGTCTGTCAGGCAAAAGTTACAGCTGACTTTTGTATTTATAAGCTCCTCTACTCTTAACAGCGTCATCAGTTATAATTATGTTAAGCATTTTCCCAACGAGACAATGTAGCTGATTATTAATTCTAACCTTGCATCCTTCCTCTGAGTACTTCATACTCTGTAGGTCAAATGCAGCGCTCCAAGATACCAGAGCAACACCCGAATCTCCTAAATCATGTGTGAAATTCAAATCCTCCCACAGAGAGACCCCAGGAAGGCGCCTGGGAGAAGCAGGCGTAGAGCACTGTAGCAGTCCTGGGAAATTATGGACACTGACAACAGACAGTGACAATGGCTGGAATAAATGCTGTTCTGCAAACAAAAGTGTTCTTTCTTTTTGGAAAGTACTCTTCCCTTACCCTGTAAGATTTTTTTTTAAAATAGAACTTTTAGTTGGGTTTTGATCTGTTGTTGGGGTTTTTTTTCATTCTGAAGAACGGTACTGTCAAAGAGAAGAACCTGACTGCCCCTTCCTTTAATTTCACCATCTTTGAACTTAAAGAAACACATAATCACTGTGAAATAGGTTGACTAAGAACAGTTGCACAGTTTTTCACGTTCTGTTATTACAAGTAGTAAATTCTTTTATAGTCATATTAAGTAGCAGTGCCCTCATGATGAAAGGAAAATGATGTGATAAAAAGATCAGCCAGTCTGTGTGTGATAGGTGCAAAGAGATAACTTTCCAACATTGGAACTGATTTACTGTGGACCAAAAAATGCCCTTCTTGGGGGAGACAGCCTGTACCACTGATGAACCATAGGGTCACAGACATTTGCTCCTTCTCACATCTACAACCAGACCATTTTATAGGCCCAGCCCAGCCTCAGAAATGGAAGAAATGCACACATTCAAGATTAAGCACTCCTGGAAGATAAACCCAAAGGACAAGTAGTGGCTGGTGGAGCTCCAGTGTGAAACCAAAAACACAGAGTTCAAGGAGAGAGTGCTAAGGTGGATGGAGTGGATGAGCTGCAATAGATGCTAAGAACACAGAGTTCTTTTATTCTGCTAGCAAGTGAGAGGGAGACAACCAGCATAACAGATTATTTGGAAATATTTCCCAAAGGCCAGGGCACTTGCATTTCCTTGGGATCAGGGCCTTCTGACAGTGTTGCTCTGCAAGGCTTGCACGCTGGTGCTACTTTGGTATGGCCCAACAAAGGGTTTAGCTCCAGCCCAACTGTAAGCGCATTAAATTACTACTGAATGGTCAGAAGTGGTCAGCAAATGATTCAAACTGATTCATTTAAGTGGCACAGTTACTATAATAGTGGAACATCTCAGGGTGATGACAAGTTCTAATGAACCTCATTTTTAGTTAACACTTACGGACATCATCCTGATTCCAGTTCTGTGTAGATCCTAAACAAGACACTAAATATTATCCTACAGGTAGTCCATGAACTGACCTAAATTCTACCTGTCTTCATGTATCTGGTCTAATTTTAGCCTCTGTTTTTGCCAAAACTGGGAATTAAAGCCCCCTCTACCTAAGCCAGTGAGCTGCCCCTTAGCATCTATTCCAGATCATCTACTCCATCCATCTTAGCAATGACAGGACACCACAGGAATTAAAGCCAACTTCTAGTGTCTGATAATCTGCAGCGTGGTTCAGCAGGTGGACTTCATATGTCAACAAGTCCTATGGTACAAGCCTGTATTTATGCCTGTGATATTCTTCAAGTAAAGCAATAATACACAGAAATCTCTTGCATAGAAAAAATAATATGCAGATGTAGTGTGTTCAGCTCTCAACACATTATATCTGTGAATGCCTCTATCAGAATTTTTAATTTAAAAGTAATTTAGAACTTCTTGTAGTTAGGTTCAGCTGCTCACTGATGCAGGCATATTTGCTGTAATCTCATATCCAAAAGTTACAGAAGTTACAACCCAGTTTTCTGTATTTTTACCCCTTTAAAACACTAGCTTAGGTACCCCTCACAATTCTTCATGATCTCACTTTGGCAACACTAATCCAGTTTTCACATATTCAAAAGTAAGCTGGAAATTGCTTACTTTGCTTACAGTTTAAGTTACTGCTCATCCCCATAAAATTTAGAACCTGAAGCACCCCGTCATCTCACTAGACTGTTCTGTCTTCATTCTCCATACATATAATGTACATTTTTCTAATTTTTGTTGACTGGGATGTGCATGAAAAGATTGTGTTTATTTTGCCTGATCCACCGTGGAAAGGCAAACTGGAGATGTAGCATTTATGGTACATTCCCTCGAAACTCTCTTCCCAGCCTGGTACAAATCTCTGGACTTCCACCCAAGGTGGAGCTCAAATAGCCAATAGTCCCAAGTGACAGCTCAATGCATCAGAAGATTTCAGCAGTAATTTAAGAGACAGAATTAGGACCAGCTCTGTCTGTGCAAAATGGCAAGTTACTAAAAATGCCACAAACCACAAAGCAGATGTTAGCAGGAATGAGGGCACATTAAGACCCGTTAAATAGATCAGCTTTAACTAAAGCACAGGTTTGGACTGCTGGATTGGCACAGCATGCTCTGAAACCGTGCGAGAGAAATGCTACATCATGCAACATTTCCCCATGTGGCTGCAGAGGGGAAATGGGAGTACAGAGGGTGTTGGAAGCAAGGGTCACTAGCAGCATGAATAAAAAGAAAATCTAATCCAAACTGCAAAAAATGAGTAAAGGGAACATTTGAGAACCATCCTAACAATGAATCATGAAACCACCAGAGCAAAATAATGCAGCAACCGACTGGAAAAGGAGGAAAACCCCACCCTGCCACAGAGGAAAGGAGTCAGTGCAGATTTTGGATGTGCTGCAGAATGTCTCTGTCTGTGCAGTACACAAATGAGAACTGCCTCTGCTTCAGATCCACACCAAGGTTAGCCCCAGTCCTGGTTCCATACCCATATCCAAGAGCTATTAATAAATTTGCCTAACTTGACTAAAGCATTGTCTTTCTTTAGCTAAAACCCAGGACAATTAGCATTTTTACATTCCTTCATCTTTATAATAATTTGACTTCTACATACATTGTTCCTTAATTTTGCAATGCCAACGGGAACCTTTTGTATTTTTTTTAAGTAGAACACTATTATTTGTGATTTTTTTTTTTATAATAACTTAACGTTATTTCTTGCTGAAAATGCTGAGCAAGCAGCTCCTACAATAAGTTCTTCTGAACCCAGATTTTATTCTGATAAGAACCATCAATTGCAAAGGGATTACTGACCTACCTGCCTTAATTTGAACCATACATGGTGCACGATTTAGGTATTTGTGTATTCATGTCACTTGTCTGTGAGATGTATTAGTCATACTGCCTTTGACCTATTTTTCACAAGCAGTGACTCCTCTTCTATTGAGCATCACGACTCTGCCAGCCCTGTGACTACAAGCCATGAATTGACAGAAATAGTGCTGAGCCTTAGGGCTATTTATTTCCATATCGAGGGAAGAGGGAGAGATAACACACCACAGTTTGCCCAGCTGGGTAATAATACAGGATCATGAATGATTAAAATCCACATGCTGTAAAACTCACCTTCGCTATCTCTCTGCTGATGCATTAAATTAAAATCAATAATAGGAGAAATGAAGTGATATTGCTCTGACAAAAAGAATGACAAAAATAGAATTACATGATATGGCAGGTGATCTCACACAATACAGACATAGGAAGTAAAGAGCGTAAATTTACTTGGAAAAAATAACAGATTAAAACTAAAAATAAAATAATTGGGATTCTTAAAACCTGTCTGAAAAGCAAAACTCCCTCTCAGAAGACCAGAGGTTTACAGCCATTAATTTCCATTATTTTAACAGGTATCACCCCTTTTTACATTACACAGCGTTTGCAGGAGGAAATGGTGCTTTGCATTAGCTCCGCACTGTTTCCCAGAGGGCTGCAAGCCTGATTTTAAAGTGCAAGTCGCCAGGCTTTTTTATAATTGCAAATGAGAACACATCATGGCACACTCGCTTACCTCCACAGCTGGCCCCATCAGCTTGCACGCTGCTTTGGGCTGGAGAAGGGGCTGTGTCCTTGGGTGCCGGCAGCTGGGGAGTTTCCTCCTGGGCTGGCAGAAACGCAGAGCACAGATCGGTTTCCAGGGCTTGCAGCTTCAACAAAGAATTCTGCAGACAAAAGCAGAACATTGGGCTGGGTAGAGAACAACAGGGATCAGCAATTGCTCTTCAACTCCCGGAGCCCATCGGCAGCGCCTGCAAAGGGGTGTTCCGCTGCCAGCTCCGGGAGGACGTGGGGAGAACAGCCGTGCACTATTCCACGAGTTTCTTGGCTCCTGCTTATTTAAGTCCCGATTTACATGGATTATTCATGGCACGTGGGAAAGATGACTTTGACAGCAAAAGGCGATTTATTCTAGGAAGCCAAACTGAGATGGTGTCCCTCTTCTTGGGCTTGAAGCAATACATTAAGGAAGTATTTCATTCATTGGGCTGACATCACGATCTGATGACATTATGTCCCTCCCCATTTACCATTCATAAAAAATCAGATCTCCCTCTCCAGTCTGTGAGTGCAGTTTTCAGCAGTGAACAAAGAGTTACTGAGAACACACTCTCATGGGATTCTTGGAGGAGAAATTGTTTAACTGGCTTTTTTAGAGATATTTCATTATGTAGACAGATTTTATGCAGGATGCTGCCAATTCTACAGGGCAGCTGATCAGTTGTGATGCTCTGCAAAGGTAAAATCAACACATCATTGTCGCTGGCTGTGGGCAAATCAATGACAGGGATAGTTATCTGTCACATCACTTCCAGCCTCTGTGTCGCAAGTGGTCCCTCTATTATTTGAGTTTTTAATGCTGCATGCAGTACCGAGCTGCACGATCTGACACAAGCATCTCCCTGTGATGTAAATGCTGTGGAAGCCCTAATCACCATCTGACTGGGCAAAATGACTCACTCCCCACACCCCACGCATTCAGCTCCCCCTTCTCAAGGGAAATACAGCTTAAAACATAAAACAAAACCACACAGGGCTGTCCTGATAACCACACAGCTGCCGCACACAGAATATATGTATAACATTGAGTCACTCAAGTGGTACCTATCCATGAAGGGCATTTTCTGAAGAAAATAATCTGAGTTACAAGAGAAAAAAATTTAAGTTTACACCCCGAAAAGCTCCTTTCCTCACTCTGTCAAATACCTGAAAGCAATGTATTGATTAATTTAATTAAAAATTAATTAATTTACTGGCCTGATTTCCTTTGTGTAATACTATATCACCTATGTAATGGGTAGTTTAATACATTTTTGCATTACTTTTGTTGAAAGTCAGTCTTTTTATAAACCCAAGGTTGACAGTGGCTTTAGGTTAAAAAAAAAAAAAAGAAACTAGTTTGTCTGAGAACAGTAGAGAAGACTTTCTGCCTTTATCCTTTCATTCCTTTTATAGAGTTCATGAAAATTATGGAAACCTTCTTGCCCCTAAAAGCTTTCAGGTGGCAGTGAATTTCCCTGTCAAGGGAAGGGTGCTGACGTGCATCATGCACATGGCACTGTTTTGGGAAGGCCTCATTTCCCACTGCCTCTCATCCCAACTAAAACCAAGCAGAGGGGCTATGGAATTATCACAGACAGGCAGAATTTTACAGTCATTAATGTTGTCTAGCAAAAGATGATTACACCAGTTTCAAACCAGTGAGGACTCTGATCCCAGCCTGGACCTTACCATGAGAAGAGCTGATGAAAAGTAGGGAGAACACCAATGAACAAACCATAAGAACCAATTCCAATAGGGAAAACATAAGTGAATGACTGGCAAAAGGACTTAACCTTCATGGACTGTTACTTCAAGCATTGGACAAGAAAAATCCCATCTCAAGAAAATACATTCACTCTGCATTATTATTTCTTATGATATATTAATATTTATGGGAAGTTCAGTGTAAAAGCTTTCATACAGACTACATTGTTAAACATTATACTGCAGCAATGCTTAGGCTGTAATTCACCAGCTGGTTTATATTCGGTTGCTCTAAATTATATTTTTCACCCATCTGGGGAAGGTGGGTGGATGGCAAATTGCCAGCCACTGCCAAAATACTAAAAAAAAAAATCATATAATAGCAATAATAGAAACACCTTATCTAATTTCATGAATGTTGTGCCATTGACAGGGATTTGATGTAGGGAGGAAAACACTGAGTAGGTCTGATAGTTTTGATGTTACCAGGGAGATGATGAATCTGGAATGTGCCACCAACCCCATCTTACTCCTAAACCACAGCTGAGTGTTGTGGCACTGCTGAACTGCACTGTCTGGGAAAAGTCACCACAAATTTACAGGAGCACATGGCAGGAGACCCAGCTTTGAGCAAAGGCCGAGCACAAAGGCAGCACATCTGCTCTGGGGAGAGTCAGCCTGTGCACACACTGCTCACAACCACCCTGCCTGGCACCTCTGCTCAGGGCTGGTCAAAAGAAGTTGCTGAGCATGTTAGCAGCCAATGCAAGCAGCTGAGATACAGAGGGAAAAGTTAGGCCATGGTGGGCACTGTCATCAGTTTGAGAAAGCTCCTACACGGAAATCCAGTGTAAGTGAAGTTAAGCTGTGGCATTCAATATCAATGCTAATGCAAATGAAAGGACGTATTAATATCTAAAATGGATCCTTAAATTGCCTTGGAAAAACAACCATATAAATTTCTCTTAAGAAGAGCATCCTGAAAGTTTGAAAAAGAAGCAGTTATAATTGTCCTGGACAAAGGTTTCTTTTCTCTTATGTCCTCTTAAAGCAACTGACAATTCAAATTCTTGAGCTAAGCCAATTCCACTAGAGAAAAATCACTGTATATTATTCCAAGTAATGGTAAAATAAAGATATTTACAGGAAGTTGGAAGAAGACAGGAAGAGAAACAGTGTGGTCACTCTCACCTATTTGTTATTTTTGATGATGCTTTAGGAAAACAGTCATTGAAGTGTGATAGCCTTACCTGCTGGAGAAAGCACCATACAAAAGTACTCCACTCCCAGAGGAAGCTCAGCCTGTAGTAAAGACACCTTCTCTACACAAAAACTAAGCCTGGATGCCATTGACCATGTCTCCTTTCAACCGATGATCATTGAAAATCAAGAGGGGAAGCCTTAGGGCAAGGAATTACTGAGATGACAGATAACCTCTTACATCTAGAGATAAATGCTGTTAAATCCCTGTGGAGAATGGGACACTGAAAGAACAAATTGTGCCAATTCATCACCAAAATGCTGTGGCACTGGGAGGCAGTGCCCTGACATGGAACGGGGCCATGGCCAGCAGGATCTGCACTGTGGGATGTGTTGGTCAGCATGTCCAGGAGGCCATAGCCTGCCGGGAGATAATGTGACAAATGAGAGCCCCGGCCCTTAGAAATAATTTCTTTCCCTGATAAAGAATTGCTATTATCAGCATCCTTTGTTTCATCCTTAGGGACATCCAAAGGTTTGATAAATTTAAGAACTAAGGGAGAGGGAAAAGGCCCAGACTTGGTGCTCTCTGCACAAATTGATATCACCCTGACCCACAGATGATGCTCCTGAATAAAAAGGATGCCTGCACCCTGCCCTGGGCCTGCTCCTGGGCCTCCCAGACAGGAAGGCAGCTATTCTATTATTTGCAGTTTATTGATGGATTTACTGGACTTATGAAATCGGCTGGGGCAAAGAAGGAGAATAATGCAAGCTTTCAGCATTTAATAGCCTTTGAAGTGATTCATATTGGAAAGAAACTGAGCAAATTTCAACCTGTTCAGTTTTTTCACTCTAAGGAAATTAATGCTTTTATATGTCACACTGGAACAGCTTTTTAATCTGAGAGTTCAGGTTAAAATAAGATAGGCACATTTTATGCGAACATAAATAAATCTCTGCAGTATCAGTTAAGGCAATATTTGTGCCTTGAGGCATATGACATTTTCAATTCAGAGCTTCCTTTATGGGGAACAAACAAGCAACAATAAGATAGAACAAGATATGCCCTGGGTCTGCATAATGCCACGGGTGAGCAGTGAAGAGAGACACCATTTTCTCTGCTCCAGAAAGAGAATTTATTTTCTTATGGCACAGGTCCATTTGGGTTTGCAGTAGACCTGAGACACAATAAATCCTAAGATTTTGCAAAAGAAAGCACCAGGTTGTAACCCTTGCTCATTCCTCATTGGTTATTAACAATGTATTTTAATTTCTGATCTAATAATTGGTTTTAATATTTTACACTGATTTATTTATTACAATATTTTATCTTAACCTTTAAAGAGTCCTTTGCAAGGATTTTAAATGGAAGCTTTCAAGCAGAAGCTGCAGTGAATATTTGCAGTAGAGCTTCTCAAAAGAAACAATAACTTCATGATTTCTCCCAGGGCCTGAGGTGGCTCAACAGAGGCTGAGTGTATTCCCTTATATTGGTCACTGAATGTGCCCTACTTGTCAGCATTGAGATTTTCTACAGTGAGCTGCACAGCAGTGACACAAATGCAGAGGAAACAATTCATTGCAAGGAGAAGATTAGGTCTGAATTCCTTTAAAAGGACACATTGTGGTCTTCCCCTAATGGAAGTCAGGCATCTATTAATAGACACAGATGTTCTCTGGCTCATTATGGAAACAAAGCTTTCTTTCCCAGGGTTTGTCAGGAATGGGCTTCTCTTCACCCAGCTCCCTTCTCCTGCTGCTTTTGTTGTTGGGTTGTCTGGGCCTACACTAAAAATCCCTGTGTAAGCCCTGTGTCCTTCGCTGCCCTTGCAGTGTGAGTGGGCTCTGTGCTGGGGTGCAGACTCCCCAGGTGGCGGGAGATGCTTTATAGGGTTTCTCACTTTGCACAGGTGCAAAGCTAGGCTCCACCTCCCTGCCCCCAACAGGATATTGCTGACTGTGAGGACCTAGCCCAGGCTCATCTGTGCTTTGACATGATCACACAAACATTTTTTTGTGCTTCGCTCACGCTGTGCTGCTGGCATAATCCCTGTGAAAGCAGATTGTTTCAAGTGTCTCAGGTGTTATTTGGCTTTCCTTGCTTCCCCTTGTCAGCTCTCCCCTCCTTCCACCTTACAACCAGAGCTCCTTTTAGACTTCATTGTATTGGTCATAGTTTATTTATGCAGGGTGTAACAACCTTGAGAACTCCTTATTTTTAAGCAAAACAGATTTAACAGATGAGCCCTTTTGAGCTGTAATATGAGGAAAAAATCAAACATTCCTGAAAGACGTCATTTCACTCAGTCATTGAGTGTTTGATTCTTTTCTGAGCACAAACAGCAGCCTAAAGCTGGCTTAAAATATTTTTTAAATCCCATTCTTCTAGCTTTTAAACTATTCTAGCAATCTCCTACACCATTTTTAAGCTTTTCTTCAAAAACATTACTACAATGATTCATTAAAAATCTAATGTAGGATTATTAAGCAATTACGTTATTCCAAGACCTTAAAATTAACAAACTCCAAAACATCCATTCAAGATGTATAACATCATGTTTCAACTTTTAGTTAAGCTTACCTCATTTAAGCTGTTAAATTGATCGGTTGCTTCTTTTGGTGAGATGCTTGTGTTCTGATCTATTCTACAAAACAAAATTTAAAAGTATCATTCAATAGATTGCTTATCTGTGCTGCAAACATCTCAAACTTTTTCTCACGTATGTATATAATTTATAAATTACAGAATAAGTTTGTTTTATTGAACAAATAGCATTTCTGTGAAAGTAACATCTCCATTTTCTAACCCATTCAAAACAACAGTGGTTTTACCAGAATCCTAAATAATACAATTAAACTGTTAATGAGGTCCTAGAAACGATGACATTAATATCTGGGCTCACTTTGTAATGCCAAGAAGTTCTACAGATGCATGTTCAGTGTCTTGGTGAGATAATAGGGTAAAGCCAAGAAAAAGCTCAAACATATGCTTAAATCTAAGCGCAATTTGTCCCCACATGCTTTAAATCAGGGATAAGAGTTATCCTGTATCACAGCCATAAAGAATAAATCTTGCCATACGTAAATTTGGTAGCATTTCAGGCTCCCAGTATTCAGCTTTCTGCTTTTGCTAATTTCACGGAGGCGCCTGGAAATCTTGTAAGACAGATGTCCACCTTTCCTCATAAGTGTCACTTTGCAGCCTCAGTGCATTGCTGCTTCTCCACATGGGAACAGGAAAGGAAGGCCCTGGACTAGTAAGGGGCAAATCTCTTCCCTCTAACTGTGGCCACTGGGGCAGCTTTGCCCCATCCAGGCAGCTAATTCGCCACAATAAGGAAGGAAACTGAACTCAAAAAATAACTTCCCACAGATTAGCTGAGCAGCCTCAACAGCCTCCCACCACCTCTCTGTCCTTCCTGAAAGCAAGCTGAGGCTTTCCACACATGATTTCAGAGCCTGCAAGGGTGTACCACAAGTTGATTCTCAACTCAGCGAAGCAAGAAACTGCAGCAGTCTCAGAGAATGAGATTTCTCAGGAAAGGTGGTGATGTTTGCTGGCCCCAGGAGACTCACTCAAGACATGTGATCAAACCCAACACAAAACCGAGATTCCTTTGCACAAAATAATTCATATTTTGCCAGGCTCAGAGTCATCCCAGCAAAAACAAATAGCTGTAAAAGTCTCTAAACACTTTAAAACCAGTACAGACAGATGCACAGGTGTTTGTTGTAGTTCTTCCTGTATTTATGAGACATTTAAAGACTGAAATGATGGCTATGCCCCTTTTCTTACCAAACTAGACACACTAGATAGCTACACCAGCTTGAACAACAACTTGGCTCCAAACAGGATCTAAGATGTGCAATTCACATAGGAACAGAAATGAGTCATGAGAACAGCAAAAGGACTAATTTAATAGGAAAGAGTGAAATAATTGTAGTTTGGTTTAATAGCGTGTAAGGAGGCAGCTGCAAAGCTACAAACAGCTGAAGAACTAATTCACTAATGAAGAAAAAATATTTAAAGTGATTTATTGCATTGAACTAGAGCTAGACATGAAGGAAAGGATAAAAACAACATATGTCAGATTTGTACACTGCTGGTATTCTTTTGGATGACTCCTTTCAGGGTGCATAACACAGAAAATGGGAACTCTCCTTAATAAAATAGAAACAAAACAAATTTAAAAAATAGGCAAAACCAGTAAATGCTAGCAGCAGTTTGTGCAGGGACGATACAAAGTTCTACATCATTCACAGCTGTATCACTCATGCGTTGTTGTTCTCTGTATCACTCCATGCACTCTGGAGAGTAAAAGGTTTACAGCAGCCATGAAGTACCACCTCTCTCATTCAGGTTGATGTTCTTGCCAGCTCTTTCAGGGACGTATTTAATCTTTCATTTTACTGTTCCCTTTTCACTTTCCAGTAAAAATACTGGAGTAAGATGCTTTTATTTCTGCATTCTTTGGATTCTGGAGATACTGAAATCATTAAGGTGAGTAGCTCTTTTTGTGTGACAAGCATTTACATTTTCAGTCTCACGTGTCCTGAGCTGATCTTACCCTGTACAGAGTTTTGGGGTGTGTTTTTTCATTTTCACCAAGATTAATTGCTCTGCTAGGCAAATGCAGGTTTTCTGATTGTCACCAGGCAACACAGGGCTTACAATTTAATAACTATGGTTTGGATCCTACTCTCATTAAAAGTCAATCACAAAATATCCATTAACTTCAAAAGCAGCAGGAACAAGCCCTAATTTTCCATCTGTGCTGAGTATATTAAAATTATTTCAGGCCTTAGCTGAAATTTTGAATAATTGCTGGCACCCTTATTTTGTATAATTTACATCCTGTAAAATAATGAAAATTAAATTCTCTTTGTGCCTACTACTCAAATACATGTCTCTCACCCTCCTTTATAGATTCTGGCTTTGGCAGAATTATCCTTTTCTCCATGACAGAGATGGCAAAGATGCAATAAGTAGCATGTACATTTGAGACTTGTGGATATAACAAAAAAATTAAAATCTAAGTACTAATTATCATAACAGAGCTCCTACCAGACTTCAAGGGGGTGATCAATTTGCATGAGCACTGTGCTGTTTAAAAAACAGACCAGGACATGTGAATTTTTGAATTATGCACGACATCACTTTTAAACTCGCATAAAATTCTAATGAAACCACATAATTTTGAAAGCTAGGGAAAATGTTTGAAGATAATTCAAGCAAATTCCCATCCCATTTCCTCTGTGAAACCCAGAAAGGAGCATTACATTCTGTAATTTGCAAATCTCACTCCAGTCCAACTCTGCATCACACTAACGCCATCCTCGGGCAATTTATATATTTATGCACCAAAATGCCACACCTGATAAGTGTCCTGGCATTGGGGATGCCAGGATAAATCCTGCCCATCAACCACACAGTATTCTGTGGAATGAAACTCCTTTTCCAGATTCACCTTCTGTCTGTCTTGGCCCAACTCTCCTCCCCTGTGTCCAGCCTAGGAGTCAGTTCCACCCTTCCCACCATGAGGGTGACCTGGCAGGGTAACAGCTCATAAATGGAAGTCTCAGTTCCCTGTCAGGGGATGGATTCAGCCTGTCCAGAGTTACATCAGACAAGTTCACAGAACAGCAGAACCCACAACCAGCACATCTCAGCACCAGAAAATCAGAAATCTCCTTTCTGAGACCTTCCCAGATGGCAAAAAGCATCATGAAATCCAAACACCTCAATATGGGGTGCAGGTGGATGCTTCAAAAGCATGGCTATGACTCCTTAGAAAGCAATGCAGAACTGCAACAGGCTTTGGGTGAACATGCAGTGCACACCTGCAAGGAAGAAAAAACCACCTGCAAGGGCCCAAGGTACTCCCTGGGCAGTCCCTGAAAGCTGGAATAGGAACTCAGACAGAAAGCCAGTGTAGCAGTGCCTGTCTCATCACACCCAGCGCTTACGTAACCCAGCCAGCGCTTGTTATTCTTACTATGAGCAGCTCTCACACTCAGCAGGCACGGCCCTTACTGGGGCTTTCTTGCTTCTCTATCCTCTCCCCATCCCCCTTCTTTCTTTTCTTTCTTTTCTTTCTTTAATTGCATTGCAACCCATAAGTTTGCTCAGAGACCTCTCCATGCCTTAATACAAGAAGTATCACTGGAACCATAAAAAACAGCTTATTAATACAAACATTTCTGAAGAAACTGTTCTTAGGAACAGGTCAGTCATTTCCCAGCTTCCTCCCTGCTCACCTGGCTGCCTGTGCAGGCGAGGAAATGCAGCCTTTCGGGCTCTGCCTCACCCATGCAGGTCTGCACAGGGACATCAGCACTTCTGCAGCTTTCCTCATCCCTGAGTTGTAGCTGTTCAGCAGAAAGCCTGGAAACCCCAAGAGCTCCCACCTGAACTGTGCTCTCAAAAGATACTTGCCTTGCAAACTTAAATCCTGAAAGCCTTGCTAGAGCTTGGCCTCCCCTCAGGGAAGCAGAGAAACCTAAGGAGACTCTGGCTCACTCCAAGATCCAGGGCAGCCTAGGGCTACCAGCATTTCCACTTCTCCTGCAGAACAATCATCAGTCTGACAGCAGCTGCCACCCTACAGCCCCTGCCAAAATCAGAATTACAGAATCACAGAATAGGGACCAACCCCAGGACCAGATAAGTCCTGCTGAATGAAACCACTCCATTCCCATTTTATTTGAGGAATGGTGAAGATGGGGGACTTGCAGGAACTTTGGCAGAAAACTTCACCCCAAAGTGTAGCTCTGAATTGCACACTGACTTGAAATGCCGCCTTTGCTGAAGCATTTACCTTCCCACGGTTCCTTGTTGGAGCCTCCTGTCTCTGTAACAGGCATCTGAAGAAAGCACATCTGAGGTACCTACAGCCTGCAGCTGGCTCCAGTTTTGCTGATTGCTTTTGAGAAGGCAATCGGCAAGAGCAGCTGTTTGTAATCATGTATTTTTCCATATTGGCTTTTCTAGTCTCTGTTTAAAAAAAAATGCAATTCTCTTTATTTGTTCCCAAGACCTGCATATAACTTTTATCTACCAAGATGCAAATTATATTGCACTCTTTTCCAAACCCAGCTACACACAATGACCAGAGAGTATTCAGTGTAACCATTGGCAATAATATTAGAAATTCATGTTCTAGAAATAAAATGTAAAGGTTTACTTACATGCTGATGGCATTTTTGTATTGAATTGATGCTGATATTCATAAATCATATATGATAAACACCTCTTGCAATTGAAATCCTTGCTTCACTGGTCAGGTACTGCTTAGCCAAAAAACAAGACACTATTCCCTCATTCTTCTGGCTGCAAATCTCTTCAGCCAGTCTACTCTTCCATTTCCCTCAAATCCCACAAAACCTTTCCGTTCTTGTTTCAGTGTTACCATAAAATGAAAGTACCCCCAAAAACAAACAATCCACACTTATAAGTCATATTTTTGTGGATTGTTGCTCTCACATGGTCTGTTCTGTTCTCTGTCACACACCCGTTCATGAGCATCCCTTGTGAGATTACCTGGAACTTAGATTTCTCTGCTTAACAGGGACTGTACTGAAAAGTTTTTCATGTCTCAGTAGTTTTTAATCCCTAATTAGACAAGCTAAAACGATCTGGTTTTTAGCTGCCTCACACTCACCAGAAGGGACTTCTTAAAAACCTCTGTAGAGCTCAGAGGTGTTTGGACCTTTAATCCCCAATGAGACTAGTGGCAGAGCTATAGCTCCCTGCAGAAACTAAGTTAAAGCAGAAGTAACAACAGGCTGCACTAGAAAAAACCAACCTTGAACATCTGACACAGAAATAAATCCTTCTTCTCCTGTCTTCCCCCTACATATCTGATATACCAAAAGAGTCTGCCCAGGGGCACCCCTACAGCAGTGTGTCCATCTCCTCTTCTCCTGAAGACCAGAGAGCTTTTAGTCTGACTTAGGAACACTAGGAAGAACTTTTTCTTTTATTTTTGTAATGTAATGGAACTAAAACATGGCCAGAGTTGAGATCTTATCACTGTGCTTTCCCAGTACTCCGAACAGTAAATCCAGGCACCATTATTTAACAGATTCTGCCCTTGTGGATAGCAGGCTTTCTAAGGAGCTGCCATGGTGCTAAACAAGAATAAATAGCATACTGAACAATGCTAATTAATCATGATGGGCAAACTAGAAAGGCCAAAAACAAGGGAACTCTGCTGTGGTTGCTGTTTTATTCTTGCACGCTCCACTCTGGTTTTTACCTTTAAAGTCCATGTATCTCTCACATGTTCCTTTCAGAATGAAGCAGTTATTTTATTACCTACCCATACACAAACCTCCCACTAGCAGAGCCACTGGATAGGTCTGGATCTCTGCTACCACATTCAGCAAGCTCCTCTTTACAAGAAATCCATGGGATTCTTTCCTTGCATAAGGAATGCCAGAAAAAGAGAAGGCAGGCTTCCTAATCAGAAGCACTCCCTGAGATGCAGTGTCTCAATTGCACATGCAAGCATTGGAGGACAAAAGCATTTCATTGTCCAAGCTAATTAAATGCTTTTTCATTCTGCTAAACCTTCCTTTGAGAGCACAAATTAAGATCATTTACAATGTTGCCTCCTAAAAGCTGTGGCGAAGGCAACCAGTTCATGTCACATAAAGCACTGAAGTGCCATCGGATGGCAGCTGTCACTGCTGTCCTAGGCCTGCCTGCAAACAAACCTTGGAGCCAGTGAGCTCTAGATGTCAGCCAGCTGTGCCCTGAGCCACTGAGCACCCCTGGGATGGGCTGCTGCTGTTCAGACCCTGCAAAGGAGCCAGAGATTCTGCCACAGAGGACCAAGGCAGTCATGCACTCAAGACAGAGGACAAAAAGCAGAGACCTGGCTCACCTGACAAAACCCCTGTGCACAGAAAAGCAGAGACAAACCAGGACCTGAGCATGGGGAATTTGTAAAGTGGTGCCCCTAAATCTAGTAAGGACTAAATCTTACCCTTAGGGCACATCTTCAGCGGTCAGTTGGGTGATTTGAAACCCCATTTTTGGCCTTTTGCATAGCCATGAAGGATGAGAGTAGAAACTGTGACTTCCAATATTTACCAGAGATGAGTTACTTCATCATCAGCTGAGTTACCTGCCATTACGATTTGGTTAATGCCTGACCTGGATACAGTGTTCCCTTCCCAGCACTGCAACAAGCACAGCTGCCACAGCACCCAGAGCCTAAACTATACTAAATGGATACCCTTGCTAAAGTCAGGAGTGAAGGTTCCCATTCCCATTTCACAATGAGAATGCAGCTCTGAGAAAGAGAGACAATTCAGCACTGGGGGGAAAGGAAAGGAAAGGAAGCAGAGAGGTATTTTTGAAACTTGGCACAGAGAAACTGAAGTTTCTAAACTGAGGATGTTCTTTCTGCTTCAGATGTAAGGGGTTTAAAGAATGATGAAATTTGCATTCTTATCTGTATCCCTTTTGCTTTCTCCAAACAGTCCTAGACATATAAATATAGAACTGCCAACAAGAGCCAGGAGTCTGAATATTTTATGCAGAAGGCAGCAAATGAATTAGCCTTTCCTACAGTTAATCAGAAGTGAAATGTGCTGTGTTATCCCAAGGCTTACCTTGGCTGGAATCTCACAACTGCTTCCTGGCATTTTAAAGCCGTGTTCTGTGCATAGTTATTAGCTGAGGATCCAGCCTTCCCCTGCCACTCTGGGAGGCCTGGCAATGCACATTCCAGCTCCTGCATAAAGAGGAAAAAAAAGAAAAGCTGAATGCGTCTTGTCAGTACCAATCCAATCTTAGCTGAATATTCTGTTTCAGAAAAAATTGCTTTATGAGACCAGATGCCGATTGTGGATCGTTGCTATTTTTTAGTAATAATCTGGAAACTGCTGGAAAACACAGAAGATAAAAGGTTCTAAGCACAGTAGTGTGTTATTTCACTGGAAAACAAAAGCAGACTCTAACCCATTATCTGTTTATTACTTAAATAACAGATGTCAGCTTCAGAGCTAAGAGGTTCTATACACAGAATTAATTTGAAATTATTTACTCACACGTCAGTAAGATTTTATTACTTGTGTATTATCAAAAAAATTCTGGCTGACAAAGGCAAATGCGGTTCACTTAAGATTTGTAAGGTTTAACCATTTTCTTCTTCCCCTTCCCTTGAATATGTGTAACTTTATGAATAGAATATTATATCTGGAAGGAGGGGAAGGCAGTGAGGGGGAAAAACATCACATCATCCAATCTGCTACCCAGAAAATAAAAAAGGCACTTTAGTCCAAAATACTGAATAAAGGAATATGAATGAGAAAAGTATCCATTTAACACCAAGCTTTTGAAAATCACTTGTAGGGCTGTGACAAGCTGTGTCCAGCACATCTCAATTTCCTTACCTATATAATGTGTTGTAACGTTTCCCTTGCATTGCAATGAAATGAGTTAATGAAGATCTTTGAAAATGTGATAATCAAAGTGGGACCTTTTCCCTACCTCTTTATTAGCTTTTGTAATCCAGTATTTCAGTCTAACAGTTTTAAAAATTTAAATGCAACGTTCTCTGCAAAACAAGAGTGTTCACTTCCCTGGTAAAGCAATGTACCTGACTTTGCTCCAGTTTCAAAGCTTAGGTGGAGTGATGGAAGTCAGCAGATTGGATAGGGCTGTTCAGATGGGAACGTGCAGGGAGAACTCTGCAGTTCCAGGTGCTTTCTGCTGGATGAAGGGGAAAGCTGAGGACAAGAGCATGTGCTGGCAATAAGGCCTGGCTTGCAGTCAGTGTTGGAGGACTTGGGTGGTTTTGGGTTATGTATTTTGTTCTCTTTTGTGACTTTGTTATTGCTCATAAATCATGTCATTAGGGTGTTAACAAGTAACACTAGGGAAACACCCTTGATGGAACCTCTGTTTCTAAAGAGCAGTGAAATCCTAGTGTGTCACAAGCACCAGCAGCAGAGTCCCATCTTCTGCTGCATTTTTGGGTTTTTTTCAATAAAGAGGGTGACTTCTACAATGAAGCTGCATCATAACAAATATAAACAGAGTATACCTGGAAACTGAAAAAACCTTGCAGACTGCCTGAGGTGTTCATATGTTTGTACAGCCAATGTGTCAACATCAGTTCTGGTTTTTTGATTACTGTCCACTTAAAATCACAATTTTAATGTCAAATAATTGAAAGTTTTTTGACATCCAAGCAATTTGCCCACTTCATTTATATCAAAATACAAAACTCAACTTAGCAGTTTTTAGCATTCTCATCTCTAGGCACTGATTGTCAAGCCACCATTTCATTTTTATAGCCATTTACCTTGACAATAAGACTTTAAAACTGAACTTTTACTGTCTCTGTCTATTAGTTAGGAAGTTTAGCGTCCTTTTATAAATATGTCTCTATATCAATAGGGAATATGAGGATGACTTATTGATAATCTATATTCATGGCTGTGCACCAAAGGTGAGTGGCAGGAGAAAGGATTGGGCAAGAAAAGCAGACTTGCCATTCCTAACCAAGACTTTCTATTGCTCACCATCTGTTCTCACACTGACTCCCTGGAGTATGTTCCGGGCATATGCTTCCTCACCTCCTGAAGTCAAATAAATGCTAATTAATTTGATCTTCTATGGATTAGTGTTGCAGAATTGCTAAAGAAGCTCATGAAACCATGGGAAAGATGAAACCAAATAGCTGGCGTACAGCAGTGCAGTGGCATTCCAGCAGTCTGCCTCTCTTCCCATACTTTGTTTGGAAAGGTTACAGCTGCCTCCAGAGCCAGCTCCTGACCCCAGGGAAATAACTGCAGGCAACATGCAAAGTACAGCTTCACTCTGGTGACATGTTGTCATCTGATAAGTGGTCAAGTGAAGTCACCTGATGCTGCTCTTTTATTACACTTGGGTTTGTTAATCATCATTTTAAATCTAATCACCTTTTCTTCATGAAGACCCCGGGTACCTGACCACAGTGCCAAAAATACCAGAGGCACAGGAATCACACTTCATCTGACTGAGAGCCTCGTGAAGCTCAAAATCACCAAGCTGGCCATCTTTCTTCTTGATCACAGTTGTCTGTTCCTTCTCAGTGACCTTTCTACAATGGAAATCCTTTGGATTCTCACAACTTGAATGGCATACAAAAGTGGTTCCCATCCAAACGGGCTTTAAGCCTTCCAACACATGCTGCAAACTTATTTATCTCCCAATAGCTTCTTCTGACTTTAAAGGGACAGTTCTCTGAAAAAGCAACTCATGGGCCTAAAACACATAGGAGTGAATAGCAAGCAATTCCTTGGCTTACCAGAGAAACACCTTTGAAAGAGTTTCTGTCACTGCTCTGGTGTCACTTTTTCTGATGGCACAGAAAAGTCAGAGTGGGGAAGTGAGGAAACTGCTGAAAAAGCCCTCTGTCAATAATCTCTCAAAAACAAGGATGAACACAGCACATCACGCTTTTCTTTCATAAATGCATGTACTCAGAAAGCCCTGTTTGTCAGCTCGACATCAGCTTCTTGGGAGTACATCATTTATCCCATCAAATGGCTTGGTGGCAAGGGGTTTCACCCAAAGAAGGTTCAGGCAGTTACAGTGTTTCATCACTTCTGTCTTTTTTTATTCAAGCCCTTGAGTCATTTGAAAATTATCTGCCTGGCACCATTTTTCCTTCCAGAGGCTGCATACCTAAGTTGCACTGGTATTTTATGGCAGTCTAATTTTATGCTCAAGAAGTTTCCCATGAAAGAACATCACCATTTCCAGTTAACCCCTTGGGGCCATGTAAAATGCTGCAGAGCAGCAAATCTGTGCTGTTTGCTTTCATTGGGTGAGAGGTACAGGCAGGACACACGCAGGAAGAGGCTGAAAAAGCAACAGATGACCTATGAGACAGATCTTGCCCTGTTTCACAGGCTTCTTGGGCTTCTTCGTGACTCTTCTTCCTGATCTGCCTCCACTTGCTCTTCACAGGGCAAAATTCCCTTCATTTTTTCCGTTCAGCTGATATGCAAACTTTATTTCCCTGCAGGTTAAATAATATTTCCTAGTAATGCAATACAATTGCAAAAAAAAAAATCAGTTATTGCTTCACCTCTGGGATCAGCTCCAGAAGACCAGGCAGGAAGATTAGGGCAAGAGCCTGACACTGATTTTCTGAAAGAGACTGTGATAATGTCATTGGGATGCCATTTGCTTTTCATTTTCCTTTAGGGATTCAAAAGGATAGCTCTCACTTAGAAGGTAAGACATTCTGTCTGAAATTCTAAATTTGGTCCAAAATAATTCCTAGTCTATGATGGGTTTGAAGCACTTCAGGAAGAACTTTGCAAATTTCTTTCCAGAAACAAGAAGGGAGGAGAGACAAAAAGTAGCCAAATATATTATACATCAAATAAAAGATGGAAATACAGACATCTGTATTTGTGTATGCACAATTTTATGTAAACACAGACATCTGTATTTACAGATGTCAGGCCTTGTGCTTACTGCAGACCAACAAATCTATCAACATTAAATGTCTTGGATATGAGAATATTTCCAGCTGAGGGGTTAAATTTGCACCAGAGCTCTATCCCTTATGCTGCACCTCCAACAGGACTTGGGAAGCACCAGGGAAGAAGTGAGGCATTTTCAGCAGCTGCTGAGAGGAGTAATTCTGGAGTCAACAAAGCAACTGTACCTCCAGAAACAGCAGCAGAAACTTCCTCATTTCTAGTCTTCCTTTACACCCTTTACAAAAAAGTTCTGCTCCCCCCAGCTCAACCTGGTGGGAAGCTGGTGGGAGAGACCACTGCTACCAGAATCTGCGCTGGTATGGTCTTACTATTTAAAGATGAAAAAGTCAGAAATTAAGATGAAGAGAAACTATGAAATATCTCTTTTAGCAGCCAAAATACCAGTGGAGATCCTTGATCAAATAAACAAAACAGAAACCATCTAATCAAGTGCTACAGCTACCAAGTTTTTATATTTGGTGCTCAGGACAACTAAAGGACAGCAGGGAAACTAAAGAGATACATTTGCACATCTTCAGCTATGCTCCCCACTCACTTCTGAAAGCAGTGGCAGCACGGCCCTCTCTACAATTCCCTGGCTGAAAGAAACTGTTGTTACAGGAGGGCTCCATACTGCAGGTCCCTGGAAAACAGGATAGATTATTGTGGGGTCCCAAATCAGGCCGAGAATTACCAGGGGGTCTCTCTTTGCACTTCAAAAGTTGCTCAGACGTTGTGCCACAAACCTACCCCTGGTAAATTTAATTATTTACCTGACTTTCCTCATGGCTTTTTCCATTTTCTAGCTTTGCAATGGGCTTAGGTTTCCTCAGCTTTAAGTTGCCCATTTCGGGCTTTAGAGCGCAGTCAATTACAACCTGCTGCTTGTGCTGCTGAGCGTCTTGCAAATGCAGCTGCCTTTCCTCTAAGACAGCAGAGTTGTCCGGGTAATTTTCTTTGTTATCATCGTCTCTGTAAGAAAATAAAATTGAAATGCATCAGGCAGGATTTCAGACACCTGTCAAAACATTATGAAGGATGAAGAGCAACAAGTTCTTAGCTATTCATGGCATATTGCTTTCCCCAAGCTTAGGGTCTACACATCAGTAATTGATCTAAACTACTGTTAGCATTATTACACACTCGGCTGTGGAGCTTCTTGAATGTTAGCTTTAGAGACACTCTTGGGCTTCAGCCCTACAGTTCACATTCCCCAAATAAAATCTGAAACTGTCTTCTTCATGCAGAAGACTTTCCCCACCTAATGATTCACAGTAAGCTATAATCTCACAAAAATATCATCAGATACAGTAATTCCTCTCTACAACACACTCTCCTTCTGACAGTCCTTGGTTTGAGGGCCTTTGGACAAAGTGAGAGAGGAAGCCATTCAAAGTAAGGTCTGAACAAACAGAGATGTGTTTGGCTGGAAGGGACAAGCATGGTGCTCCCAGTTCGGAGAAAACATCCTCCTGTATAAGAGCACACCTGGAGGTTTGAACAGACACTGTTACTCATGGATGCTTATCTGGGATCTGGGAGAGACAATTTCAATCCTCACCCAGACTGCAATGTGCAAGCTGTTCCAAGGAGACCTTGCTAGCCTTATCCACAGCCAGTCACTCCAGCCTTAGCCTGGTCTCATGCCTTCCACTGGGAACATTTCCGTGGTGCCATGAAGTTACCGCAATGCAGAAGGCAAGGCTGCCTGATGAGTTGGCAGGATGAGCTGGGCGGCATCGCTGCTCCAAAATCCCTGGCTGGAGCTTAGTTTTCAGGTGGGATTTCAGGTGTTAGTTTCAGCTGCTAACATCCTAATGGTCAGCTGAGAGATGACCTCTCTCCTGGTTTGAAGCTTCCACAGCTGAGGGAGTCAAGGGCTATCGAGTTAAATCCCCCTGAGATTTTTTGGGGGTTTTTTCCCAGAAAGCATAACTTGCTAGTTCAATGTTTTCTCCTAAGGATTTTGAGCTGCCAAACTCACTTTCCATCTGTGGCCCACCAGCATCCAGATGGATGCTTGCAGGGTGCCCATGGAGCTAAACACCATTGCTGCCCATGCCTTCTGCAAGTGTGCTCCAAGGCAGTTGTTATAGCTACAGCATTATAGCTCACGGGCACTCCAACAATGTGCACCAAGTTGCTAATTTTAAGGTATCATCTGATTTAAAAATCTTTCTGAAAGGTTAAGTTGCACACTCTAGCAATCAATATGTACTAACACAGCCATGAGAGAGGCATGCCTCAAGAATACTTCTGTTAAATTACAATTTGAAGGATTTTTTTTTCACAGACATTCAGAAATGAGCATATTCTTGCACAGTTGTGAAACTGTGCTTACTACCACTTTGTACCACCTGCTGTACAGTAAAATTCAATGTATAAGCACCATATCTGCATCTGAATGACAGGAATATGATGTGAAGTTAAGAATACAGGCCATAATATATTTACTTTTATAATAACAGTAATTAATCTTCATATTGATCACACAAAAGTATACAAGACAAATATGCATTTCCCAGAAGTACTAATAGCTTTTGCAGGTAACACCCCAGAAATTGTGCATTCCCTTGAGAATAAAGATTTCTTTCTAATGGTTTAACAGAAGCAGTCACAGTTTCATTTGCTTCCAATGGTTTCAGACAAAGTTTGCAGGACAATACCTGGGACTGGAACTGCCTGCTTGATCTTCATGCACAGATTCTGAATACCCGTCACACCTTGAAAACGAATACAAGATAATTGCTGATTTTCTGCTAGCTGCAGAAATGTAGTTTTTAATAACATGACAGTGCAGCTCAAAGTGTAAACATATCTCTTCTCCTCCTCACACCTTAGTTAGGGTCATTTAATGCCATAGCTGCTCCATGATAGTTCAAATCTCAGAGGAAGAAGAGGATTTGAGATGTTAAGCGTGCACAATTTGGTATAACATCAGACAAATGGAAATTATTACAAGAAATTCAGACATTACTATACAAAATACAGGAAAATTATAAGAAATTCTGTATTTTAATTGCTTACAGCATACGTCACGTTAAACCCAAAAATAATTAGATACAATTAAGGATGCATTTCTCCCAAACTCACAAAAATATTAACTATCATAGAGCAGTCACTCTTTGTGCAGCAGTAAAAAGAATCCCCAAGTGAATTATAAAGTGATGGTTAGTCTTAAAAAGTGAAGTAGCAGTATTTTTTAAGATGCCTGAACAATCAAAATCAATTCCATCCCCTCAAGTAACAAGCAGCAGCATTGTCCCACAGCTGCCTAATCAAACAGAGAAGTCTGGATAAATATACAAAACCCCAACCACTGAGAGCTGAGCAGTGCACTGTGGCTGCATGGCTGAACTTTGCAGGATGATCTACCTACAAAGCCCACAAGCAGTCTTCCTTCAAATAAACGTGAATCTGTAAGCATGCACTCCTCAAATATGCCAACACCCTGCCTGATATTGCTTGGGTAAAGTCAGGGCCCTCTCCTCACCCTCAGTTCATACTCACAGGGCACAGATGCTAAGGAAGCCTGGATCCCTTGAAGTTTTCTGGCAGAGGAATCTCTTCATTATGGGGAAGCAGCCTCTACTTTCGCTGACTTGTTAAATTTTGAGAACTGTCCCACTTAGAACAGAGTACATTAAGCGACACATTCATAGCTCTGCATTGCAATTTGATGGCAAGGGTTTTAATATATTCCTCTTTCCCACCAGTCTTCTGCTGGTGTCTATATCAAAAGTCAGACTGCAGCAGAAAATATTTAAAGGGCCACTCAAGTGTTTACACTTCCTGAATACATCAGCATACGGATGAAAGCATTTGCTGCTCACAACTGGAGCACAGAACTACATTGGCAGATCCCCCTAATCACACAATACTCCTGCAACCAGTGCAGCTTTCCTCACGAGGCAAAATGGGATGATGGGTGGAAGACAGGCATTGTGCAAAGCGGATAAATTCTCTGTACAACTCTGGTTGCCTCTGGATGCCAGTCACACCTTCCCTCTGGTCTATCCCTGATTTCCTTATGGGAACCAGCAAGGTGTAAGCACAGGACACAACGGGATGTGAATAAGGAATCCCAGTGTGAAAGGAACCAGGAAACTGGCTGTAGAACTAGATGGAATATCTCAGAGGGAGGAAATGATAGAAAGACAATGCACTGTGAGGAGACGGTGCCAAGGTCAGAGCTGGATGGACAGAGCTCCCAGCACTGACACAGGAGAAGGGGAAGATACCACCAGGTGAGGTGTGCACCATGGGCCAAGCCACAGTCAGCAAAGTCCAGGGATCCCCTAAAGGGAAAAACTCTCCCTCCTGCGTGTGCCTCAGAGAGAAGAGGTGGGAGAAGGCAGCTCAGCCACCAGGTTCGCTCCCCCTTCTCTCACCAGTCACCACATTTGGCAACCTTCAGCCCTGAAAGACCACCTTGGCAATGGGGAATGCTCTCTGCAGGGATAATGGATGGCTGAACACAAGTCCATTGGCTAAGTCTGTGTGACCACTCTCCTTAACTGGGAGAACTCAGCTGGCTGTAAGGAAGTGATCTTGAGAAGCAGAGGCCCTAACTTGGCATCCAGCAACTGAGAGAAGTCATAAAACAAGACAAAACTTATAAACAACAAAAGTGAGCGTGACAAAATGTATTTGAGTAACTGGATGGCAGTAGATAGGACAGATAAGCAATAATAAATCAAAGAACACAATGATCATTATGGAATTTGAAAGATCATTAGGAAGTTCAGAAGAAATACAATCTAAAAATTTCAACAGAAATTTCTGTCTGTGCAAGAGTAAATTGTAACCAGGAGGCTGAGAGCTCACTCACACAAGACAGTGCTTGAGGGTAAGACCATAGCAGGACCTTTAAAAAGATAAACTAGTGATATAATGCAAATATTCATCATTATAGCACAGTGTTTTTACCTTGATTTCTAAAAGAAAGCATCTTCTGTGTCCATGCCACCTGTCTGCACATATCAAACAAACATGCACACCTTCCTCTCCTCTCAGCAGTAACTTTTAAATCTTGTGGTCCAGCTTTAGCTGTATTTCATAGATAGGATGATATTCAAGAGTTTGGTAAGTTTTTTGATAGTTTGTGGCCATGTAGCAGAGAGGGTTCCCACCAACCAAAAAACTGCAGCCACATCTTCCTCACTCCTAAACTATCAGAGAATATGTCACAACAGCTTCAGGTCAGAAATCCAAATGGGTTGAAGCTTACATTGGGGAGGAGCTGTCTTTTGACAAAACCAGTGATGGGAATCCTTTCCCTTCAGTGCCCAATCCAGCTACTGACTGATGGATCTCTCTTAAAAGTCCATCCATTACCAATCTTATGGCATGGCCAGAGTCAGGTCAGAGATGGGATCCCAGCCTAGATGGAGTGTTGCTCTGACTCTGGATAGTACTGCCTCTCTGTTTCTTCCAGGGTCTCTGGGTTAATGGGGTCAGCTCTTTAACTTTCTTCCATTGTCACCTTTCCATAGGAGCCATTTCAGAACAGTATGAAAACTGCTCCCTTTGGCTGACTTGACCTTTCAGATGCTCACGTGAACAATTCCCAAACCAGGCTGCATGCATGGCTTGCTGGGAGCTTTGCACCCCCAGGCACTTGCCTTGTCTGAAGAAATGTTCCTGAAAGTATCACTGCCTTTAATATCATTCAGGAAGCCCAGGTTTTGTCTTTGCCACAAATAAAGACAGAAATTGTTAAATGAGGATGTCTAGATTTGCATGGCAAGCTCTCTCTTTCTTCTGCTAAATAAAAGTAAATCTGTTTTCATCTATTTTCAGAGATGGCCAATGCAAACAATGAGTGCTGAAATCAGTAAGAATTGTGTACCCTCAGCAGCTCTCAAAAACAGGCTTTGGAGGAAGGCTTCCAACAAGACTTGGGGAAGCCAGCTCTGGAAACCAAGCTTGTTCAACTGGACAATGCTGCTCAGATGTTCATTCGCTTTGTTTTCTAAAGCACGTTTCTACCCCTGTGTTTGGAAATATAAGATTAAACATGAAATCCCACAAACCAGAGCCAACAACAGCTTGAATGAGGGAGATCCAGCCTTCATGCCTGGCCCAGCCCAGCTCTGCCACTCCGCTGGCTCTCAGTCTGCACCCTCTCCATCTCCCCAAGGACAGGGCTGGCACCACATCCCCAGCTTTTATAGCCTCCTGGGATTAACATGATCCCCACAGAGGAAAGCCATCATCTTTGGGTTCCAGAAACCTCAGGGGTGAGGCAGGCCTGGGGGCTGCTCCAGGGGAATCCCTACAGCAGACAATGGATGCACTTAGGGACAGAGAAAAGGGAAGGAGAAAATATGAAAAATGTATTATCTGTAATCTGGATATTTCTCTGTGAAGGGTGAGCATCTCAGAATTTTACAGACCACAATTCATCACTTAATTAATAGTAACACAGGAAATTAAAACAAACAAACATACAAGCAAACAAAACCCCCTCCATGATTTATTAGCTTCTGTGCAATCTTCCCATGTGTGCCCCAATCACACATGATAATCACAAAAAAAAAAATTAAATGTTAAGTAAATCAAAGAAACAGAAGCAAATAAAACAAAGCAATATAAGAGAGGGAAATTCTTTAGATGTCTGTGAAATATTGCTTTACCTGTAGTGATTATGAAAACACTTAGGGATGGCTCAGATGATTACAACTTGGCCTGCTTTCAGAATGTACCCTCTCCCCACAGCACTTAGCAAACAGCTCACTGTCCAGCTGGGATGTTTTAAATTCTGATCACTTTAACAGTGTAAAACTCACCTAATACACAAACAAATCCATATATAATTTTCCTTCTGAAAAACAGCTTGGCACCTTACTGCTGAAGAATCTTCCCAAAAGGCTTTTGAAACAATCAAAAGCATGCAAAATAAAAATGTACAGAACACCAATATTGAAGTGGTTTAGACTAAAATAAAACAAAGACCATTTCATTTGCAATAGTTCCTAGAGGGTTTGCCTTTCTAACTTTCTAATGTCCTCCCTTGTTCTGTTATCTCTGCAAAACAACAAGAAAATCAACATATGCATCCTTATCATTATGAAATATACAAAAGACCTTCTAATGATTTTATGGAATTGATTGTAAAGAAATTAGTTATTTGGTACTTGGCCTGTCTAAATAATGGGGGGGGGGGGGGGGGGTGT